>OY755040.1:59786573-60386573 GCA_963576565.1 Aspidapion aeneum | reverse complement strand
TACAGAGAAATACATTACATCAGTTGTATTTTTTTTATCAACTGGACTATCTGTAATACATTTGGGTGGGTTTGGTTATCATAATTTAAAAAACATATACAGGGCTAATGTCGTGCTAGCTCCGCCATATAACCCATTGTGAGCCATGACTAGAGCAGTATTGGGTGTACTTTGACTCCTAAGCCGCTGAACCAATTTTTATAAAATTTTCAGGTAAAATACTGTTCGACACTCTAAGCCGGTTAGATTTTGATCAAAATCCATTGATGCGAATGACAGGTTTTTGACAATTAAAATTTTTAAAAATGCCAACTTTTTAACGGAGCATCGCATCAATATGCGGTTTCGGAATATAGTAGACTACATTTGGCTCAATAATTTGTGTTATAACCAAAAACTTCGTAGGAGCTTTAGTTTCTGAGATATTTACAAAAAAATTGATTTCAAAGCTGATTCATAGCTTCACTTAAAGGGTGCTAATAGGCTAGCTAGGAAGGTATCAGATCTGTCATGGATCCATTTATTTTTAAAATAAACGAACTTATTCTTATTTATAATGATTTTAGGAAAAATTTCAGTGATCGTAAAGACTATTTAGATTTTTACCTTTATACTTAATACATAAGTAGCACGGTTATAAAGTTTGGGGCACCAATAACATCATGAGAAAAAAGGTCTCGGTTAAATTAGCTGGAATTTAGGTGTGATCTAGAGCTTGGTTCTTTTAAGAACATAAATAAATTCAACAGTAAATGATAATTTTTTTTTCAGCAAATATTATTCAGCTCACTAATATAACTTTTTTTAAAACCTTCCGACGTAAAAGCAAATCAAAAAGGACTTAAATGTGCATTTCTTACGTAAAAAAAAAATAACTAATACATCGTTAGTTTCGATAAACTTTTAAATGTAGCCACATAAAGCTAAAGATAAGCTGCTATTAGTTTTCTGTCTATATCACATATTTGCTGTACTTCCGCCTCATCGTCACAACACTGACTAAAAAATCGCGCCTAATTTGACCTAATGGTGGTGTGCCATTTTATCCTAGTATGCCATATTATACAAATTTCCCCTAATAGTAAGGTTTTAATTTTAAATTGCAGCGCAGTGCTGAAAACTTCCAAAACACTAAACAGCGTGTAGACAAGCACTTGAACAAGAAACAATTTATTTTAGTTACTTACTTTGGTACTTGTTTTAGCTAAGGACACTCATCGTAAAGGCAAGCTTTATAGGAAGCGAAGTCCGACATTGGTTTTCTCTTCAAATCATTATTTTTGACATGTTTTCCTCGGTTTCGGCAGCTTGGTTTTATTTTAAAGATGTTGTTTTATACAGTCTGAAGGCACTTAAAACTATATACATATATTTATATATTTAGAAATAAAAAGTTATGCTGCAAACTATCTTGAAACTAGTATTATTAAATCGATCTTTAGACTGTGTTAAAACCACATTTTAAAACTAAGAACGAGCCGCCAATGCGAAACCGTGGAAAACATGTCAAAAACTATAACAAAAAAATAGAAAATTGATGTCAGGCTTCGCTACCTATAAAGCTGGCTTTACAATGAGTGACCTTAGTTCCAGCTACTGGAACCGTGTAGATCCACCATAAAAAAATGACTTTTTTTAAATGTCCGCATCTATTTAGTATTTAAGTTTAATGCTCTGAAAAAGCGCGAATCAAATTATACGTTTAGTCCAATATCTTTTCACTAAAAGTTCATATATTTTTACCTTCCTAGCCCGCGCAGCAATGGCTAGAGAAGGTATTATTTTCGACGAAAAATTTTTTCCAGAAAACGCTGAAAATGTGTTATTTGGGTGTATTTTGATTTATTTTAGCAATATCGTCATGATGTCTGCCTGTGTGTGTAGGGGTGTGTGCGCCTGTGTGTATGTGTATTTTTGTCCCTTAATACGCTAGCTCCTAAATCGCTAAATCGATTTTCATAAAATTTTCAGGTAAATTACCAGGTTGCCCAAAAAAAACCATTATAACTTTTGAACTTAACAATCGATTTTAATGGGACAAACTGCACTTGGCAGAGAATTAATCAGAGTTCTGACTAAATATATTTTTTTGCCCGCCATTTAAAATCCAAGAAGATCCAAAATTAAAATATACCCTTCAAAGATGCTCGTTTATTCTTGTGTTGCGAACACGTTTTAGTTATTTTTTTTAATTAGTAAAAAAGGTGCATTCTTGTTACGTACAACAAGGTACGAGTCAGCAAAATCGGTTCAGTACAAAACTACGATTGCCTTGCCAATCATGTCTGCATTTCTTTCCTTATATTATTTACATTACGACTTAACCGATTAAAATCGGTTTAGAAGTAATACATTTATAAGGAAGTAAATGCAGGCAAGATTGGCAAGTCAATCGTATTATATGCAAAAGAATGGTTGAAACAAAAATATTTTATTCTAGAACCACTAAACCGATTTTGTTGACTCGTACCCTGTTGTGCCTGACAAGAATGCGGCTTTTTTACTGATTTAAAAAAATATTTAAAACATGTTCCCATCACCAGAATAAACGAGCATCTTTGAAGGGTACATTTTAATTTTGTCCGCCATCTTGGATTTTAAGATGGTGGACAAAAAGATACATTTATTCAAAACTCTGATTAACTCTCTGACAAGTGTAGTTTGTCCCATTAAAATCGATGATATAGATCAACAGTTATAATGAAAAAAAATTGTCCGGATTTTTTTGGCCTACCCGGTAGTGTTGGACACTCTAACGAGCTGATTAGATTTTGGTCAAAATCCATTAATGCTAATGACACTTTTTTGACAGTAAAAAATTTTTAAAAATACCCACTAATGCCAATATATAGTAGATTGAATGTTGGTCAATAATGTGTTATAACCAAAAACTTTGTAGGAGCTTTAGTTTCTGACATATTTACGAAAAACTGTTTACAAGGCTGATATATCATGGCTTCACTTGAAGTGTGCCAATAGGCTAGCTAGAACGGTATCAGATCCGTTTTTTTTGGGGGTACCAGGTTACCCCCCGTCAAATCCGCGCTTGGCTCTGATTTTAACTATATTACCGCATTTTATGTTATTACTGATATAGACTACGTTCGTACATTCCTAGGCACAATATCATATAATTTCATATAATTTTGGCGTGGTATGCACCTACCGTTGCAGCGATAGTAAGCAAAAAATCCCGATCACCATTATCGAAGTCTAATGCCCGGTTCAGGATCAGGTGCGGCTGCTGGCTGCTCTCCAGGGCGAATTTGCCGCGATCATTTCCTGCTACGATGGCGTACTGCACGTCCGAATTGGGCGTGTTCGGTTTGTCTCGATCCAGTGCTCTGATTCCTCTGAACAGCGTGAGCCCTAAGACAAACAAATTAAGAAAATTGAACAAATATTTAGAAACCTATAATAAAACGAAATATTACAGGATTTTTAAAAAATATTACTTGCCCTATCATGTGTTGTACAGTGTCATAAATCAGATGTTTTTGGGGCGTTTCAGGTGTTTTAAGGGAAGATAAAAAAAATACCCCTTGCCAGGCTCCATTTTCAGGGGAAAGGGAGGATTATAGGTATTCTAGGCCTGGAGCTTTTTAAAGTCTGCATTTTGAAAGTGGGCCTCAAACTCGTAGGTATCGCAATAATGGAGTTACGAGATTATGAATCTTTCAGATAATTTTTTACATTAAATTAATCTTTTATGATATCTTTCTGATATTTAAAGATTTAAGGATTATAAAAGTATATATCCTTACATAGCACGAAAATCACATTAACGTTAAATTAACGTGAACAAAATAATAAAGTTATTTTTTACTAGAAAACAACCTCATACCATGTAATATTTGTTTTGTTAAATCTACATGCTTAAAGATAACATAAAAACAAGGAGGAACCAAGCTACAAAAATGTAATTTTTGCTGAAATTTCTTGTGCTGTGTATATAACGTCTTTTTTACACTAGTTATTTTTATGTACCAAATTCTCACTTAAAAAGTCCTCCACAATATTTTTTAAACGCCACTATAATAAGAGTTCTCAAACCTGCTAACTTTTTGCGTATTATTTTGTCACGTTTTTTCTCTATATATTTTTTATTCAAAAAAATACGCGAAAGTGTGTTCTAAAAGCCCTCTAGATAAAGACTTGTTTAAAGTAATAACTTTCTGCATCTTTTTTGTCACCTTTTTTTTAATAACTTTTTTTAACTTAAAAGTAACACGAAAGGAAGTTCTAAAAGTTCACTAGTTTAAGACAACAACACTTCAGGACAGTTTGAAAAGATGGCGCTCAAGGCAAGAAAAAATCTCTATACATACGTTATGTTTTCTTTAAAAGCTAAACAATATTTTTCAACAGTGAACTCTTTCACACAATAATAATGTGTGAGTTCGTGTCCGCTTGTGTAGTGGTCCTGCTTCGGATATATCGCTGCTATGATGGCAGCATATATTCAAGCGGACTGCCTCGATCACGGCGTTTCGCGAGCTTGTGGGTTCGAGTCCCACTTAACGCATGGTTGTGTTGTTATGTTTAAAAAGCAATTTTTCGACGCAAAAACTTTGGCAAAAACTGAACAACTGATCCTAGTATGGATGGAAAAGTCCCAGTATAAAAAAAAATACTCTGCCAATATATGGGCCCCTAAGCTCACACTAGGTACTATAGTTATAGTGTACGTGTGAGCTAATATAACTAAAAACTGAAATATATTTTATTCAACTCCACACTAAATTACCTTTTGTTTGATACCACACAAGCCATGTTTTGACTTAATCTCAAATTTTTGAAATCCACCCCCACCCTTAAAAAAAACAAAAACTAAAATGTATTTTGTTAAACTCAGGACTCACTTACCTTTCGTTTGATATCACACACGCCATATTTTCACTTAAACTCTAGTTTTTGAAATATACCCCCACCCTTTTTTTAAAATAAATTAAAATGTATTTTGTTTAACTCCAGACTCAATTACCTTTCGTTTGATATCACACACGCCATATTTTCACATAAACTCCAATTTTTTTAATCTATCCCCACCCTTTTATTTGGTTTGTGTTTGGTGGATTTTGTTCATTTTTAAATGGGACTATCTTGACCCAAGGCTTAGCCTAGGTACCAAATTTCATTGAAATCGGCCCAGCGGTTTTTGAGTTATGCGCGTTGGTCGTTACAGACAGACATACAGACAGACAGACAGACAGACAGACATACAGACAGACAGACAGACAGACATACAGACAGACAGACAGACAGACGGCGCAACAAAAAAGTTTCAAAATCATCTGAAACGCAAAGATATATAAAAATTTTTGAAATCGGAGCAACTTCTTTTTTCTCGAAAAAATTAGGATCACCATAGCTCACACTACTATAGTATAGTATATGTATGAGCTAATATATTAATGTGTGTTTATTAGGTTAATACCTGATGGTGATGGTAAAGGATCAGAAATAAGTTCATTAACTGGTTTTTGGAGTTTAGAAGCCAAGGCACTCCCGGATAAATTTCGTCAAAGTGAAAAATGTCATCAATAGGTGGCGCTGCTTCAAGTAAAATCTTACAAATTTTTGTTAGAGAAGTCATGCATGTCGGGTTTCGTGTAGAAAAGACGCGAACTTAATGTGATTTTGATGTTGGTACAAATCTACTTAAAATTCACTTGAAAATAACGTATAAGCTTTGCTGTTTTGATTTGATAATGGCGTTACAACGCCGTTTTTAGCAACGTTATTTTTTGCAATGTTAATGAGTGACCTATTAAGCTTGTTTTCATATATTAATTAAACGTTTTTTTCTAGCAGCTTTTAAAATTAACTTTTTTTTTCTCACGATTTTTTGACGTGTTACACACGTAATTGTGCTATATGCTAGGTCATTTTAGTATTTCTTGGAACTACACTCTTTTGTCTTGGCACAATACAATTTTTTTATTTATAAAAAGTTTATTTTGATGTAAATTACTTTTAAATAGTTTTTTTATAAAGAATCCAACTGTTAAATTCAATTTCATCTATCACTTTTAGTTTTTGAGATATTACATAAAGTTGGTATGGTAAAAAGTAATTTAAACCAAAACGAAATTTTTATAAGTAAAAAATCCAAGATAACAAAATCCATACTTTTAAAAACTGTAGCTTAAAAACTGCTTGATATAACAAGATACGATTTTAACAATTTCTCATCTGTTGCAAATCGAACTTCCAAAGTGAGATTCAGATTTTTCTACTTTCGCTAGAAATATCTGAAATTCGGATTCGGGACCCCTTGTATATATAGTCATTTGCGAATTCTTTATTTTTTAAGGGATAAGAGAATTGCATAATCTACCATCACTGATAAAAAATAGGTTTATTAAATTATAATATTTTTAAACAAGAAAGAAGAAAAATATTAAACTTTTATTTGTCAAAATATCAATGTTTTAAAGCAAAACATTTTATTTAGTATTATTTTGAGTTGTTTAGTAATTATGTAAACAATGTTTGGTAGGTATGCGGACTTGTATTGCGGATTTCCTTTTTTCTATATTATTTAAGAGATTTCTGCGCATTGATAAGTTTGTGATTAAATGACATGAATGATCCTGTTACATATTAATCAAAAGTATTTTTTTATTTTATTCTTTAAAGCCGTAGTATAGTTTCCGTTGTATCAGGATTCTAAAGCAATAATACAAAGATTATATAAAACAAATAACTAAATAATTCAAATTTAAGATTTTATTAATCTTA
The DNA here is from genome assembly GCA_963576565.1 of Aspidapion aeneum. NCBI lineage: Eukaryota > Metazoa > Arthropoda > Insecta > Coleoptera > Brentidae > Aspidapion > Aspidapion aeneum. The sequence continues at coordinate 60,379,829 of OY755040.1, read as the reverse complement.
AATTTGAATTTTAGGTTAATATTTAACAAAGTAAGGGGTTCATTAAAAAATACTCTGCCAATATATGGGCCCCTAAGCTCACACTAGGTACTAGGGTTATAGTGTACGTGTGAACTAATATAACTAAAAACTGAAATATATTTTATTCAACTCCAGACTAAATTACCTTTTGTTTGATACCACACAAGCCATGTTTTGACTTAAACTCAAATTTTTGAAATCTACCCCCACCCTTAAAAAAAACAAAAACTATAATGTATTTTGTTAAACTACGGACTCAATTACCTTTCGTTTGATATCACACACGCCATATTTTCAGTTAAACTCTAATTTTTGAAATATACCCCCACTCTATGTCTTTTGTTTAACTCCAGACTCAATTACCTTTCGTTTGATATCACACACGCCATATTTGCACATAAACTCTAATTTTTTTAATCTACCCCCACCCTTTTATTTGGTTTGTGTTCGGTGGATTTTGTTCATTTTTAAATGGGACCATCTCGACCCAAGACCCAGCCTAGGTACCAAATTTCATTAAAATCGGCCAAGCGGTTTTTGAGTTATGCGCGTTGGTCGTTACAGACAGACATACAGACACACAGACAGACAGACATACAGACAGACAGACAGACAGACAGACGGCGCAACAAAAAAGTTTCAAAATCATCTGAAACGCAAAGATATATAAAAAATTTTGAAATCGGAGCAACTTTTTTTTTCTCGAAAAAATTAGGATCACCATAGCTCACACTACTATAGTATAGTATATGTGTGAGCTAATAAAGATAATATCAATTTCATTTATTAACTCAGAAACTAAAAGTGATAGTTAAATTCAGTATTTGACTAGACAGCTAAGTAGAATATTTTTTTAAAATTATAAAAAGCAATTTAACTCAAAATGATGATTTTATAAATAAAAATAAATGGATCCATGACGGATCTCATACCTTCCTAGCCCATTGGCATTCTCCACGGAAACTCCATGCTATATCGACCTTAAAAACAGTTTTTCATAAATATCACCGAAACGAAAGGTCCTACCAAGTTTTTGGAACACAAATTTTTTTAAAAAATGTGCGCTACCAAATTCCGAAAACTTTTTAACTCTCAAAAAACTGTCATCAGCATTGATGAATTTCGACCAAAATCTAATCAGCTCGTTACAGTATCGAATACTATTTTACCCAAAAAATTCATGAAAATCGGTTGGGCGGTTTAGGAGCTATCGTGTTACGGACAGAGTTACACACACACACACACACACATACACACACAGACATGACGACGATACTGCTAGGTAGGTCAAAATACAGCCAAATAACAGATTTTCGGCGTTATCTCAAAAAAAAAAAAAATTCGTCGAAAACAATACTTTCTCTAGCTATTGCTGTGCGGACTAGGAAGGTAAAAATTAATGATAACACCAGTTCAGCAATAACCCCTTTCAAAAACTCCCTTAAAACCTGCTTGCTATATCAAGATGCTGTTTTTAGGGTTGGGCTTCTTTTAAAAAACGATGTTTATAAGTTTTTGGTCAGTTTTTTTTTATCTACTACTACTACTATGTCGGTTTAGAAAGTTTTTCTACGTTGTCCGACGCCTATTCCGCCTATTCCCCACCACTTCTATCATGCTTTTTTGACTCATTGATTTTTGGATTGACTGTTGCCATTCTAGTTTAGGACGCCCTCTTTTTCTGTGCCCTATTGGTTGCCATTCTAGGGCCAGCTTTGGTAATCTTTCGTCGTTTATCCGTTGTACATGGCCGTACCATATCAGTTGCCTTTTAGTGATGTCATCCGTTATGCTACCCTCGATTCCCATTCTTTCTTTTATGATCTCATTTCTTATATGATCTGTTCTAGATATTCTCATTGATCTTCTTATTGCATCCATTTCGACACTTTCCATTTTTGCTTTGTATTTTTCTGTTACGCGACAAGTCTCTATCCATACAACAGCGTGCTTTTCACCATTGTTTCATATATGTTAAATTTTACATTCTTTTTATCTCTCTGCTCTATAAAATACTGTTAAGACAACCAATAACCTTTTTTGCTTTTACTATTCTTTTTTCCAGTTCTTTACAGTGTGTTCCCGTCTTATCAAATGTGACACCCAAGTATACATACTCATTACATGAAGATATTGTTTGTCCATTTTTTAGTTCTAATTCACTTGATTCGTTTCCAATACATAAGTACTGTGTCTTGTCCACGTTCACTGTTAACCCCCACTTTTGATATTCTTCCGTTAACTTTCTCATCATACACTCCATGTCTTCTTTATCATTAGCTACAATTACTTGGTCGTCAGCAAACTGTAGTGTGTATACTGTAAATCGGTCGTTAAGTTGTATTCCCATGCCGTGTACTTTGCGTTTCCAGTTTTTTAGAGAAACCGCGATATATATTTTAAAAAGAGTTGGAGAGACACAACATCCCTGTCTTAAGCCTTTCGTTACTAGGAATTCTTTTGAAAGTCGATTTCCAATTTCAGTTCTAGATTTCGACCCCCTGTATAGTTCCCTCATCGCTCCTATGTATGTATGATTGATATTAGTCTGCTCTAACACTGTCCATAATTTTTCTACCGGAACGGTATCATATGCTTTTTGTAGGTCCACAAAGTAAGATGAGTCTCTATATTTCTGGCGCTCCTTTTCTCAATTACTTGTTTAAGACAAAAAACATTATCACTACAAGATCTGCCTGCACGAAACCCACTTTGCTCTTCTTCTTCTTCTTGTTCATGAAAATCATTCTCTATTCGATCTCTAAGAATCCTACCGTACAATCTACTTAGAGAACTGGTTACTGAAATTCCTCTGTAATTGTTGCAATCCAGCTTGTTTCCTTTTTTTGTATTGAGGATATGAATGCAATTTTCCAATCATCAGGCACTTGATGTCATTTTATGCATTGATTGATAATATATGTGAGATTTTCGAGTAGTTTATCTGATCCATATTTAAGCATTTCAGCATATATTCCCCCAGGTCCGCTAGCTTTTCCGGATTTAAGTTTTTTAATACTATTCCTTGTCATTTATTTTTCGATGATTACTTCCTCTCCATGTACTTCTATGTCTCTCCTCGGAGAGGCTGCCAGATATTCGGGTCTCCTCTCCTGCAGCAGTCCCTTATAGTATTCTGTCCATTGTTCTGGTTTGATGATCTGGATGTTTACTTTTTCTTTTGTTGGGTTTTTTACTGTAGAAATGAATTTCCATACTTCAGAACTCTGCCTACCTCCTACGTGTATATTTATATCGTGGCATTTGCGCTCGAACATTTCATTCTTTTCTGTGCGTATCAAATTTCTTAGCTGTCTTCTGGTATGCCTGTAGATTTCTAGGTCTCTTTGCTCTTTAGTACTGAGTCATTTCAAGTATGCGCGTTTTTTCTCCTTGACCGTTTCCTGTATTTCTTCCGTCCACCACATCTTATTGTTATTTCTATTATCTTGGTATCCAACAGCTTCTTTGCTTGCTTCCTTCAAGCTTTTTACTATGTTTGTATATATCTCTTCAAATGAGTGATCTGTGTTTATTAATTTTTCATCTAATCGGTTCTGATACAATCTTTGAGTACTTTCGATTTCTAGACTGCTAAAGTTGTAATTTTGATTGTCTTCGATGCATTCTAGATTTTCAATTTCTCTAATCCTTTCGTCCTTATTTGTTTTTCTTACAGGGAATAATATTTTTGCTTTTACCAGATGGTGGTCAGATCCAAAGGTAACACCACGAAGTGTGCGCACATCATACCACTTTAGTTCCGAGTGTTGTCCACCTAAAGCATAATCAATGATTGATCTAAGATTTCTTGTTGGCTGAATCCAGGTATACCGATGAATATCCTTATGTTTAAAAAAACCATTATTTATTTTTAGATTGTGGGTTTCACACAATTGTATCAGTCTCAAGCCATTATCATTTGTTACTTCCTCTCCAAATGGTCCTACCACTTTGCTTTGGCTTTGTCTACAAGTTCTCATCAAGTTGGTCGAAGAACATTTGTTTTATAGCTACCGTTTCGTCATTTGATGGTGCGTAGGCTGCTATTATGCTTACATTGTATCCAAGCATCTTCATGTTAACTCGAAGTAAGTTTTCGTTAATGCACTCGTAGTCTGTAATCTTATGTTTGAGGTTTTTCTTTATTAATAAGGATACCCCTCTGGCTGCTCTCCGTTTTTTAGGACTCCAGTGAATAAGTGAACAAAGTTACCGTTACACCCAAATATACATACTCATTACATGGAGATATTGTTTGACCATTCTCTAGTTCTAACTCACTTGATTCCTTTCCAATACATCAGTACTGTGTCTTGTTCACGTTTACTGCTAACCCCCATTGTTGGAATTCTTCCGTTAACTTTCTCATAATATACTTCATGTCTTCTTTATCATTAGTAACAATTACTTGGTCGTCAGCAAACTGTAGTGTGTACTTTACGTTTCCAGTTTTTTAGAGCTACTGCAATATATATTTTAAAAAGAGTTGGAGAGATAGTACATCCCTGTTTTACGCCTTTCGTTAACAGGAATTCTTTTGAAAGTCGATTTTCAATTTTAGTTTTAGATTTTGACCCTTTTATCGCTTTTATGTTTGTATGATTGATATTAGTTTGCTCTAACACTGTCCATAATTTTTCTACTCGAACGATACCATATGCTTTTTGTACGACACAAAGGTAACATGAGTCTCTATATTTCTGGCACGGGTGGCGGAACAAAGATCGAAAGACAAAAGATCGAATACAAAAGATCGAAAAGGCAGAAGATCGAAAATACAAAAGATCGAAAAACAAAAGATCGAAAAACAAAAGATTGAAAAAAAATCGCAAGTAAATAAGATGGCAATATACAAAATGACGCGTATGGGCATTTTTTTTTTAAATTTTGAATTTCGGCGTTTTTGGCAGAAAAAATAAATGATCTATAATAAACTTGCAAATAACCTTAAAGATAACTTACAACTTTATATTTTTTAAAAAGTAGACTTTAAATCTATTTATTTTATAATTTATATTGGCAAAATGGTGGCAGACTAGGCAAGGTAATAATTTTGTCATATAGGTCCCCCTGCAATTTTGTTTAAATAAACAGTTACTTAATAAACGCAAAGTGCATATTGTAGTTTTACCAGCAATATATTAGTATTTCAATTTCCCCTATTAATTTCTTTTTAAATAAATTAAACATATTGGAAAAGCATGGCAGAATTACATTTTAATTTATAATTTTTAAAAATTTTTAACTTGTTTTTCTTTTACAGGTAGAATCGTTTTAGTTTTTTTATAAACATTCACCTTAACAACAAGAAATATACCGAAAGAAGCAGTTTTTACATTTAAATTAGATAAAATAATGTTTCTTTAAATTAATTTTTAACAAATGGGCAGGGGGACAGAAAAGACAAAAAAGGGGACAAAAAAGACTATAAGATAAAACACAGTATTTTTAGTTTTATTTGAAGAACACTATCATTACACTATTAGCGCCATCCGTCCTCCGGCTGTAGCATCACGAAGAAGGTGGACCGAGGCGACTAAAATCTCTGGGGAAAGCTTTCATTTATTTGAAATGTAATTAAAATTTACCCTTTTTGTTGACAAAATGGTAGTCTTAAAAACATAGCACTTTAAGGAACCACCACCACCAGCCACTCTCAATAAGAAATTCAAAGTGTTATGGTTTGATTTAAGTAGCACCTTATAGCCCATAAAATTATTTAATAGAATTGTGACTTTTAAAATTATTAAGGATAGGTAGTTTCTCAAAATGGGGCAGCTGTAATTTAAATTTAAAAAAAAATGCTCGTATCATGTTTGCTTAGGTATATTCACATGAACAGTTTAGGCAAGGTCAGGTAAGGTAAAATTGCCTAACCGTTAAATAAACCATACTTAACACATATCATATAGTTCGATAAAAAAGTCTTTTTTCAATCATATTTTTTCAGAAAAAAAGTTTCCTGATTTCTTTCCCGGGATCCTAGAGGGTGTGTAACTAAACCGAACCGAACCGAACCGAACCGAACCGAACCGAACCGAACCGAACCGAACCGAACCGAACCGAACCGAACCGAACCGAACCGAACCGAACCGAACCGAACCGAACCGAACCGAACCGAACCGAACCGAACCGAACCGAACCGAACCGAACCGAACCGAACCGAACCGAACCGAACCGAACCGAACCGAACCGAACCGAACCGAACCGAACCGAACCGAACCGAACCGAACCGAACCGAACCGAACCGAACCGAACCGAACCGAACCGAACCGAACCGAACCGAACCGAACCGAACCGAACCGAACCGAACCGAACCGAACCGAACCCTACCGAACCGAACCGAACCGAACCGAACCGAACCGAACCGAACCGAACCGAACCGAACCGAACCGAACCGAACCGAACCGAACCGAACCGAACCGAACCGAACCGAACCGAACCGAACCGAACCGAACCGAACCGAACCGAACCGAACGGAACCGAACCGAACCGAACCGAACCGAACCGAACCGAACCGAACCGAACCGAACCGAACCGACCGAACCGAACCGAACCGAACCGAACCGAACTGAACAGAGCCGAACCATACCAAACCGAACCGGTTCGGTTTGGTTTTACACCCTGTAGGATCCCGGGAAACATGTCAGGAATGTTTTTTTTTTAATATTTTAGGTTTAGTTACACACTCTCTAGGATCCCGGAAAAGAAATCAGAAAAGTATTTTTTTTGAAAAAACTATTAGCAATATTTTGAAACGCGCTATTTTGATTTTTTGTCTTTTGATCTTTTGTACTTTCGATCTTCTGTATTTTCGATCTTTTGTTTTTCAGTCTTTTGTGGTTTCGATCGTTTGTTTTTTCGACCCTATGTATTTCGATCTTTTGTCTTTTGGATCTTTTGTCTTTCGATCTTTTGTCTTTCGATCTTTGTTTCGCCACCCTTCTGGCACTCCTTTTCTCAATTCGTCAAAAAACATTATCACAATTTTTTTTTTATTCTACCCTAGATATCCGTTTCCGAAAACGCATCGTATTTAGGAAACCTTGTACGTCCACTACCAACAACATCTTCCAAGATGCTCTTCGACCATTGGAAGTATAGATGCCCGGAAAGTTATAGAGTCCAATACACAATAAATACGATAATGATATACACTAGCAGATATCTACAAATTGTTCGTTTGTATCATAGCTTAAATAAATGGATCCATGATGGATCTGATGCCTTCTTAGCCCATTAGTACACCACAAGGGAAGACCCTTTATCAGCCTTGAATAAAGTTTTTCTAAATATCTCAGAAACGGAAACTCCTACAAAATTTTTACAAGTAACATAAATTATTATTGACGAAAACGTGTTCTACTATATTCTAAAAACCTCACATTGATGCGATGCTACGTTAAGAAGCTTAATTTTAATTTTTAAACTGACAAAAAATTAGCATTAATCGGATTTTGATCTAATCAGCTCTTTACAGTATTATACGCTATCTTACCTTAAAATTTTATGAAAATAGGCTAAGTGGTTTAGGAGCTATCGTGTTACGGACAGACATACACACACAGACAGATTCACGGCGATATTGCTTAGATAAATCACATTTTCGTCGTTATCTGAATTTTTAGTTCACACTACTACTATAAGTAGTGTGAGCTATGGTGATCCTAATTTTTTCGAGAAAAAAAAAGTAGCTTCGATTTCAAAAATTTTTTTATATATCTTTGCGTTTCAGATGATTTTGAAACTTTTTTGTTTTGCTGTCTATCTTTTTGGTTTAATAAATTTTTGTACCAATATATGTGGTTTTATATTAGCCGTAATTAGTTTTAAATTGTAATGTACAAAAAAAATATAGTTTATTTATTTTTTTAAGATGGCGGCCGAAATAGTTAAAAAAATAATTTTTGTTTGATTTTTCGAAATTTAACAAAAATACTGGAAGAAATAAGACAATAAACAAAACACAGATATTTTAAAAATGTCAAAAAAGTTGACATGTCACGTGCCTGGTGATTCGAATAAAATGACCATATTTTACTTAATAGCTATCTCCGTTAATATTGATTTATCAGTAACGTTTAAATAAGCAAAGTTAATAGGTATTTACGTTACTAGACCGGAAATAAGGACTTTACAGGTCGACACAGGAAATTTACAGGGCGAGCCGCAGGCGAGACCTGTAAACCTGCGGAGACCTGTAAAGTCAGTTTCCGGTCGTGTATCGTACGTATATTTTTTTTTAACCGACATAATGAAGCACAGCTGTCTGTCTTACTCAAAAGCTAGAGTAAGTATATGTTTGACTACTTATATTTAAACAATATTTATGCTACAATTAGGAACAATTCTTATACGCAACTACCTATATAACTATAGTAACCATTTTATATGTAAGTTACCTATATGTACCTAATATAAAATTCAAACAATTTTAATGCATCATTACTTTTTCTCTTGAGTATAAATATTAAAAATGCAGTTATGCACATTTTGGATATTTATATTTGCAGCCGAAGTATTTTCAATTTTTGGTGAATTTCTCTGCTGTATATTTATTGTTTCTGAAATGTTTGACAACATATTATTTTGAGCATCAGACACATTAGATGTAGTAAAATCTCTGGTTGAACTTCCATTGCTGGCTGCTACTGGGAAGCTCCCGCCTGCACCTGCTCCAATTTTTTTAGCATTATCAACTTTTTGTCTCAGTGAGTGCTCAATATATCCTTCAGCAACAGAGTTTGAATGCCAGCCGCCCAAATTTTTAAGGTTTAATATGTCTCCACCGCCTTCTATTAGGAGTGTGGCAGCGGTGCGCCTGAATGTGTGTCCGGTGAATTCTTGTGGATTTTTAAGCTGTAGAAATTTGGCGATTTTGGCAGGTGCCCCTCCTACGCCATGAAGACCTACTGGCTGCTTTCTACATTTTCCTTGAGAGTAAAATAAAAAGAATCTTTCATGCGGAACATTTGGGGGCCTTAGATTTTTGTATTTTTTAAATAACTTCAAATTTCTTTCACCAAGAATTACGAAAGTTCTTGAAACATTTGTTTTAGTGTTTGGTATATTGACTATTATCATGTCTTCTTTTTCAGTGACGTCTTTTAGGGTTAATTTAGTAATTTCTTCCCTCCTCATTGCTCCCGAAATGGCCATGATCGTTACAACCTAAAATCAAAAAGTAAATTTAAAATTTTTGCTAACTTTACAATTTGTGAACAGTCCCATATGCAACCGATCCGTAATAAAAACTGGTATTTTTCCTCGTCTTGTTCTTTTCACTAGCCGCAGTCGAGCGTTGCCGGATTTTATTATTTTTATCATTAAGAATGCTAAGTTATTAAACAATCGGATACCTAGTACCACAGCCTACCTAGGTAGGCTGTGCTAGTACTAACCTAGATAGTTTTAAAAATACTTTTTCCACTATTATTTAAGTAATTAGTTAAAGTATACATTTTTTATATTATTTTTTGATAAAAATAAAGATGGTAAAACAAAAAAATCTGTGTTGTATGTTTTTTTTTGTAATTTAAATGGCAAAATTTGTATGAATCTTTTGTTTGTAATAAATAATAGTTGTAATTGAATTCCAATTTGAGTTTTTTATTTGGTTCCAAAGAATCTATATAAAACAAATTGGCATCATTGCTTAGCTTGGTAGTCCTTGTGTTATGTTATGATTATTTTAGTTAGGTTATTGAATGAAAATTAATAAATAGAATTGTTTTTTGTTTTTACAGAAAAAATTGTTAATTGAAGCTAATAAAATTTTAAAATTTGGTTAAAAGTTACAGTGCAGTTGTTGGGATTGAAACACACGTTTTTATAACAAAAATAGCAAGGAGAATAATTAGGTTTGTTTGTATTTTACTTACCTTGAGCATTAAAAATTCCTCATCCCTTGCTTCTTCCAAAAATTTATTAATTTCTTCTCCACTGAAAACTCTGGCCTTTTTAGGCTTATATCCTGCAGACTTTTTCTTTAAAAATGCAATTAGCTTGTAGTAGCGACTAATATCAATATTTCTCCTTAATGATAAGCAAGTTTTTATTGTTGAAAATAAACTCCATAAACTATTGGACTTCAATGTGGCTGATTTTTCGGCAAAATATGCCACTAGGACATTTTCATCAATTGATTTAACTTTGTTTGTGTGACACCAATTAAGGAATACATCATAATTTCTAGTATATCTCTCTTTGGATTTTTCTGGTAGCAAGTCGAAAGTTACCTTTGATGCTGCTTCAATTATTTCTTCCGGATTTAATTCTTCATTCATGTCCAAGTCCATAATTTACTTATTATTTTTTTAAATATCTCTTTTTAAACACAAGTTTTTTATTTAAAAGGCAGCCATATTGATTTATTTTAAATGTCAAAGCTGTCAAAACAAAACAATTTTTATAAGCTGTCATCACAAAGTCATGGCTAATTTGACTGAAATAGGGACCGGAAAGAGAACAAGAGACCGGAAAATTAAAAATAAAGATCACTTTGGAGACCGGAAAGAATCTGAACTAAACCCGCACTGTAAAATGAAACTTTCTGTACAAAAAAATGTACAGAAAGTGTATGTTTTCTGGTCGGTTGAAAAAAAATAATTTTTCCTAAATCGTCGGACTCTGATGTCAAAAATGACATATGTCATACACTTGTCAAACTAATGACATATGGTTTGTTTTTTTAAACAAAACACCCTGTATATAATTTTTTTAGTTGATAGGGCTCCTTTTTGTGATTTCAAAAATATATAATATGACATTTGGTCCAGTCGCTGTTGAAATATTAACATATTAAAAATTATATTCATTAACAAAATGGCAACATCCTTATTGTTTATTTATGTTATTAAAATGCAAAATCAGAAAAAGGAGCCTTATCAATAAAAAAATATATATACAGGGTGTTTTATTTAAAAAAATAAACCATATGTCAAAAGTTTGATAAGTGTATGACATATGTCATTTTCTCATCAGATTCTGATGATTTAGGAAAAATTATTTAACTTTGCTTATTTAAACATTACTGTTAGATCAATATTAACGGAGATAGCTATTAAGTAAAATATGGTCAAATCAATCAAATCACCCGGTACGTGATATATGTCAACATAACTGTGTTTTTTTTAACGAGATGTCTTGTTTTTTCCAGGTTTTTTGTTAAATTTCGTAAAAATGAACAAAAATGATTTTTTTTACTTTTTCGGTCGCCATCTTTAAAAAATAAATAAATTATATATTTTTTGTACATATCTTCGTAAAAAAATTTTCCAAAACAAGAAGATACTGTTGTTTTTATACTTTGAATGCCGCTATCTTGATTAATAATAGACATGTGTTATTTATTCTAAAATATTTAAAATCGATATATTACACGCAGTGGCGGATCCAGGATATCCGCGGGGGAGGGGCCAAAGTGGCAGCAAAAATCAAAAAAATATATTTTTTTGTGGTTTTTGATAGAAATTGAGGTGTGAAATTTAGTAGCTAAAGAAGATTAATAGCGCCGCAGGCGAAATTTTTTAAAAATTAAGTAGATTTTGTGACAAATTTTTAATAAATGATGCTACCACACTGAAAATAATTTAATATGTTTGGGAGGGGGGGGGGGGGGCACTGATTACACGGCAATACTAGTTGTATCAAACAAGAACAAAAAAATTACTTTTTTATCTGAACTTTGGCCGCCATCTTAAAATGTTAATTGTCAAATTGTAACGTTTTATAAATTTTTACCAAACGTGGCTTACTATTGATAAAATGCAATTTTTTTTTTGTAAAATTTAATTTGGTCTACAGGTTATAAAGGTCTCTTTTATTTTTGACATATTAAGCGCCATCTTTGTGTTGGCTGGGAAACTTATAATTTTATTTTCAGTAAGTTTAAAGAGCTGGTCAGTGGCTTTAATATAAGGTATTAAAAACAAATATCGCTCAAAAATTAAATAAAATATCGAAGAAAAACGATTTTTTTAAATGTAGCCGCCACTTTGTTTTGCAGTGACAGGTCTAAATTTCTTTTACACTTTTAAATTGAGTAGGTCCCACTTAAAGTAAATTTGACAGGTGACACTTAAAGTAAATTTAACAAAATTATTTTAATTTCTCTTAAAACGGGGAATTTATTTGTTTTCTTAACTTTGGCAGCCGCCATCTTGGATTCTGAGGCCGGAAAATAGGGGATCCTCGATTGAAAATTTAGCTTTTGATGTTAGCTACTACCAACCAAGAATAAAAAATTATACCTTTAAGTTTACCAAAAAAATTATACCTTTTTTGCAGCTTTTTCTTGAAATACCCTACAAATTTACTCTACTACTTAGTAAAAACATATTTACCTTCCTAGCCCGCGCAGCGATGGCTAGAGAATGTATTATTTATGATGTGATGTCGCGTCGGTCTGTGTGTGTGTGTATGTCGGTCCGTAACACGATAGCTCCTAAGCCGGTAAACCGATTTTCATAAAATTTTAAGGTAAACTAGTGTTTGAGACTCTAACGAGCTGATTAGATTTTGGTCAAAATCCATTAATGATAATGATTTTTGACAATTACTTTTTTTTAAAAAGCTAACTTTTTAACAGACCATCGCATCAATATGCCATTTTCGGAATATTGTAGACTACATTTTGCTCAATAATGTGTTATAATCAAAAACTTCGTAGGAGCTTGAGTTTCTGAGAAATTTAGAAAAAACTGACTGTAAGACTGATATATCATGGCTTCACTTCAAGTGTGCTAATAGGCTAGCTAGAAAGGTATCAGATGCGTCAAGGATCCATTTATTTTTTCTTACTGTTTTGTTACTATATGATGCAAAAACAATAATTAACATAATACTTAATCATCACACTTTATGATTGTGAAAACCACACAACTAAATACCATAAGCCGTAAGTTCGTAAAACTACTATATACAAATATTACCGTTTTTACCGTTCAGAAAATTTGAAACTTATCTTCACACATAAACAAGACAATCATATCCACCACCTGTCTCTGTATGTCTGCAATGATTACCCATGATATTATCATAATAGTAAACTGTAATATTATAGGATGGCTAAGTTATACAGGGTGTTTAACTAGTTATAGAGGAGGTCAAAAAAAGAAAAAAAAGTTTTTACCATGAAAGTAACACACTTTGTATTCTAGTTATAGGATTTCTAAAGTTTGAGGAGTAAGGGAAAATAGGGTTTTAGCCTTAGAACATTGAATTAACTAGAGAAAGTATTGTCCAATTTGATGGTGATTTAACATGTGCATAGGGGCAAGGGGGTATTTGCTTATTACTTTTCTACAATAAATAAACACAGGAATTCTTGTTGCCAAGCTTTGCGGTAATATAATAGGATATTTTTAAAGCGATATTAGTAGCCCAAGCGTCAGAGGATTTCTATTTGTAAAAGGTCGAACAAAGCTGAAATTTGGTGGGATGGTAGACATAGGTCCCTTGATAGTACATCTAAGTTTGCGACCTCGGGGGGTTGCCGCTCCAGGGGGGGGGGATGAAAACTCTGCATCGCGTCGCTTGGAGGAAAATAGCACCGTTGGAGTAGGTGGTATAAAAAAAAGGTTCAAATAAAATATGTAGATAACAAAATTGCGCACAACTTTGGTTCGGTTCGGTTCAGTTCATGTATTTTTTCGCTCCGATGCTTGTGGATACTTAAGGGTGCGTATCTTTGCAAGGGAAGCACTTACGTAGCTTGAGAATATCTCGTTTGACAAGTCTTTTAATGGGGTTTAATGTTCCTTTTGATATTATCACGCTTGCCTGGCCTCTTTGGACTGGCTTGGGGGTGCGTAGCTCAAAAATATATGCGTAGAGAAACTCACTCTTTTTGGGATAGACTTTGTAGAGTCAAGTTGGGGGTAGCTATTCCCTATTCCCGCTTCGACAGAGCTCTACACGCCGTCACTGTAAACGTTAGAGTGCCACCCTCAGTGACCGTGCCACTCAGAACGATTTAAAATTGGGAGAGGTTAGAAACTTAAGGAGTTATTGGTTATGGTCTTATTAGTTTATAATGGGGGAAAACTCGAAATAACTAACAAACAAACTTATAGGTACTTACTTGTAAACTACGGTAATCCTACTTATTTTGGGTTGCTTGCTTATATCTGTCTTTTGGACGGCCACTTGGGACTCGTCTTACTTTCTCTGCACTCGAACCTAACTTTTCTCTTCCCAAAAACTGACTGCCCTGTCACCCCATTTCACACCCTCGATCTTTCTTTCGCGACCATCAAAAGTGCTGGCGGTGTGACATCACATTTATGATTATTATTTAATCTTAATCAAAATATTTGGCAACAACTATAAATGATCGATACAGTGCCGTACGAATTAGCAGGCTTGTACCCATTTTTAACCCTTTTACAAGTCTTTAATTCGGCCAATCGCTATAATATACTTTCTAAAAAAATCAGTACTTTTTGAGTAAAAGGCCAATTAAGGAAAAAATAGTCCAAAATCCAAGATGTCGCCGCCATTTTGACACTTTTCCTTCAGGAAGAGGGATCGGGAATTTTACTATGTTTAATGGGAACCCAATAGCTATCGTTTGCGCCTAGTCTTGATTTTATGTTTTTGAAAACTTTTTATTATTTAATTTTTTTATCCGTCATCCCATATCCAAGTATGTAAGGGCGCACTTGAAAAAATCATATCTTTTATAATACAAGGTCAAATGTAACCAATCAAGCATCGGTTTACTTAGAAAACCTTACTCTTATAGAAAAAAAATATACCAGACTTGTTTGGTAGCCATATTTGTTAAAATTTGCAAACTACCACCGAACTTTGGCGCGCCGTAAAGCAAAAACTGTTGCTCGGAGCGAAAAAACTAAAGTTGTGCGCAATTTTGTTCTCTTCATATTTTATTTAAACTTTTTTTTATAGCACCTACTCCAACGGTGCTATTTTCCTCTAAGCGCCGCGATGCAGAGTTTTTAACCCCCCTCCCGTTGCGCTTTGAAGCGACAAATATTTTATAGTGGCTAATTGCTATTTTTTGGTCACATTTTAAAGGCGATTGAAAAAGCTGCTTATTAGGTAGGTAAATTTTTTATTTACCATTAGTTTACTTGGAGGCCTAGAAATAAAATACATTTATTAAATGTTCTCTAAACAACATTAGTAAAAATTAAATTTATATTTTATGAAAAATTGTACCTTTTTCAGTTTTTTATTTGGTACCGGTACAATTTGAGAAACTTATTTATTTTGTCGGGATTTATTAAAATAAAAAGCTTATTACTAAGTTTAAGCTCTTTCTAGCTACAGTGAAACCTCTCATAAGCGGACACTCACGGTTCCGTCGATTTTGTCCGCTTATTGGAGGTGTCCGCTTATGGGGGGAACTGCGTATTCGTAATATATATTTATTAACACTTTCCGCTGCTTGAGTTTCTCCGGTATTAAATTTTTCAGCGATCTTTCGTGCTGATAGATGTTCCTTCTCCGAAACGTTAGCAACTTCCATTTTTTCACGTAAACTAAGAAGTTTTTTACTAGGCACCAAAAGATTTATTACCACCCAATTGAACAATAAAAATAAAACACAGCAGTCACGCCGCCGTCGAATAAAGTGTGTTGAAAATACGACAGAAATGTTTAGTCTCCGCATTAAAACGGAAATAGATAATTCCCCGGCTACAGAGTGCGTTGTTGCCAACAAACTACATAATGTTTATGCCCATGTCGTGCAGCACTCCGTCCCGTCCCAACAAACATTTAAAGTTGTAACGACGAAACCCCAACTAGAAAGAATTTCTTAAAAGTAACCGACGCGACGTGTTAATTCCCTAAGTGAAGAACCAATTTCTGGTTATAACTACTTGGCCAAGTGTTTAAAGTCACTGTAGTAACAACTACACTACTACGTCGTAGCCTGGTATCTACTACGTCGTAGAGGCTGCTTTTTTCCGTAATGGCATAAAAGTAGCGATGTAGTTGCAAATAATATAATCGTTTCTTTTTGGCAGAATTGTTACACAATATGGTGGACACAAAAGTAAACAGACTCGCTAAGTTTTTTTGTTTGGTTATGGCTATAATATGTAGTACATGTTATCTAAAAGTATCACGAGCAGAGGATCAAAATTCGAGTGCGACGCAAAGTTTTTTGTATAACATGCATTATATATATTGCAAAAAACCGATGCGCCCGTAAAATTGAGCCGTTTTCTGGTAGCTGATGGAATTTTTGTGTTGTTATTTTGGAGGTTATGTTTTCATAAGCGACACTTAACTCCAATAAATGGTGCTTAAGCAGAGAGCATTTTTGGTAAGCTTCAACTAATTCGTTTATAAAATAGTATAGCTATTTAATATGAGCTCATAAAACGACAATAAAAATATTAAATTTTCTTTCTTACAAAAAAACATGGCGTCCAAAACTATATTCCCTGATAGTCGAAAGGGTCACTTGAAAGTGAGACTAAGTTACGGTAACGTGTCACGTACGACTTTTATGTCGGCATTCCCTTTTAGTTCTAGATAACACTCGAATTTATACTCCTTCGTTGCGGAAACGTATTATTAACTAGCTTTCGCCACTAGAAAACGTCTACAGAGTGATAGGAACCACGCGATAAGTAAAACTACTACCCTCAAGTTATTGGGGTGTCGCCACTTGTCATTTGCCAACAATAGCACCACTGCTTATAGGTTATGTACGAGCGTGAATTTGTGGTAGGTTTTAAAACAAAAACAAGATAAATTAAATTCCATTATAACAATAAATGAAGTGCCAATAAAAATTGTTTTTCAAAAATGTATGTTGCAGTCGAGAGCATGATCCCTATTCTAGAATTTCTAGAAGTGTTGGTCGAGGAACTAAAAGAACGTAGTCACATCAATGAAATCAACTTATTGTTACTTTTTTTATTTATGCATTGCTCTCACAATTCGTATGTAGTATTTTTTATTTTTTTAAATATTTTCGCATTCTCAATATTCAGTAATTTTTATTACTATAAGCCCTATAAGTAAAAAAAAACAATCTTTGAGACTTGTTAGATCGCTTAGAAATCCGCATGTAACTTGTTTTTTATTAGCGGCAAGGTTACCGCAAATTTCAAAAGTTTCTAGATGAAGCCCAAAGAGGTTTATTTTAGGGGCCGTGCATAAATTAGATACCCTTCATAAGGGGGGTAGATGATAGCCGAAGCGTTACATATAGTGGGGAATGTCATGTTGCGACATCGTTACGTAAATTTTTTTACCGATTAGTTTTAAGGTTTCTTTTTATTGTTCCTCATTTTGTTACTAGTTTGTTTCTATTTGTTTGTGTTTTACATTATCATTATCATTATAGCAAAAAACTAAAAATAAAATATTTTGTTTTGGAAGAGGGATATATAAAGTTAAAGTCCAGCTCAACACATAAAATGAATCACAGTGAAACACGACACGTCACCACAAGAGGGTGGTGCCACAGCACAAGCCACGAACGACCGTAAAGACAGTACAAGGATAGAAGACCAACAACACGTAGCGTAAAAGATTAAGGATGGAGATTAAGCATGGACTAGGGATTTCTTAAAATCCGTGTGCGTACTCGATATACTTTGGATCAATATTTTGCATTTTGATTCTTTTGCAAAATGGTCAAGCAGGCCAACAATGAGGTCGAAAACATGTACTGCTCAAGGTAGTTAAAAAAATATTTGCAAATTTATTCCTAATATTCCCATATTATAGAAGGAGCCACAAAAAGTAGGGTTAAGAATGGACGCGATCAAGATGTGACTTCAAAAAGTCTACGTTTTCAAAGTAGAAACAGGAAGTAAAGTTTACTTTAAAAGATCGACATTAAAAAAAAGTCAAAGTAGTTGCGGCTTTAAAGTTGATGCAAAAAGTTATTTTGTCTACATTGTTACCTCAGATGTTACTATGATGACACAAACTTTTGTAGTAAAAATTAAAGTTATAATATAGTTGTCGGATACACTTGTTTGGGACTCCAATGAAGCTTAACTTTCTAGTGATAATTAATTAGGATATAAAAGTCAGGGCGACTACGAAATAACGACTAAAAAGAAAGTAAAACTTTAGTAACGTCCTATTGTGGTAGAGAAGACTATCAGAATCGACTATCAAGAAACAATCCTAAGAAGTAGTTTAGAGGGTCGTTTTTACGGAACATCTACTATTTCATGATACTAAATAGTAGTCAGAACTAAAAAGTAACAAATTTTGGTTGGGATCACCACATTTCTACTATAAGAAAGCAGCAAAGCCTTTAGAACATGTGGCCGCTACTATAAATGTTTGTTGGGGTTGTTAGAGGTTCGCGTCCGGTTAAGGGAGGTTTCATAATTTTTTAACCAAAAAAAATTGTCCGCGTCTGGTTATTAGAGTGTTCGGTTATAGGAGTGAATTTTATATGTAAAGAAATAGTGAAAAGCTTGATTCCAAAAAATTTGTCCGCTTAAAGGGAGTGTCCGCTTAATAGAGGTGTCCGCAAGGACAGGTTTCACTGTATAACGTTTTAATAAAACTGTGTACAGGGCTCACTTCAGGCACATACGAACCGCGAAAACGCCCAGGGCGCCGAGTTCTAGCGGCCAAATTAAAGACATAGTCGTGCTAAATTTTAGCTTAGAGGCGCCAATTTGCTATTTTACTTGGTGTTGGGTATAATCATAGCTACTCTTACTTTATTAGCGACAGCGTGAAATAACCGATTTGATGTCATTTCAAACCAATCTCTCAGATTTTTAAGCCAAAAAGTTTCCTTTTTTTAGGCCAAAAAAAATGGAAGATGGAATCAAGAAGATATGAAGCATTTAGATCAAATTACATTGTATACAGTGGCGGATCTGGGGTAAAATACGTCGTGGTCAAAGATGAAATTTCGCGCCCTATTTTACGATTTCGGGCACATTTTAGCGCCCCTGCGGCGCCTCTGGCTGTTGGCGTTGTGGATAGGTGATGAATGTTGGCGACTCGACTTATTTAAAATCCAGATCTTATGAAGATTTGATAAGGTGCCAAATTTGCAACAGATGGGCGCATTAAGAATTTGCGGGCGTTGATGATGTTAAAAAATTTATGTGCGAGTTGTCTGTCTATAGGCGCTGGTACAATTTAGGAACTCGCCAGTATAATTTCAACAACCGCTTTCCTAAATTGTATCGATTGCACTTTTTGTTTAATTTTATATTTTAATTACGTTTCTAATAAATAAAGGTTTAAAGTTTATAAAACTGATTTTTGCTTAAAAAAATTTCCTTTTCAAAAGATGATATCTAAATAACATAAAAAGTGATACAATACTCGGACGGCAAAGTTAAACGCCGATCTTCGATCTGTAACGTTAATAGGTACCTTTGTTTTTTAACTTTTTTTACTTAAAACCTATTTGTTACGGATAATGAGATTGATAAATGTCTAAGAGTGTAGTGCCGCTTTTTTTACTCTATTATTAAAGTACTGGCAACGTCACCAGTTCTCTATTTGATTTTAGCAACACCACAACATATTTATATATAACGGGATTTAGGTTTGTGTTATTTGTTTGACAATTT
Source organism: Aspidapion aeneum (assembly GCA_963576565.1). Taxonomy (NCBI): domain Eukaryota; kingdom Metazoa; phylum Arthropoda; class Insecta; order Coleoptera; family Brentidae; genus Aspidapion; species Aspidapion aeneum. The sequence continues at coordinate 60,360,261 of OY755040.1, read as the reverse complement.
AATTTTTTGCCCGTTGCATCAATAACAATTATGCAACTAATAAGAAACGCACGTTTAAGCTAATATTGCAAACTTTTTTATTTTTTCATTTAATCGGTTTAGAACGTTTCTGTACGTTGTCCGACGCTTATTCTCCACCTCCTTCGATCCTGACAATCACCTTCTGTCAGATTTTTTGGATTTATTGATCTTTGGTTCATTTTGCCATTCTAGTTTAGAACGCCCTCTGTTTCTGCGCCCTATTGGTTGCCATTCTAGGACCTGCTTTAGTAATCTTTCGTCGTTCATCCGTTGTACATGGCCGTACCATCATATCAGTTGCCTTTTAGTGATGTCATCCGTTATGCTTCCCTCGATTTCCATTCTTTCTTTTATGATCTCATTTCTTATGTGATCTGTTCTAGATATTCTCATTGATCTTCTTGAGCATAACTTGACGTTCTAAAATATCAACTAACCAAATATGATTCGGTTCGGTTTTTTTACGATCTTAATTTTTGTGTTATTTTTTTTGCATAACCAGGAGAAAAATAAGTGAAAACATAGAAGAAAAACATAAGCGAGGGCTCTCAAAGTAATAAATAATAAACTGAAAGAGGCTGCTGACTTTATTCTTGTTGTAAGTTTTATGGCATATGTCCGAAGTGTAGATACTGATTGACAATGACTCTAGAAACTCTTGCAATTATTCTAGATACTCTAAGCCTTTTTCCTCGAAGTAACCACAAGTAACCAGCTAACTTCGTTACTCATTTTAACCACACAGGCTTACCAGCTTCGCAGACGTGGTTGGTTAAAAATTTTAAGGTTAAGTGCGTTTGTTTTTATTTCAAACGTAGTAATTCCAAAATTTTTAAAATTGAAGTGTATTTTACAATGAATTTAGAGAAAACTCATATGTAACTGACGGGTGATGTCATACAACTGGTCACTCCTAAAGTCCCTGTACGTGACAGATATTGGTGGAATATATTCCGCCAATATCTGTCACATACAGGGACTCTAGTCACTCCAAGTAACCGTGACGTCATTTCGAGTTACTTATATGAGTGACTAGTAACCTTGAGGAAAAAGGCTTTCTGTCAGTGTCCACCCCTACAATTTGTTTGGACATGTTCCCTAGAAAATTTATTTTTAATTGGTTAAATATCGGTTTGCTAACAAACTTTCTTTCCTAAACAAAAATTATTAAGGTGAATTCAGAGTTGTGTAACAAAAGCCGAATTAAAGAAAAATAAACAAGCTGGGAACAATGTTGTTTATAAATTTACATCATATTCTATATATTTTTCCTATTTTCTCAAGAAAAAGGTTTAGTCGGTTTATAACCCCAAAAGATTATGTGATATTCTTAAAATATTTTTTTCCAGTGTTTGTGGGTAGTTCAGCACTTTTATTAAATTCAAGTATCTTTGAATCAACGGCGGTGCGGCGCAGCGCCTGCTTTATTGATGTGGGCATAGGTCGGTCAAGTAATATTCAAAAATAACATGGGTCCTAAAAAGTAAGGGGCTCGGGCCCCTTGCTCCTTAACTCTGCAAATCATTATTTTTCCAGAAAAAGCAAAAGAAAACTTTTAAAAATCGCTTGAAAAACGAAAAAACAAATTCAACATACCTACATATAGAGATTAGGCGTTTAAATAAAATATCATTCAAGACCCTTTTAACTTTCGCTAATATATGGTGCAAGCACAGTGTGTCTGAATGAAGCATATGTTACATAAAAATGGTTCCAAAAACTAATTGCACATTTTGAATATGGGCTCCCTTCTAACTTTAGAGCCATATTCATATAAATCCTAGCTGATCCATTTTTCGAAATTTTTAACGTTTTTCTAGTTAGTCTAGGCGCTGGCTCCTGTCACGTGTGACCTAATATGTACGCTCAGTGTGACTACTGAGCTTTGTTAAGCCCCCATAGGAGTATAAAAAAAGTTTGATCACGTGGTCGAACTCATGGTCGTTTGGCCGCCATCTTTTAAGCGTATCTCCCTAACCAGTAGTCCCATTTTGATTTTTTAAAGCTGGTTTTACTTCTTTTTTAAAGGCAAATAATAATAATAATTTTGTTATTAAACATTTCATAATAAATCAAGTAGTTTTTGAGATATACCAAGATTATTAGTATTTCCGCTCGCAAAAATATAAAAGTATTACCCATGCTCATTTTATTGTAGCTACAATATTATTGACAATTGTTTTTTTTTGTTACATAGAAGGCTTTAACCCTTTCACAGAAGAGAATATATACTTTATGTTTTTAAACTTCGCTGGATGGTACCCCTAAAGACTGCCTTAAAAAAGGTGGTTTCTAAAACTGTTCACAACTTAATAGAAAAAGTGAATTTGCAGGGAAACGACGGAAAAAAACGCTAAAAACATTTTTTATAGTATATTCAATTTCGCTTGGTAACAATTTTTACAAAATTGTTTATTTTATCTGGCTTGTACAGCTAACTACTAAAGCTAGGATGCCAAGTGATACACCAAAAGAAGCGGAATTAAAAACACTATAAAAACTATTTGTAACGTTTCTTGCGAGGATGCATCGTTTCGCTGAAAATTCACTCTTTCCATAATCTTGTGAACAGTTTTAGAAACCACCCTCTTTAATGCAGCCTTTAGAGGTACCATCCATCGAACTTTTAAGCGGCCCTCACACGATCAGTATTACAGACAGTATTTTTATATATGTCTTTATTTGTCAAAAGTTATAAACAAAGACATATATAAAAATACTCTCAGTAATACTGATCGTGTGAGGGCCGCTTTAAAACAAATTCAATATCCTCTTCTGTGAAAGGTTTAAAGCTTTCTATGTAACACAAAAAAATCAAGTGTTAATAATATTGTAACTACAATAAAATGAGCATGTGCATTATTTTCATTCTTTTGCAAGCGGAAATACTAATAATCTTGATAAATCTCAAAAACTACTTCATTTGTTAAAAAATGTGTAATGAATTTTTGTTTATTAGCCATTTAAAACTGCACTATGATTTGCCGCACCTAGAGTGTGGATGTGGATCCAAATATGTCAACATACAGGGACTCTAGCCGCACCTACCTGCAACTTATTTAAGAATATTTACATTGTTAAATTGGCATTGTGGCATTTTAAACTTCTGCGACAAACAACCTGCATCTCGCTCGGTATGAAGCTTCCTCTATTAATTCAATGCTCGTTTTAGCAAAAAAGGAAGTCTGCTACCGCTAAACGATAATCTGGCTAAATGTGATAAAAAATGTTGTAAAAGTTGAGGAGATATAGGCTGTCAAAATTAAATTACATATTTTTCTTTTTGTTTATATAAATTTTTAAAGATATAGACCTTGCCATACGCAGTTACCCTTTTGTGACTTTCACATGAAATAAACATATTTCTCAACGAGAAAGACATTAAAAAGTAAATATGTCATGTTGGTATAAAATTAAAGGTAACACCGTCATTTTTTTTGGATAAAAAGATGCAAAGACAACAAAAAGACATGTCATTTTGACTAAGGTCACTCATCGTCAAGCAAGCTTTACGATGAGTGTCCTTAATTTTGACTGTTCAGATTTTTTTTTGTTGTTCTTAGTATGCATATGATCAGTGGCGTATATAGAAAAAAGTTTCGGGGTGGGCCTCGAGGCAGTTTTGGGGGAGGCCCGAGACCCCATAAGGGCGTAGCTATTTTATGTTTTTATTCATGAAATATGTCGAAAAGATCTAGAAAAATCTTAGCTTCGGGGGGGGGGCGGGCCCCCCAGGTCCCCCATATATACGCCAGTGCATATGATAAATAAAGAGGTTGGAAATGTGACAAAAGTGTAACTGCCTATGGCAAGGACTATATTAATAGTGTGTTATTGTTATGTCTACCTAACCTAAAACATCAACAAACGTATTGCGTCTAATAAAAAGTTTACCCTCATAATTTTTTTCAAAATAATTTTTTATCTGATATTAGTACCTGTTTTGATATACGTCTTTCCCAAATTCATATTATTACTGTGTTTTTTAAAGAAGTTATAACCAGAAAAGTTTAAAACATCGTCTTTGATGAACTATATCTCGAAAAGACCTTGGACTTTTACGAGTCGTTAAATACCGAGATGAATTCCAAGACGTGCGCAAGCGTTGATTTGTCACTTCTGCCAACCAATCAACTGAGAGATATTTCAGTATGGTTTTATACAGCAAAACTTTAATAATTCCCAGTTCTTTTTGATGAAAATTCGTCGTTTTTGTGCTGTGAAAATGCCGGTGACGTGCAAGTTGTGTGACAAATTATTTAGTGCCCAATTTAATTTGAATAAACACTGTCATCGGGGTTCTACTGTATGTCTATGCTACGAAAAACATTTTTTTAAGATTTAGCGCATTTAAATTTGTCAATACTCCCATGGCAAAACAAAATAAACGTGAAATGCAATATAGAAGAAATACTGCATATACCTCAAAAAATATTAATCGCAGCACATAGATATTGTAAATTTTTGAAATCAAAAAGAAAAGACGAATATTAAAATGCAAAAATATACAGGGTGTTTCCTCTCAAAAAATCGACTTCATTGTCACACCCTGTACAGGGTGTCCCAAATTCGTTGTTTTTTTGTGGTTTCGGGTATTTCTAGGGGAAATAGAAAAAAACTGAGCCCTCTTTGCGACGCTTAAATTTTAAGAGAAGCCTAAAGCCTAAGCTACGGAGTGTTTTTGTCTGCATTTTGCTTTTGTGTAAATAGCTTTCTTATAGATCTTTTCTTGAAGAATTGACAGATGTAAACGGTTTTTATTTATCTGTTTTGGTTTTTAAAATATTGCATAAAGTTGTTATTTTTCTTACATAATAACTCTCTTTTTATTCGTTTTTTAAAATCAGCTTAAAATTTCCTTTAAAATGAGTGATACATCATATTTTAATTTTATTTTTAATTTTCTTTTATTGTTTTCTTTATTTTTATTTTTTAATCACCTCTTTATTATTTTTTTATTTTTATAATTTTATAATATTGAAATATTTAAAACCCATTAAGCAAACTAAAATATGTGGTAAAAATAAAAAAAAATAATTTTATGTGATATCTCAAAAACTAAAGGTGTCAAATGAAATTTAATTTAACAGTTTAATTCCTCTAAAAAAGTGTCTTAGGAATGTTTTCACAGAAATAAAAAATATTAATAAATAAACAAGTTATAGACCCCTTCCCAAAATGCAGACTTTTTAGAAACACCCCGTAGTTTAAAAACGGCTTGCTATATCAAAATGCGATTTTCACCTTTAAGCTTCTTTTGAAATTTGAGTGTCGCAAAGGGGGATCAGGTTTTTTTAGCCCCTCTAGAAATACCCGAAACCTCCCAAAAACAACGAATTTGGGACACCCTGTACATGGTGACGGATAGAAAAAAATTATGTTGGCTTTTAAAGTTGTCATAATTAACCAAAAAAATCTACAATTTATTATACCCCTTTATTTTCAATGATAAAGTTGCTGAGTGCTCAGTTTATAAAAAACCACCCGATACCTACATAAAATCATACCTAAAAATTAGAATTGACCATTATTTTATTCCTTGAATTTTTTATTATACGTTAAGCTCTTTGATCTCTTTGATAAATTTTGGCGCATGCTCCTTTGATGGAATGCATCTCGGTATTTAACGACTCGTGGACTTTTAATTAAACTTTTTTATTATTTTGGCCTCCTCGAGTACTCATTAAAATATTGTGAGTTATACCATTTACACCCTGTAGACTATCGCTTAACTACTACTATTTCTATATAGTGAAGATAAACATAGAGTAAGGCAAAACCGTTCTGAATTCTGGTTTCTCTTTAAACTATTTGGTATATAAACTGTCAAACAATACATTAGGATTGTTCAAATTATTTTAAGTAAACAAAAAATGTATATTTAAATTATAAACTTCTTCGTGACCCTTCCCTGTTGAAGTACTGTTGCAGCATTCCCCCTCATAATCGTCAATATTAAAAAAAAAATGCACGATTTTGGTGCTTTTAATTTTTTTGTGATTATTTAACTAATCATTTTTTAGCCTTTTGGCAGAGTGGACCAAAAGTTTAAAAAGAGAAGCAAGCCTGTGGTATGTAGTTCTCTTTATTGACTCTCCCAGACAATAAATCTCCAATAAAAGTTTTCAATTACAAATTAATGTATGATTTACCGGGGGTATATTTAAAACTAACGTCCCATAGAAGACGTTTGAATGTCTAAAGGGAAAGCATCACAAACTTAAAAAAACTGAGAAGTCTGTGGAATGCACTATCCTCAGTCTTATGAAGTGACTTTACTTTTGTGTAGTTTGGCTTGATTTCTCTAATATGTAGATAATAAAAATCAATACGTACCAACGGGAAAAAGCTCATCAACTTCGACCTTGTACGGAGTACCGATGAAAACAGGTTCATGGTCATTGATGTCTTCTACGTAAACCGTTACGGATAATGACGAGGTTATCTGAAAGAAAGAACAATAGTACAGGTATGATAAGTTAAGCCAGTAAGAAACCGATGGAGGTTAACGTGTACGGGTCCTTTTCGATAGGCACTTAAGGTTGATAAGCGTTGGTGTTGGGGTATCTGGGAAATGCTCTAATCTTATTGGTAGGGTTTCTGTTTTGACAGCTCGCTACATCGCTGCGCGTCGTTGCATTTTATAGTTTACAACCTGTCTGACTATAACAAAAGAAAAAAAAAATATTGTCTTACTAGTTTTTTTGATTTGTAAACGTACAATTTTATACCTCCGTCACGCGCCACTTTTGCAATTTATAGTGACCGAAGCAATTTTATCATAATCTGCCATATTTAACCCTCAATAGAAAAATATTACGAACATAAAATCAACTATACCACTCTTCGTCACAACAGGTAAAAATGTAACGTGGCGAGCGGATATACTAATGATATACGGCTGACTTCTGCTAAGCATAACTAGGTGTAAATTTGTTTGAACTACCTAATAAATCATCTTTCATGTATTTTCTCGCACATATCGTGTATGTAATGTTTTTTTACTTGAATTATTTTGTTTTTTTTTAAAACTTTATTTATGAAATGTAGAAATGTTAAAGTTTACTATTTTGATCAATAAGAAAATATAACAGTTATCTTTTTAAAAATAAGGTTTTTATTTTAGAGTCATTTAGAATTATTTATTTACTTTTATAGTTTCATTTAGATGCTGAATTAAAGTTTTCCAAGTTTAACCAAGCTAAGTTGTAAATTGCAACTATATTAAATGAACAAAACTAATTAATACCCAAAGTTAGCTAAAAAGACTTCACGACACAACTTAACTTGGTTTTTATGTTGGTTTATAGCCTTAATTCTTTCCTGTTTTTGTTTTAATAAAAAGAGATTGTTTCTGGTTTTATTTAAAAAAAATGATGAATTTCATTACAATTTCAAAGGTTACAAATGACTTTGTAAACGATGCAATAATCATATTACATTAAATTTTATGAGTTATACATTGATTATAAAGAATATATTATTTAGTTAATTTTACATAAATTTGATAGTTATTGTTAATTACAACTTTGAAAATTTACATTATTCTGTTTGCATTTAATTTCTCTAATTTAAAATCTGATTATGAATTAGAAACAAAATTATTTTTCTTTGAACTAACTTTGATAAATCTGTAAAGAACTCGACAAATTTTAAAAACAAAAGTAAAGGTTTTCTTTTCAATAAACAAAAGAAAACCTTTCATGTATAAGTTCATTAAGGAAATATACAAAGTTGTTGTAATTGTTTTAGCCATTTTAAAGAAGATGGATAACAAAGAAATGACAAGCTTTTCTTTACCAGAAAAAAAAAGAAAAAGAAAAGAAAAACTTACATTCAAAAATGGGTGTAAAACTCTCGCAACGCGAAAATGTGACTTTTCTAACCAAAACTCACTTTTGTCGTGTCAAAATCGAAACTAATCTTTGATATTTCGTATTCCAAAAAAGAAACTTTTTTCCCACTCTTCTTTAAAATGGCCGTTAATTGAATAGGCTTGGCTTAAAAAGGGCGCAAGATCTCTTAAACCAATCAAAATAGAGAGGCTTAGATCAAAATTGGTATCTGTACATCTTTACTTAAAATGGTACTAGAAAGTGATAGAAAATGAACTTATCTTAAAAATTTTACAAGAGAAGGATAGAAAAACCAAAAGTCACCCAATATTACCCTCTTAAGGAAAGAATCTTAAACGAATGGCCAAACAAAATTTACTTAATTACAAAGGAAAATTGCCTTGCCAATTAAAATATATTTTAAAAATGCCTTTATATCTACGCCTTTAAGATCTGAAAATGGCTTTGTCAAAATTTTGCTAGAAAAAAAAAAACAATTAAAAAAAAACTTAATTTGATTTGCAAAGAAAATAAACCAGAAAATTATTTTTTAAAGATTTCCTTAGACTAAAAAAAACGACGTTGAACATATATTATAAAACATATTAAATCTAGACGCCAATCGTTCCTAATTTCCTTAAAGTACAAAGTTGCAGATAGCTTTTAATTTTGCACACTTAGTTCCCGTGTTTCGATGGAACTAATTAACATCATCAAAAGACAAATGCTAGTCTATATTATAAATGAACAAGTTTTTCCACACAAGAAGAAAAATGTAGTTACACATTCTGATCATATGGAAGATACATTTTTCGCCGTCGACAGTGGCTAGATTGAAAATAGATAAATTTCCTCCATATAATTCAGCGTGGTCAGTGAGTTCAAAGAAGAAGGTAGATACGCATATATGCTAATTAGTTAAAACTCTGTCTTGTTAGGTATCAGTTTTTTTGCAAAATTTCGTACGTTTTAATGGTGCAAACCATAATCTGATTATTTGAAAGTTTAAACAATACATTTGAACATAACTGTATCTTAGAAGAATACAACATGTGCTTTATGAAGTTTTAAAAAGGATTGCCGACAGTAATTTTATTATACCCAAAAGCTGTATCTCACAAAACCTTATTTTTTATAACCAAACAATTTATTTAAGGAAACAGATTTTTGGAAACGAGCGGACAAGCACCATAAATTTTTAATAGAAGTTTTACGATTATATCTTTGTTAAAACACCCCAAATGTTTCATAGTCTTGTAAAACCAAAACAAACGGGAAAAAACACTATTAGAATAAGAAAACGATTTAGTTCTGCAAAATTCACTAAATGAAATCTGCTACAAAAAGATAACCATAAGGTGGAGTTTATCTGCGCACACGGTTCGTTAAAAGACGATTTTCTGGTAACTCCCCGCCAATCAGAACTCAGTAGCCTATGACGCCGGAGTTATTCTGGCTTCGCGAATAATAAAGAGAAATATACATACATATTGCCTTTAAAAATTGTGGGCCGAGAAGTATAAATGCCAAAAAGAAAAATTCTTGTGTAAGTGCGCGGAGGCCTTGGCCGTACTGTATATGGGCAAGCGGGCAGTCCTATTGAGCCGCCCGGGGTGTGAATCAATATATATATATTTATCGGTTTCACAACGTTCTACGTCTTCCGATACCCAATCTCCACTCGTTTCTGTTTGCCCATAATTCATCATCTAGGCCTCTTATTCTTATTTCACTGTCTATTCCTTCTCTCCAGCTTCTCCTTGGCCGTCCTCGTTTTCTTCGGCCAGTTGGTTTCCATTGTAGTATTTGTTTAGGTAGTCTTTCATCATTCATTCTTTGTACATGTCCGTACCACACCAGTTGTTTTGTTCTTATATCATCCACTAAAGTACGTTCACCCACTGTCATAATTTCTCTTATTCTTTGATTTGTAACTCTTTCTCTTTTTGATTTCCCTGCTGCTCTTCTCCAATAGTCCATCTCCGTAGCGGAAAGCATTTTTTCTGTTCTATCCTTGATTGGCCATACTTCTGAGCCGTATGTAATAATACTTTTTACAATGGTGTTATATATAAGCTTTTTGTTATGTTTTGATATACTTTGGTCCCAAATTATTCCATTTAATAAAGTTATTGCTTTTCTTCCTTGTACGTTTCGATCTTTTATAGCTTTGTCTAGTGTTCCGTCAGCTGTAATTTTTAGACCTAAGTATTTATACTCATCACAGGAGTGAATTCGCTGCCCGGTATTTAAGATTAGATCCTGTTTCATTCCACCGATACACATATACTCTGTCTTATTGAGATTAACCTCTAGTCCCCACTTATTGTACTCTTCTATTAGTTTTCGCGTCATATATTCGAGGTCGTCATAATCCTGAGCCACTACTATCTGATCATAGGCGAAACATAAAGTATACAAGGTGGTATCGTCCTACGGAATTCCCATGTTTTGGCATTTTCTCTTCCATACTTTAAGGACTTGTTCCAAGTATATCTTGAAGAGCGTAGGCGAGATACAGCAACCTTGTTTAAGACCTTTATTTACTTGAAAGCCTTTGGTTAGTTTTGCTTTTATTTTAACTTTTGCCTTACTATTGCGGTATAACTCTTTGATGGCCTTAATTAGTTGTACGCTTATGTTTGTGTTTTCCAACGCTTTCCAAAGTAGATTTAGTGGTATACTATCATATGCCTTCTGCAAATCCACGTAAAGCAGATGCAGCTCTTGTCCGTGTGCCATTTTCTTTTCAATAACTTGGGTTATACAAAAGAGATGATCTGAAGTCGATCTACCCGCCCTGAAACCAGCTTGTTCTTCTGCCTCCATGTCTTTATATTCGCTCTCTACTTTATTTCTTATTATTTTACCGTATATTCTGCTTAGCGTACTAGTCACAGATATACCTCTATAATTGTCACATATATCTTTCCTTCCTTTTTTGTGTATTGTGGATATATATGACGTTTTCCACTCAGTTGGGACTACAGTTCCATTTAAATATTTTTGGAAAAGATTCCGTAATCTCCAAAACAGTTCTTCAGTGCCATATTTAATAAGTTCGGCTGGGATATTTCCGGGTCCGGCAGATTTACCGCTTTTTAAGGTTGTGCATACGTTTTTGACCTCAGAGATTGTGAGGGGTACTGGAGATCCCATCGTTCTAATGATATTGTCTCTTTCGTCTTCCTTGAATTCTGCTCTATCTTCAGTTAATAGTTTTTTAAAATGCTCATCCCATTCTTTGTCTGGTATTGGTGAAATGATATCTCTGCAAGTTTCTTTTTTAATCGATCTTATAGTTTTCCAGCTTTCGGTACTTCTCCTACCTCCTAAGTAAGAATCTATTTTCTGGCACTTTTGCGTCCACGAATGATTTTTCTTATCACTGATCATTCTTCTCACCTTTGATTGCGCGATTTTGTATTCTTGTCTGCTTCTATCTGTCTTTTGGGATAAGTAGGTGTGATATAATTTCCTTTTTTCCTCTATTTCTCTCTCAATCTCAGCATCCCACCAGTATGGTTTTCTTCTTTTAGAAGTTTCTTCCACTAATCCTAGTGCTTCTTTTGCAGCTTGGTGGATGCTTAATGTAATACATTCGTATTCCTCATCTGGGGTTTCACCTGAACTTGTATTAAGTTTTTCGTTCAGTCTCTTTTTGTATAAGTTTTTTACGCTGTCATGTTCTAGGCTTAGTAGATTATATTTACAGTGATCAATTTCTTCAATCACTGTATCATCAAGATGTTGTTGATGCAGGCTTCGGCCTTGATAAGGAAAGAGAATTTTGGACTCCAGAAAATAGTGATCACTTCCGCATGTTGATCCACGCTTTGTTCTGACATCTTGAATTTTTAGTTTTGTCTTTTGTTTAGTGATAAAATAATCAATGACGGATTTCAGGTTTTGTGAGGGTTTGGTCCAGGTATATTTGTGTATTTCCTTATGTTGAAAAAAACCGTTTTGGATTTTTAGGTCTAATTGCTCACATACTGTAATTAGCCGGTTTCCATTGTCATTAACAACATTTTCTCCATATTGGCCAACTGTCAGATCATTAACTCTGTTACCGGTTCTACTATTTAAATCTCCCAATATGACAATTTCTCTAGATGCACTTACTGCTGATATTTCATTGTGTATTTCTTCAAAAAAGTTGCCTTTCACGGCTACATTTGCATCGTCGTTATACGCATAGATTCCAAAAATCGTAAGTCTCATTCCTTTTATTGTTATATTCATTTTAATTAGCCTTTCATTGACTGCTTCCCAGTTGGTGATAAATTTTCTAAATCTTTTGTTGACCAAAATAGATACTCCTTGTTGGGCATGTTTTTCTTTTGCCACTCCGCTATAGAAATGGTCATATTGTCCTAGGTTTTCAGATCCTTTTCCTTTCTTTTTCGTTTCTGTTAGTACAGCAAGGTCTACCTTCATTCTGCTGCACTCATGTACTATTTCATTCAGTTTTCGATTCATTCCTTGTACGTTCCATGTACCAAAAATCATATTCCTGTTTCTTTGCTTGGTTCGTCTTAGGTTTTTCATTTCTTTCCGAGGCGTTTGATTGGGTTTTTTAACAGTGTACGTTTTTTCCGGGTATCAGAGAGTTAGTCTGATGCCCCAACCCCCAACCTGGAGGACCAGGTGATTTTTGATCGAGGTTTTCTTCCCCTAGCCTTTGACGATTCCAACGCCGGTACTACAAGGCAGTAGTCTTTTATACTATCCCTAAAAGAAAGGGTTGCCACCTACGCTATGATCACCGTACCGAGGTCCATTCTCTCCGCCTTTCATATCGATGTGGTCTTCTCCCGTAACCCTGGGAAAGGGACCCTATACAGGTGCTAACTCTCCGGGTCGAAGAGTACCTGGAATCTACGGAGGGCAGGGGTCGATTCATTTCCCCTGATAGACATCTGACGAGGTCTACCCGTACCCAAGTGAATCAATATACATTTTATTAAAAAAAGTTGTTTTTCTTGAAGGAAAAAATCTTATTCTCATACCCTCCCCCCCCTTGCATATGACATCAGCGGCATCACATTGAAGGGCCAAGACGGGCCTTGGCCTTCCACTGTTTTAAACCTTATCGGCTACCAACATTGTGGCACATTTTTCTAATTCGAATACCTAGTCCTGCACCCAAATTCCATTTATTTTGGGAAGTCGCGACCCTCGCTTTCGAGCATCCAGTATAAAGGAAAGCGGTTTTGTTTAACTCTTGAGTTTTGGTAGGGGGGCTATAACTTTGATTTTTTAAAAAATTAAATTTTTGCTCAAATCGTTTTTGTATCGTCTTTTTTGAGTATAACTATTAATTTTTAGGGTACACTTAGCCATAAAGTGAAATAGCCAGTGAAACGTTTCCTTTAAAGAAACGTATCACTCAGTATTTAATTTTTTTAGGTATTTTTACTGTTCCATTGTTATATATTTTTTAATTTTGGAAAAAAATCTTTAAAAATCTTAATATAATAATAATCTTATTATAAGAAACTTATGGGGTTTTCCATGTCAATCCGGCCACCTTTTGCATTTTAAAAATTTTAGAGTGTTAGATAGAATATTGGAGAAACTTTTAACAAAAAAAATGAAAAAATCGAAGCAGTCTTTCTTTTTAAAATGGTTTAATTTTTAAAATTTTTTGTCTTGCACCAAGGTCTGAACAGTATTTTTTTTTTAAGTTCGTATTTTTGTTGGAAAATAAATCATAGATATGTTTAATTCAATTTAGTAAATAAAACACCCTGTAGATTTAAGGAATCGCAATATTTTATCAAATTTTTTATCTCGGTATAATCGGTATATGTAAACCAAAAAATAAATTTATATTGTGCAAAAAATTGCTTTTTGTAAAATTTTTAAAGATATTTTTTTTATAAAGATAATAAATATATAATAATACAAAAGTAATAATACTTAAACAAATAAAATACTGAGTGATACGTTTCTTTAAAGGAAACTTTTTACTGACTATTTCTATTACAGTATATCCTAAAAATTTCAGATGAAATTTAACTAAATAGTTATTTGTTTAATTAAAAAGCGATTTGAGCAAAAATGTAATTTTTATAGACATCAAAGTTAAGCTCCGGTCCCAAAACGCAGAGTTAAAAAAAACCGCTTCCCTTTTTACTGGACACTCGCAAGAGGGGGTCGAGAGTTTCGAAAGAAATTAAATTTGGGACACCCTGTATCGTGGCGTCGAGTGTCATAACAGGGAATAAGTAGTCTAATTAGAAAAATGTGTCACAATGTTGGTGGCCGATAAGGTTTTAAACAGTAGAAGGCCAAGGCCCACCTTGGCCCTTCAAAGTGACGTGACTGATGTCATATGCAAGGGGGGAGGGGTGAATGAAGAAAAAAATATTTTTTCTCTAAAGCAAAACAATTTTTTTAAATAAAATGTATATTGATTCACACCCCGGGTGCCTCAATAAGACTGCTCGCTTGCCCATATACATATAAGTAAGGCCAAGGCCTCCGCGCACTTACACAAGAATTTTTCTTTTTGGCATTTATACTTCTCGGCCCAGTTTAAATTTTTTAGAGGCAATAGGCTTTCGGTACTTCTCCTACCTCCTAAGTAAGAATCTCTTTTCTGGCACTTTTGCGTCCACGAATGATTTTTCTTATCACTGATCATTCTTCTCACCTTTGTTTGCGCGATTTTGTATTCTTGTCTGCTTCTATCTGTCTTTTGGAATAAGTAGGTGTGATATCATTTTCTTTTTTCCTCTATTTCTCTCTCAATCTCAGCATCCCACCAGTATGGTTTTCTTCTTTTAGAAGTTTCTCCCACTAATCCTAGTGCTTCTTTTGTAGCTTGGTGGATGCTTAATGTAATAAATTCGTATTCCTCATCTGGGGTTCCACCTGAACTTGTATTAAGTTTTTCGATGGTTTTCGTTAAAAAATAATAGACTATGTAAAAACAACGTTGTTGGTTTCTGTTCCCAGGGTTCAGGACCGTCGTAATGCGTGCAGCAGAGGTGCGGCCGCTTCAGGCGGCCAAAGGCCGCCTTCTTCTTTTAATTCAAGATAATTCTCATACTTAACGCCATACTTACTTTCGATTCAAAGATGTAATATGTAATTTAAAGGTCACTGAGTCACCTTAATTTGAGAGGTAATATCTCGAAATCTAATACAAGGAATTTTATGATTTCTTTCGTATTATTTATAGAATTTAGCAAAATAGAAAAAGATCAATAATAAGTTGTCGACGAATTTCAGAAAATGAACATAAAAAATTGACATGGAAAAAAAGTTTTGTGACCAAAGAACCCTTATTATCTTATTTTATCGGTTCTTTGTTTAAAAACTAAAGCTTCAAATAAGCGGTTCAGGTGTGTGTGCAGGCTCAATAGTCACACTATACATAATAACGATTCATTTGACAAGTCGTATTTTTTTGACAAAGGATGTAACTTTTTAAATTAGTAGGTACCGCTTTTTGCCAAACTGATGGTTTTTTAGCAAAAACTAAAAAAATAATGAATATGTCTTGGGTGAGCCCGAGAGCCTTGGGGGGGGGGGGGACTAGGGGCTAGACACCATAATGCCGTATTTTATGCGATTTTTTTTATTGATGAAATATGTCAAAAATGCTTGAAAACATTAGGCTTGGCGGGCGAGGGCTCGCTTAGCTTTGCTGTAGGGGACGGACGAGCAAGACGGATAGGGCGGGCAAGAAGAATAAAGCAGTTTATTTTGCAACAACGCATTCACCTACAGCAAAAATCTACTCACGTATTCTTTTTGCTTAGGTGCATAAAGCCTAGTTTCCACCTATGCGTGCCCACCCTGATTCAAAAAAAGCATCAAGTGACGCTGCATTTAAAACCGGTGCAAATCCATGTCCCGTCACGTAATGTGTCTTTTGAATCATCAGGGTGGGCACGCATAGGTGGAAACTAGGCTTAACTAAGTCGTCAGCCAGTTGGATGCAAAAGTTTGATTTTTACCTCTAAAGATTAAAAAATTACGGTAAGTTTTCGTGTTATTATAGGGTAGTGGATAAAAATAAAATATTTCTGTTATTTTTTGTAGTAATTACAATTCAGAAGAAAAATTTTAGTGAAATTTACTGTTTTTTTTTTGTTGCCCGTCCGTTTCTTATATGTGTGAAAAAATGAGATATTGCCATCTTTTTTAGGTTAAACACTGGTGTCTCGAAAACCACTAAACCCATCCCAATTTGGTTTTCGTTGTTTAATAAGATGGACTTTACTTTGACTCCCGTATAAAAAAATAGGGGCGAGGTACCCTAAAAATTCGATATAAAATGTTAATACTGTTATGCTATCATCGTTCTTCTTACAAATATTTACTGTGTTTTGGTGTACCTACATCACTTTTTTGTGCTAACTTGCTCGTACCATTTATGTAAGAAAATAGCACAAACATTGGCAGTGGTAAGGAAAAACATGGGAGGAGGACGGAAAATTTTCCGACTTGCTGCAGGCGGCCACTAGTCTAGCGAGGGCCCTGCAGGGTCAGTTCCCGTAAGTCAAACTGTATATGGTTGTATAAAACCAATGATTACTCATTGATAAAACGCTTTAACTTATACTACCCTTGGGACACTGGGCGCTTGATCCTGAACGGATGGAAATTCCCAGTATAAAAAAAAACTTACTGTGTCTTCTCCATCATTGTAATCACAGCTCAGTTTAAATTTTAATACATTTCTAGGATTATCGTTATCGACTAGATCATCGAGGGATTTTGCCAAGAGAAGAGAAACCGTCGTTCTGTTGACATCTCTGTAAGTGAAGTATTGGACGTCCTCTTCCTGTAACAAAGAAAAAGTTTTTAATTTATCATTCATAAACATATAATTCTTATTTAATGTGTAATATTACTAATAACTTAAATAAACAAAAGTCCCATCGCCCTACAAATAAGTATTGCAATAGGAAAGGAGAAACGGCATTTCGGTTTTCTAAACTTCTCCAGAAAATTTTGGTTTGGACCCACATAACACAAAAATCACATCAACGTTAAATTAACGTGAACAAAAATAATAAAGTTATTGTTTACTAGAAAACAACCTCATACCATGTAATATTTATTTTATTAAATCTACATGCTTAAAGATAACCTAAAAACAAGGAGAACCCAAGCTATAAAAAATGTAATTTTTGCTGATGTTTCTGGATAGATTTCGTCAAAGTGAAATAGATGGCGGTGCTTTTAGTAAAATCTCAAAAATATTTGGTAGAAAAGCCATGCAAGTCGCGTTTTAAAATTCGTGTAGAAAATGCGCGAACCTAATGTGATTTTGATGTTGATAAAAATCTACTTAGAATTCACTTAAAAATAACGTAAAAACATTGCTGTTTTGATTTGATAATGGCGTTATTATAACGCCGTTTTTAGCAATGTTACTTTTTATAACACTAATGAATGACCTATTAAGCTGTTTTCATACATGAAATAAACGTGTTTTTCTAGCAGCTTTTCAAATCAACGTTTTTTCTTCTCACGCGTTTTCTACGTGTTAATCACGTGAGTGAGCTATTTTGGTCCATGTCTGGTCTGACAGTGACGTAAGCATAAATGAATCGCGGGGGGGCTTTTGGGAAAATTTATATTTTACGGGTTAATATTCAGTCTCTGGAGGGGCTTCAACCCTCAAGCTCCCCCCTCCCTGCGTATGCCACTGGATCTGATACCTTCCTAGCCCATTAGAACATTCCAGGTAAACTCCATGCTATATCAACCTTGAAAACAGTGTTTTTTATATATCTCAGAAACGAAAGTTCCTGCGAAGTTTTTGATTGTAGCACAAATAAATTATTGAGAAAAATATATTCTACTACATGGTAAAAAAATTGTCTTAGATCAAAGCAAATTGCTTTGAAGTAAAATAATTTGTGCTTTCCTATTCACCAAGAGAATATTTTCTTAATATAGGACAAAAAATGTCTTGCCTCTTATTTTAATGTGAAACAGAAATTGTTTTATTATAAATTAGAACTAAATTAATCTAAGGCACCGTTTTGCCTGGAAGCAAAATATTACTTATATGAAGACAATTTGCTTTGTTACAAAATGGAGTATACTGAAACAAAACAATTAAAGAAGAAAAATAAATATTTCAAGATTAAACGTTGCGTTGAACTAAAAAGAAATAATTTAATTCAAAACAAATTGTTTTAAGGTAAATCAATTATTTCAAGAAAAAAACCGCATATTGATGCAATGCTCCGTTCAAAATTCAAAAGTGAGCATTTTTGAATTTTTTTTATATAAATCGGTTTAGCGGTTTGCAAGCTATTGTGGGATCGACAGACACGCGCACATACACACGGACAGACGTCACGACGATATTGCTAATATAGGTCAAAATACGCTCACTCTTATTATATCTTAGACTGATCCTATTTATTATATCTTAGACCTATCTCAAAAAAAAATCGTCGAAAACAATACTACTCTAACCACTGCTGCGAGGGCTAGGCGTGGAATCAGTGGCGTATATAGGGGGGGCCTGGGGGGCCCGGGCCTCCCCCCCGAAGCTAAGATTTTTTTAGATTTTTTCCACATATTTCCTGAATACAAACATAAAATACGGCCTCATGGGGTCTCGGGCCCCCCCAAACTGCCTCGGGCCCACCCCGAAACTTTTTTCTATATACGCCACTGCGTGGAATACTAGAGTAGACGCGGCGAGAGTTGATGTCACACACGTCATCAATTTTATCTTGGTATAGAGTAGACGCGGTGAGAATTGATGCCACGCACGTCATTAATTTTACCTTGGTATACGCCTTTGCGGTCGGACAGTGCCGTGCAGATAATTACACATAATAATTTATTAAACTAATTCCCAATATAAAACACTACGCCTATGGATCTCCGAAACAGTCAATCACCAGCTATTGCGGTGCCAGTAGATCCCCCTCAGCCGTGACGTGGGTGGCTTTAACTCTCGCCGCGCGAAATTTACGCGTACTTGCAGTCGGTGCACAGTGCCGTGTGGAATAAATTACACATAATAATTTATAGCGGTAAAATAAAAATAATTGAACCCATAAAACACTACGCCTATGGATCTCCGAAACAGCCAATCACAAGCTAGAAGCGAGGCCAGTAGATACCCCTTAGCCGTGACGCGGGTGGCTTCAACACTCGCCGCGCGAACTCTACGTATCCTGGGTCTAGGAAGGTAAAAATAGATCCAAAGTTTTAAGTCAAATTCATATTACCGGTGTTTTTATAATTTATTATACTTTGAAACATAAATAAGAATAAAAATGTATCTACTAGCTTAACATACCCTCAATGCTTTTAAAGTATTGTTGGTGAGGTCAGGCCTTCTGTAGAAAATAAAATATACCGAAGGACCACTCGAGATAGCTCGAGAAAAACGTGTGGGAGTTAAGAGGGACTGTATGTTTCCACAGGGCTCCGACAGGGAAAAAAGAGTCTAAAAACTTAAATACTAAAATATAGCGTAGCAATGAAAAATTCTCAAGAAACGACTTACCATTAGATGTCTTTCGTAGCTACTTGGCTGGCCAGCCCGATTATACGCGAAGTACCAGACTCTCCATTGTTCTATAGTTCAAAATGTTCCAAACACTAATATCTAATAAACTAAAGCGTAAAATTAATAGTTTCCACAATTTTAATATAAAATAATAGCGGTGCGGTGACTTTAGTTGCACGTGGCGCGCGGTTGAGTTGTTCTCTCAGACCATCGGCGTTTTCGTCTGCTAGGCCGAATTTAGCCGCTTATCTCAAATCCTTCATTGCTGGAAGAAGCGCGCGAAGTTTGCATTTAAAATATGGAAAGATATAGCGTAAAGTAAATCAAAATAATATTCTAAAAACGCTTGTAAGCGTAGAAAATGTAACCCAAAAATATTTAAAAACTAAGAGATATAGCTTCTCTAATTTTAAGTGAAAATTAGAGAATATAATTATTTACAAAAATAAAAACAAGTTGGGAAACTTGTTCATTCGGCCCACCAAAATGAGCATCATTTTTCGGTAGGTGAATCTGAATCAATTGGAAGGGGGCAAAGCTTGACTAAAGGTCGTTTAAAGATACCGGACGCGGTACGAACATTTGCCACCCTAGCGTGCCCATCAGGCCCTTTAAAAATTTCAATAATGCGACCTACCCGCCATTGAAGGGGCGGTGATAACTCGTCTTTGATAAGAACGAGGGTACCTATTTTTGGCTCTGCGCATGGTTCCAACCATTTATTTCGTACTTGAAGGGTATGTAAAAATTCTTGGCTCCAACGACGCCAAAAATCGGCTTGTATTCGTTGGACCAAGTTCCATCGCGATAACCGATTCTCAGGTTTACTTGAAAAATCTTCATCAGGAACAGAAACTAAAGGTCCATGTGTTAAAAAATGTCCCGGTGTTAAAACCTGTAGATCGTTACAGTCGGTAGATTGCGGGGTCAAGGGGCGAGAATTTAAAATCGCCTCAATTTGACAAAGAACCGTGTACAACTCCTCATAACTTAGAATTTGCGAGCCAATGGTACGAATTAAGTGAGTTTTTACTGATTTTATCCCTGACTCCCAAAGACCGCCGAAGTGGGGAGCTGATGGAGGGATAAAATTCCAGGCGATAGCTTGTTGCGTGCAAGCATTTCTTGCAAGATCAAGCAATTCTTTGCTTGATTTAACAAAATTTGTGCCATTGTCTGAAAAAAGAGTTTTTATGTAACCTCTTCGGGCAACAAAGCGACGTAGCGCAGCTAAAAAAGCGTCCGAAGTTAGATCTGACACTAACTCGAGATGTAAAGCTTTAGTATTTAGACAAATAAAAAGGCAGATATATGCTTTTTGTGTTTTTACACCTCTGTGTTTACTGAGAGTGATAGGTATAGCACCACTAAAATCTACTCCACTAAAAGTAAAAGGCTTTTGTGGAATCAAGCGGTAGGACGGAATTTGTCCCATGATTTGCTCATAAGAATGCGGTTTGACGCGAAAGCAACGAACACATTTGGATAAAACCGTTTTAATTAAGCGTTTGGCAGATAAAATCCAAAAAATTTGACTAATGAGATATTGGACTGTTTGCACTCCGACATGCAAATATTTTTTGTGCATATATTCAATAAAAATATAAGAAAGTCTACTTTCCTTGGGTAAAAAAAGAGGATGTTTTTGTCCGTAAGAAATAGTCACGGCTTGTTGAATGCGTCCTCCAACTCTTATAAGACCATCCTGGTCTAAAAAGGGATTCAATTTTTGTATGGATTTTATGCATTTTTTCTGGTTTTGAAGGTTAAGAATTACTTCAGAAAAGTATTTTTGTTGTTCGTGCTTAGCCAAACATTTTAAAGCGTTAAAGAGATCGATATAATCTATATTTGTCTTTTTTCTGACGTCTGCGGATAGTCTACAATTATTTATGAATCGTAAACTGCGGGCTAAAAGTAGTTGAATAGCGTAAAAATCGGATTTATTATTTAAAAGCGAATCTAAAAAATTTTCCGTTGTTCGGTCACAAGAAATCAGAGCAACATTTTTTCGTTCCTCAGTCTCTAAACTGTCATTTATTTTGACTTGCGGGGTTTTTGTTGGCCATTTATCGAAAGATTCTTGTAAAAAACTAGGGGCGGCCCACCATAGGGGATGATTTAAAAGCTCACTCGGCGAGCAGCCGCGGCTGGCTACATCGGCACTATTGAGAAAGGTGGGGGTATATAACCAACATTCTGGATTAATATTATCTTGGATAAGACTAACACGATTTGCGACAAAAGTTTTCCATTTACTTGGATGGGATTTTATCCAGTGTAAAACAACCATTGCGTCCGAAAAAGCGTAAATATTATTTATTGTGAACCTTTTTATGAATATATCATATGTGTATTTTAAGACCTCAGATAAAAGAGTAGCGGCTAGAAGTTCTATTCTCGGAATACTAACAAATTTTTTAAGTGGAGCGATGCGACTTTTCGCAAGAACAAAATATATGTGATATTTAGCGTTTCGTAAGACACGTAAGTATATTACGCATGCGTACCCTCGTTCACTCGCATCACAAAAACCACAGAGATCGATGGATTCGGCGTTGGTGATGTCAATGTGGCGGGGTAAACTAAATTTTTCTAAAACTTGAAATTCAGATTGATAGAGTGTCCACTGACGAACTATTTCTAAAGTAGGCGTGGCGTCCCAGGAAATACCTAGCAACCAAATTTGTTGAATCAAATATTTTAAAGTGAATGTGACTGGGGTAAGATACCCATGGGGGTCATAGCAGCGTGCTAAAAAAGAGAGAAGCGTCCTTTTAGTACAGCTTTGCTGATTAGGTAATATGTTAAATCGAAACTCGTCATAGGAAGGATGCCAGCACAGGCCTAAGACCTTAGTGACGTCATCCGAATCGAGAGATAAAACTGCGGGGTTGACTAAGGAGGGATCTAAATGAGAGATCACTTCTGAGCGATTGCTAGACCATTTGTGTAATTTCAAGCCAGCGTTTCCTAATAACTCCGTAAGCTCATGCTGCAAATTTAACGCCTCTTGAACCGTTTTACATGAAGTAGTGACGTCATCAATATAGGTATCGTTAAGTATAACTTGAGCAGCGTGAGGGTAGTTATCATATTCGGATTCAGCTAAGTGCTGAAGGGTGCGTAAAGCGAGATATGGTGAACAGTTCACTCCGTAAGTGACAGTTCGTAGTTTAAAAACGGAAACTTTTTCATTAGGGTTAAACCGCCAAAATATTTTTTGGTATTTTTGTTGATCAGGGTTGATATTTATACCACGATACATTTTTTGAATATCGCAGGTGAGCGTCACAGGGTTAAGGCGAAAATGTAATAATATTTGAATAATATCTTTTTGTAGTTTTGGACCCGATAATAATACTTGATTAAGCGAAATATGCGTAAAAGGGTCAGTAATACTCGCATTAAAAACTACCCTTGTCTTAGTAGTGATAGCTTCATTTTTAACAACAGCGAAATGTGGAATAAAATAGCTGTCTGAATCGTCTTCTTTTTCTGAGTCATAGTCCATATGACCCAATTCCAAATATTCATTCATAAATTTAGAATATTCACAATACAAGTTTTTATCGCGAAGTAGTTTTTTTTCTAAAGATAAGAAACGATTTAGCGTGACTTGTTTTATTCCAGGAAACTGAGGTGGATTTGCAAATGTGCGAAAGGGAAGGGAGACAGTATACCGGCCGTCTTGATTACGCGACACGCTCTGTTTAAAATAATTTTCACACATTTCATCCTCTGGTTTCAAATGAGTTTTTTGGGGGACGCAGTCGGTTTCCCAAAATTTTGAAATTAATTGCGAAAGCGAGTCATTTTCATTTTGACAAAAAAGAGCATTAATTGGCGGGGTAGAAATTAAGGGTTGATTTATTTGTCCCATCAAAATATAGCCGAAAATAGTTCCCATAGCAAAGGGATGATTTGGATCATCGCTAGCGATTTTTTCACCCTGTATAATTAGTGGAAAGAGATCCATACCAATTAGTAAATTTACAGGCGAAGGGTTGTAAAAAGTGGGATCTGCTAAGGGTAAATTTTTTATAAAATGCCAATTTTCTGTATTTATTTTTACTGACGGTAAATCAGTACAAACTTTTTGCAAAATAATCGCTTGCGTAGACACAAAAATATCTGGTTTTTGAAAATTACAAATTTTAATAAAAATCGATCCTAGATCAGAAGTAAGAGAGTTGCCTCCAACCCCCTGTATATTTGAACATAAGGGTTGTCTTGGAAGGCCCAATTGTTGCGCTAATTTTTGAGAACAGAAAGTGTTTTGCGAACCGCTGTCTAACACCGCTCTAACTGTTTGAAAGTTACCGCGGACATCTTGAATTTTTACTAGGATAGTTGACAATAAAACTTGCGATTGCGCAGAAATAAAACCACAATGCGTGGGGTTAGAACCCGAAGGAGTTGCGATTGGTACTTGTGAATTAGAAGACGTCGAAGTAAAATTGTTATTATTTTGAGTAGAGTAATTTTGAAGCGGACACCCAGTAGCCGGGGATCTAAAACTTTGCTGGCTGGCGAAGTAACCACGTGGTGCAATACTTGGAGATGCGTTGGGACTAATATTAGAGGGATTTTGTGAGAAATTCACGTTAGCATCAAAATGTGATCTATTTTGATTTTGAGAATTAGCGCAATTATAATTTCGCTCAAAATGAATTAATGAGTGATGTCTTTGATTACCAGGGCAATAGCGACATGAGCGTAGACTTTGACAAGAATTTGTTAAATGTATTGAGCTTAAACAATTTAAACATAGTTTTTTATTTTTAGCGTAAGAATAGCGTTCGTAGGGAGATTTACCTTTAAATGCGTTACATAAATATATTGAATGTGTGTTAGAATCACAAAAAGCGCATCTATCTTTAGAATGAGTATTTTCCGTACCAAGTAGCGTTTTTGTATAATAAGGCGAGGCGTTATTTTTATAAAACTGTTTATTATTTTTAAATCTATTTTTAGATTGTAGCGAATAAAGCGAATTACATTGAGTTTCAAGGAAATGATAAATTTCTTGATATTTGGGCATTTCATTAGACCTAGAATTAGCTAGTTCAAAGCGCGAAAGTAGTACCTCAGGCAATTTATCTAGTAAAATGTTGGCGAGCGGAAAACACCATTGATCAGTGTCGTAATTTAGAGTTTTTAAAGCCTCAATGTTTTCTGAAAAAACATCAAGCAGCGTGCGCAGCGTTTCTGGATTGTCGTCTTTGAGAGCGGGAAAATTATACACGGAGCGCCAATAAGTTTGAGCCGATAAGCGGGGGTTATGATAGCGTTTTAGAAGCGTATTGTAAGCGATTATATAATTAGCGTCGGTTATTTGTAAGTGTTTAACTACGTTTAAAGGCGGTCCTTTTAGGTAGGACAGTAACAAATTAAATTTAGCGTTTGTAGGAATACTAGGATTATTGTGTACAGAACTATTGTACATATCTAGAAAGGTTGGAAACTTAGTGATGTCGCCATGAAATTCGACAATGCGCAGTCTTGGCATTAAAGACGCCATAAAGCGGTCTGGATCAGAAGAATTTGAAATTTGCGTTAAGTTTTGAGGTTGAGGAGCTTCAATTTTCACCTCAAATAGTTGTTTTTAAATTCTTTTAATATCATAGAAGCTGTCGTCAAACTCAGTAAGGCGTTCATTTTCTTCTTCCAGTCTCTCCGGACTTGCCGAATAAGCCTCTATTATTTGATTTTGATAAATAAAAAATGTTTCTTTCATCTCATCAAGGTCGATAAGTCGAACCTGTAAACACGGTTTTTTTGTATCATCCGTTAGGCAAGCATTAGCTAAGTTATGAAGAGTATTAATGCGATTATGTTGCACATTACGGAGTGCTTCTAACTTCTTAAGTTGCGTACTCATTGTAATGTTTTTAAAAAACTCCGTTAACACAGGTGAACGATTAGTTTCCGAAATTTTTAATATTTAAAAATTAAAAGCGTTTAAAAAGAAAAGAGAATAGGCGATAAAAAATGTAAACAAGTCTCATTTACCTCTCTAAGATCGTGTGTTGGAAACTTTTCCTACGTGCATTCGACGCCAAGCCAAAAAGAGGTAGGAAATGCGCGAAAACAATGCGCGTTCGGTACTTTTTTACTTGTTATTTTTACTGCGAGCACAGCAAACAGATCAAGGTCATGCGTATTTATTAAAAATTTTATTTTTAACAAAATGCGATTTAGACTTTAATTTTTCCCGGGGTCCTGTTATCGGGCTCGAACCTGGACCAAATGGTGAGGTCAGGCCTTCTGTAGAAAATAAAATATACCGAAGGACCACTCGAGATAGCTCGAGAAAAACGTGTGGGAGTTAAGAGGGACTGTATCTTTCCACAGGGCTCCGACAGGGAAAAAAGAGCCTAAAAACTTAAATACTAAAATATAGCGTAGCAATGAAAAATTCTCAAGAAACGACTTACCATTAGATCTTTCGTAGCTACTTGGCTGGCCAGCCCGATTATACGCGAAGTACCAGACTCTCCATTGTTCTATAGTTCAAAATGTTCCACACACTAATATCTAATAAACTAAAGCGTAAAATTAATAGTTTCCACAATTTTAATATAAAATAATAGCGGTGCGGTGACTTTAGTTGCACGTGGCGCGCGGTTGAGTTGTTCTCTCAGACCATCGGCGTTTTCGTCTGCTAGGCCGAATTTAGCCGCTTATCTCAAATCCTTCATTGCTGGAAGAAGCGCGCGAAGTTTACATTTAAAATATGGAAAGATATAGCGTAAAGTAAATCAAAATAATATTCTAAAAACGCTTGTAAGCGTAGAAAATGTAACCCAAAAATATTTAAAAACTAAGAGATATAGCTTCTCTAATTTTAAGTGAAAATTAGAGAATATAATTATTTACAAAAATAAAAACAAGTTGGGAAACTTGTTCAATTGTATTTTAAAATATATACAGGGTGTTTCAAAATTTAAAGACAAAATTTTTATATAAACATAGGTCACCTTGTTTTTGAGATACAGAGAGTTAAAGTTTCATTTTCTTTTTGGTTTTTTGTTTATAGATCGTGAAGTTTTTGAGATATTTAGTTCAAATTTGGCACGTATATTAAGTTATAGGCACTACAATAGTACAAATCTAAAGAGTGATACTTTTTCAGGGGTCATGTGGCCTTTTCCCCTGGATTTTTTTTCGTTGTAAGTCACTGGTAGCCAGAAGTAGGTAGTTTAATAGAACAAATTAAATCCTTGTATCATTTGCAAACTTTTTTGTTTCCTGCAATTTTTTGGCATCTTTAACCATTTTAGAGAAAATCGCTGTTGCATCAAAGGCTGCTATCATAAAATAAAAAATGCTACAATGTGGTATGGCGGGTATATCAAAATCAACAAATTAAATAAAACTTACTCGGCATGCTTAATAGTGTAGTGCCTATAACTAAATACACATGCCAAATTTGAGCTAAATATCTCAAAAACTGTAAGAGCTGTAAAAAAACTAAATTTTATCACCCTGTATCTCGAAAACTAAGCGTTTGTGGACCTATGTTTATATGAACTTTTTATCTTGAAATCATTTAAGGAAATTGACATTAAAATTATGTGTGAATTTTGAAACACCCTGTATAAAACAATAAATCAGGGGGTTCTCTGTCCTTAATATAAATGCATAAAGGTCGGTACTTTTCAAAAAATCAAATGTAAATTTAATAAATCAAGTTTTGTATGAGGTCGGTCGTCTGTAGCCATATAATTGGAGAAAAATCAATGTTTTGTAGCCTACTAACGGTGATCTACCCTTAACCCAGATACGACTAAATCAAACATTGGAAATAAGTCCGTTAGGTAACCTTCGTAAAAAGCAGAAAAACTAAGAAATTGTTAATCACGCATACAGGCATATATGCGTATGCGTTTGAAAACAGCCTACTTAAATCCTAGATAATTGACAAATCGCAAAGTAAACTTAATAAATCAAGAATTATTTTAATTATTTTTTTTATTAAAATAAAGGTCGATCGATCGATAAAATAAATGATCAATAATTTATTCTTGATCTTGAATCATGACTTAAATTTAAATTGTTTTCCTGACTTATTTTTCCTTACAAATTTTATCGCATAAACCAAAATAATAATTAAATAGATAATTTTTTCTTGGCAGAATAACCTAATTTTCTTCTCGTTCGTTTTTAAGATTTTATCTTTCGAAATTTTTTGTTTTCGATCTGCTATTGTTCGATCTTTTGTTTTTAAACATTGTTTTTTAATGAAATAGCAAACCTTCTTGTTTTCGAGATTGTGTTAATAAATTTTTTCACCTCCACCACTTTTATTTACCTACTTTAAAATTAAAAGTTGCTTTACCTTATCTACAGGTTGCAAGTTTAGGTTATTTCGTGGATGGACCTCAACCTTAAGAACTTCTTGGCCAACCTTAAAGTTTTCAGGCACCCTTACGAATCTCAGATACTCTCCGGGTGGATAGAATTGACATCCTAAAACAAAAAATATATTTTTTTCAACAGAGATTGGACAAGATATTGCATTTTAAAGAGTCAGAAGAAGAGTTTTTTTATAGGGACTTGCACCATATTTTAACGGAAGTTTAATCACGCCCAATCTCGGCCGTTTTCTTGCAAGTTTAGCTGAAAAACTGAATTTGTTTGATGTTTTTCTGGGGATTTTTTAAAGTTTTCTTTCGATTTTTCTTAAAAAATATTGATATGGAACAGCGGCAGCCTGTCGGGGGGCGAGGGAGGCCAAGACTCTTACTGTTTAGGTCCCAGGTTATTTTTGAATTTTACCGGACCGATCTATACTAAACGTATAAACATTGTTCCCAGATTGTTTGTTTATTTTTTCTTAAATTTGGTTTCCTTTACAGAACTCTGAATCCACCCTAATAGTTTTTATTTAGGAATGAAAGTTTGTCAGCAAACCGATATTTTTTATATTTTTTTTCAAGGAAACATGTCCAACATCTGAAGCCATTGCCAATCAAATTCTACAGTTTATTATTTTTTATTTATCATTACAAAAACATTTTATGTAAGAAAAACTAAGTACGCGAAAATGGTATTCCGTAAAAATAATCGAGATAAAAGTATAGCCAAGTTCTCCAATATACATTTCAAACCTAAATGTTTTTACTAGTTTGGAAAAGTTTTGTTAAACATTGCTATTATAGCCAAACTTGTTTATGTTCAATTCAACTTTGGCTAAGCGTCAATTTGCAGCGGTAATAGCCAAATTTAAGAAAACTTCTAAATTAGTAGAAACTTTTAAATTTAAAATTTATATTGGAGAACTTGGCTATACTTTTATCTCAGTTATTTTTACAGAATATCATTTTAGCGTACTTGGCTATTTTTACATGAAATGTTTTTGATATGATTTCACTCCTTTTTAAAAAAAATTAAAATATGGGGAATATGGTCACTTTTGCGATGCCTTAGCTTTTACCTTTTTAGTTTTCCTTTTGAAATGAAAAAATGTCGATTTCTATCAATTTGTGCAGGGAGGTGAGGTGAGATTTTGCGAGTTTTTTAAGAACTTGTCTATAATTTCTGTTTCCCAAATCCCAACTTTGTATAATTTCTGGAATCGGGAAATAATAGTTATGACCCCCCCCCCCAAGCTTTCTCGGGCCCACCCCAAACTGTCTCTATATTCACCACTGTCTGGAAGTACAGTAGAATTTTGATGATCATTACATGAGTGAGTGAGTGGCAAATTCGACGTTTTTTAAAATTCCTTAACTATATACTTTATTGCTGTATGGAAGTCCATGAAACTGAGAGATTGTTAACCATATACATAATATTCCAATTCCTCGCAGACCTTAAGAAAAAATATAGTGATTGGTTGCTTTCACTCACATATGCATATTATTTCCATATAGTACGTATTATTCCAATACCCACGGTACCTTACCACACATGACAACATTTTTAAATAGCAATATTAATGGACATAAGTCTATCTTTTTGCGGTAATTAAGAAAAAATGACCTGATTGGTTATACTTTTACACATGCATATTATTATATTCGTGTATTCGTCACGTCAAATCAACGGCGCACAGTTGACAAAAACTCTATCTATGTAAATTTGGTATTTATCTATTTTTCGTATCTTAATTTCTGAATGTTTGCATCAAACGCCAGGCATTGTGTATATGGGTAACAGGGAGTATTGGAATATTAGGTATATGCTGTTAACTCTATCAAGGTCTATGACTGAGCAAAGTTTCATAGCTCATTTCGAAATAGAATTATAGATAGGTCACATATGGGCTGAACTGTTTCAACAAAGAGTTGGTACAGCAGTTAGCACGAACTGCACGAACGGGGAATTGCCATACCCCTAGATTACTTTGAAAGACATGTTTCTCCTGTTTTAGCAAAAAAAAACTAGCAAAAAAATTAATATTGTAAAAAAACATATACAAATTAGATAATGTGGAGTTCAAAAATCAAAATCAAAATCTTTATTAGGCATATACAGTGTATCCCATTTAAAACTTTTCATCCGGGATTTCTCGAGATCTGCTGAAAATTTTTAAAAATGCCGAGACACGTTGATTTTGTATGCGAGGGAATACTTGAAATTTTTGTAGCACGCATAACCTTCGAGGGGTATGCTTTACCCCTATATTTTTAATAAAGAAAGTGGATCTAGTGATACCTTGTTTTGAAGCTCTCTTGAGTATCTTTATAGCCGTGTAAAAATTTCGCAAGTCCATCGATTAGTTTTAGAGATATTTGCTTTTAAATTTAACATGGAATGATAAAATAAAAATTAAATCCGAAAAATCTAAAATTCTAATTAAGGTCAATTACCATAAATATTTACATCTATTACTTGAACCAAACACAAATACGCAGCACAATCAGCTAGATGTTGCTTCCTTAGACAGGCTACTCACAGGTACAGAACCATCCATAGTTTTATCCCAACTAATATTAGGTAGGTTTAAGTTTCCCCAGAAAAAAATATCTGTGAAAATGTTGCTCTCTAGCAGGAGAATTAGTGGAAAAAACAAGCTTTCGTAAATGTCACACTAAGATTTTTTGTTTTTCCATTGTAATTTGGACAAATAGATGCTCAACATGGGTCTTATATGTACTATTTTTAGTCGACCTATCACACCTATACACCGATATCCATCTCCATCAAATATCACAGTGCAGAAATGTTTCTGTTAATAATATAACGTCAAAATCTTCATCTAATACATTACACATCAGACTATTAATTTTAGTTCTTATTCCTCTAACATTTTGATAGTAAAATGTTAAAGCTCCCCTTAGTGGTTGGGAGGTATTATTGAATGAAAATTTGCATGTATTGTTTGTTGCCTTTTCTAAAAGTAAAGGGCCTAGATATAACATTTTCAGGCCAAAAATCGCTACTTAGTAATTTATCAAAGTAATGATCAGAAATTCCAATTTTGAAAGATCTTGCCTTTGAAGAGAGCATTTGGATGACAAGAGAGCTTTCTTCATTCATATTAACTTTTTTCTTGACATGATTCTCAATTACCAGAATAACAATACCAAATTTGGTTCGTTAATATTTTGGAACGTAAAGTTTGCAATATTAGCTTAAACGTGCGTTAGGTATACAGTGAAACCTCCTATAAGCGGACACTCACGGTTCCGTCGATTTTGTCCGTTTATTGGAGGTGTCCGCTTATGAGGGGGAACTGCGAAATTTTAATATATATTTATTAACAATTTCCGCTGCTTGAGTTTTTTTGAAAAATTTAAGCGATCATTCGTGCTGATAGATGTTCCATCTCCGAAACGTTAACAACTTCCATTTTTTCACGTAAACTAAGAAGTTTTTTACTAGGCGCCAGTTTACAAAGATCTATTACTTCTTAACTGAACAATAAAAATCAAACACACAGTCCCGCCGAATAAAATATGTTGTAAATACGAGAGAAGTATTTAGTCTCCGCATTAAAACGGAAAGAGGTAATTCACTGGCTGCAGAGTGCGTTGTTCCCAACATACTACATAATATTTATGCCAATGAGGCGCAGCGCTCCGTCCCGTTGTCAGAGGTTCGCGTCCGGTTAAGGAAGGTTTCAGAATTTTTTAACCAAAAAAAATTGTCCGTGTCCGGTTATTAGAGTGTCCGGTTACAGGAGTGAATTTTACAGGTAATGAAATAGGGAAAAGCTTGGTTCCAACAAATTTGTCCACTTAAAGGGAGTGTCCGCTTATTAGAGGTGTCCGCAAGGAGAGGTTTTGACTGATGCGAAAATTAAACTTTAATTAAAAAATAACTGAAGTTTTTGTAACGAAACAATTGTTTAAAAATGGTGCAAGCCCCTTTTTATTTACTAAATACGACTAAAATTATTATAATTTTCAAGTTATAGACTCACACTATACTACAGTCGAACCTCTCTAACTCGAACCTCTATAACTCGAACCCCTCTATAACTCGAACCTTTTAAACGGTCCCTGCACTTTTTACATGTAGGGGAGAGCGGGGCTGGTTGCCGCAGGGGCTAAAACTATAAATCTGGCAACACTGTCGCGTGGTGAATTAAGAAGCTTCCTTTGAGCGGGAACTTTGTGTGACGTGTCAGTTTTACAAGTGCAATACAAGTTACATATGGTAACCCATATACTTACCATACCAGCCCATCCTTACTTTACTACCTATTGGATGTTGCCCATGATTACTTAATAGCAGACAGATAAACCTCGGGAGAAACAAGATTCAGCATCCACCGTATTTTATCTTTTAAGAATGAGTAGAAGGTACTACTGATTATTCTCGGATTTAGTTTACCTATTATTTTTGCCGTATTTTATCAAAGGATGTAGTAGAGATTATTTTGATTTATACCGTATTTTATCATTTATATTTTAGCTTAAGTTGCTTTTACCGAACATTATCTCTTTTATGTGTTATAAAAACTAGGGACAATTAGAATTAAGGCAATAATTATTATACCTGCAGTCTTGATTAAATATCTTGTACTTGAGTAAAATAACTTATTCCGAACCTCCAAACGTAACTGGCGCAGTCGGTACCGGATCTTTTGCGCTACGTGAAACTGAATTTTGACATAGTGCCAAAAACTTTGGAAAGTACCATTTTTCGAACTCGTGTGCCGCAAAGTCCAAAAACAAAAACAAAAAACGTGTGTGAATGAACCGTATATTCCTCTTCACACATAAAAGACTTATTTTTGGAACGTATATCCAAATTTGGGTCAACGCAGTCAATTTTGTGGAACGTACATCCCTCAACTGGCTCAACAATTAGACGTAAGAAAAAGCAGAACAAAGCAAACAAGAAACCAGAGTAGGAAAGAAAAACTTTTTACATAGTAAGACATTTTTTTTTAAATGTTTTAAGTGATTTTCTCTCATTTATTTATTACCTTTAATATCCACTTCCTTATATTATATATATAATTCTTTTTAAAATAAGTTTTATGCTAAGGGATTTTAAAAAGCCTTCAAAGAAAAACAAAGATTTTAGAAAACAGTTTAACTCTGAAACTGAAAGGTCCATTTCACCAAATTTTGAACAAAATAATATTTCAAAAAGTTTGATCAACTTAAATATGGCAGCAAACTATCAACAACTAAGACTTTTCTTAGACATAATACCACATTTTGATGGCGATCCTTGTGAAATAAATAATTTTGTAGCTACATGTGATGAATTAGTTTTACAATTTACAAATGAGGAAGACGCTATAAAAAAATTGATTTTTAGAGGGATCGTTGGTAAACTTAAAGGCAAAGCTCTTACATTAATTTCTAGCAGATCGGAGTTAAATTCATGGGATTTAATTAAACCTGTTTTAAAACAATGCTTTCTTGATCAAAGGAATTTTGCATGCTTGCTTAACGAGTTACATAGCATTAAACCATATTAGAGAGAAACACCATATGCATTTGGTGTAAGGTGCCAATATACAAGAAGCCTCTTATATTCTTCAGTTAATAAAGATATCACTATGTCAGCCGTTACAAAAGCAGCGCAAATTGACAATGTTGAAAAACTTGTTTTAATAACTTACTTAAAAAATTTGCCCTTAAGTATACAAACAAATGTTAGATTAAGAAATCCTATCAACTTAGAAACAGCAATGCAATTCGTAATTGAAGAAGAAAACTTTCTTGCCATAGTCAACGGTAACAAGATACATACGACACAAACATTACCCAACCCAAATTTTAAACTACAAATTTCTAAAAACTCAACTTTTAATTATACTCCTTTTAATCAACAGCAGCATACTTTTAATCAACCAAGACAAAACTTTAATCAACAATTTTACAATCAGAAAATTTTTTAACCAAACGCAACCAATTTTTAACCAACAATCAAATATTCAACCCCGTTTTCAATCATCAAATTTCCCGTTTCAACAAATGCAAAATAAACCACAATCCGTTCAACAAAAATTTTTTACAAATGAACAAGTGTTTGGAAAACCAATTAATGTTTGGGAACCCCGTCCTAGACCTTTAGACAAACCCACACCAATGTCGATTGTAACTAGAACAACAAAAACACCATCTCAAAATTTTAAAACAAATTTTACTCAACAAAATAAACCCAACTTTACAAACACTTTCACACAACAACAATCCAGTAACGCAAGATACTTAGGTCCTAAAATTGAAGAAATTCATGCTATTGATGACAATTAAATTCCAAATAATTTGGAATTTTTTGAAAACCAACATTTTAATACACAAATACAAGGAACAGAACCTACAGAATCATTTTTCGACATACCTGACATAAACGAAGATTACACAGACCTTAATGACATTGAACCCTTTGACCCTGACCAACCATCCAGCTCAAATTTTACTTAACCACTGCTGATCAACGAAAACTACCATACATTTGCATTTCTGGCTATGAAAAACCACTTTACTTACTTCTTGATTCTGGCAGTCATGTTTCTATAATTAATCCCCATTTAGCAAAAAAGTACTTTTCAGAACACTTAGTCATAAAACAAAACATAATTAAAACATCGTGTGGCCAAAGAGAATCTAAATACGAAGCACATATACCGGCCTTTAAAGAATTTGATACAAATGAGAACATTATTTTCATTTTGTTTGACTTTTATCCATGTTTTGATGGATTACTAAGTTTTAGAGACCTTAGAAACATGGGTTTTAATTGGAATAATTAAGAAAATTTTATTTCAAAAAATAATTCTAAAATACCAGTTTTTCAATGTTCTCCATCAGATTACAATTGTTTTAACATAACCATCAATGAAAGCGAAATCTTTAAAACTAAACTACCTACTACTGCAACAACTGACGGAACATACTATGTACCATACACACAAATCACTCCACATTGCTATATACCTGAAGGCATAACTACAGTAGAAAACGGAAATGCTTATGTTGAAGTCCATAACACGAACAATGAAGATGCTTATGTATCTCTACAACAACAACTCGAACTGTACCCAATTAATGAATTTGAGATTTACAATGGTGAAATAAACAATGAGTCTGAACCACCGGACTTTTATAAAATAGAATCAGCCCTAAGACTAGACCACCTTAACCAAGAAGAAAAATCAAAATTAGTAAAGTTATGCAAACAGTTTAACACGATTTTCTACAACCCCAATCAACCTTTATCCCATACAACACAAACAACTCATAAAATAATTACATCTGATAACGAACCAATTTACACTAAGTCATACCGTTTACCAGAAGTCCACAAGCAAGAAGTGAAAAAGCAGATTGAAAAAATGATAGAAGATGGCATTATAAGAAATAGCACCAGCCCTTGGTCAAGTCCTATATGGATCGTTCCCAAGAAATTAGACGCAAGTGGTGTTCAAAAATGGCGACTAGTAATAGATTACAGAAAACTCAATGCCAAAACTGTTCAAGATCGATTCCCTATTCCAAATATCGATGACCTATTGAAAAAACTGGGAAAGTCGCAATATTTTACAACTTTAGATTTAGCCAGCGGATATTACCAAATTAGAATGCACACAGACAGTATAGACAAAACCGCTTTTTCTACAGATTTTGGGCATTACGAATGCCTAAGAATGCCATTTGGACTAAAAAATGCCCCATCAACTTTTCAAAGAATGATAAACGAACTTCTAAAACACCAAATAAACAAGATATGTCTAGTATTTATGGACGATGTTATTGTTTTTTCATCTACTTTGGAAGAACATATTTTAAATCTTAAAGAAATATTCAAAAAATTTGAAGAATATAATTTAAAGGTGCAGTGAGACAAGTGTGAGTTCTTAAAACACGAAACCGAATTTTTAGGACACATTATCACCAGAGAAGGTATTCGTCCTAACCCAAAGAAGGTAAAAGCCATTCTTGACATGCCCTTACCCAAAACACACAAAGAAGTGAAAAGTTTTCTCGGAATGATTGGTTTCTATAGAAAATTTATTAACAATCTTGCAAAAATTATTAAACCCATGACATTATGTCTGCGAAAGGGAAAGAAGGTTGAACATAACAAAGATTTTGTGAAATCTTTTAAAATGTGCAAACAAATTTTATGCAATGAAACAATCTTAGTTCACCCTGATTTTTCCAAAATTTTCACTGTAACATCTGATGCAAGCAAATTTGCAGTTGGTGGAGTTTTAAGCCAAAACGGAAAGGCTATTTGTTTCGCAAGCCGAACCCTTAATCCCAACGAAGTCAATTACTCAGTAATTGAAAAGGAATTACTAGCCGTAGTGTGGTGTATAAAATATTTTAGACCCTACAGGTATTAAAATACAAACAGATCACAAGCCGTTAAAATGGTTAGAGAGTCTAAAAGAACCAAATTAGTTAGATGGAAACTCTTACTATCAGAATATGACTATGAAATAGACTATATTAGAGGAAAAGATAATCACATAGCAGATAGTCTATCAAGAAATATAACAACTGAAGAAAAAGATGTTACCAGTTCCATGGACAATGAAGCTGGAGATATTGATATTGCTATTCAAGATTTCCTTAAAAAAGTTGAAAACCACGTAACTACAATACATTCTGCGGATGAACCACCAGTTCTTTCATTCCCCTACTGCAACAAACCACTTAACAATCACAATCACCAAATGATAATTAAAATAACGGAATCTTCTCCAGTTCCAACTATGATTAAAGAAAAAATATTTGAAAATCAACGTTACTACATCAATTTAAGATGAAGACATATACTGATCTTCAGGAACTCATAAATAACCTAAACAACAATAACACTTACCATTTACACTTTCCAAATAAAGAAGACGAATACTTTTTTCTTAAAAATATTCAACAAAAAATTGAACATGTCAGTTCAAAACTAATGATTTGTTCTAACAAACTTTCTGACGTTAGGCAACCGAATGAACAACAAGACAAAATAAACTACCATCACGTTTACAAAACCGGACATCGTGGTATTAACACTACTTTAGAATCTCTAAAAAAGAGCTATTACTGGCCAACAATAATAAAAGATGTTACTAACTATATAAACAATTGTGTAATTTGTCAAAAAGCTAAGTACGAAAGACAACCTAATGAATTTAAATTTCAGTCAATACCTATTGGCTCTAAGCCCTTTTAGAAAGT
Source organism: Aspidapion aeneum (assembly GCA_963576565.1). Taxonomy (NCBI): domain Eukaryota; kingdom Metazoa; phylum Arthropoda; class Insecta; order Coleoptera; family Brentidae; genus Aspidapion; species Aspidapion aeneum. Next base: position 60,323,296 of record OY755040.1, on the reverse strand, counting down.
CCATATTGACACTTTGTCAATCTCAAAAGAAAAATATTTAACTATAATAGACACATTTTCAAAATTTGCTCAAGCTTACAATATTCAAGGAGTAAATGCAATTATTATTCTTGACGGACTTTTAACTTTCATTTCTCACTTTGGTCTACCACAACTTATCGTTTGCGACAATGGCGTAGAATTTAGTAACAAGAATTTTACCGACTTTTGCAAACTACACAAAATAAAAGTTCATTACACTCCTAAAAATCCAAATTCCAACAGTAACATTGAAAGATTTCACTCAACATTACTTGAACAAATAAGAACACAGACACAATAAAATCCTAAAGAATCTCTGAACAACTTAATTAAATATTCACTTTTACATTACAACAATTCTATACATTCAACTACAAAACATACTCCTTTTGAAGTTATCTCTGGACATTTTACCGATAAAGATCCTTTCGATATTACAGAAGCTAACATAGTTTCAAAATATGTTCAAGATCACAAAGAAAAACTTAAAGAAACTTACAAGAAAATAAACACAGACATTAATGAAAAAAAAGAACAAATCCTTGAAAAAACTTACTCAAACCGACAAGAACCTCCCATGTTAAAAGACAACGACAACGTCTGTCATAAAGAATTACCTAAAGATAAATCAGCAGCGAGATTTTCAAAAACTGACCCAGTAGCCCAAACTACTAACAAAGTAAAAACTACAACTTCAAAGTATTCAAAACACAACTTAAAACGACGCAAAAAACTACGATACACTCTTTTATTGTTTCAGATGAGGATTCCGCTTATTCTCTCATCCATTATATTTTTATCCTACGGTATTACTAATGCTTCAATTGAAAAACTTACTAACCCTATATTGCCCCTAAGCTTACACCCAAGTAAGATTATATCAAGCAAACATACCTTTGTTACTTACTTAAACCTCACAACACTAAAGGAACTTAGAGATGATTTAAACAATCAACTTTATTTTATAATAAGTAAGAAAAATCTTAGTAGTCATACAAATAATTTAATTCGTCAAGCTCAAACGCTTATGTCAAATGTTAATCATTCTTTAAAAATAATCTACCCTCAAAACAGGCCAAAACGTGGATTACTAAACCTTGGTGGAAAAGTATCAAAATGGTTATTTGGAACTTTAGATTCAGAAGATGGAAAAAGAATTGATTCTATTTTAACTCATCTTAAGAAAAATGATCATTTAATTGAGGAAAGAATTAATGAGCAAATAACATTAGCAAAGGAAATTATCATTAAAACTAATGAAACTATATTCCAAATAAAATCAAATATCGCGGAGATTAAACAAGTACTAAATAAGTTTTCTAAAAGAATTAATGAAATTAGCACAACAGAATTAATTATAAACTCAATTTTGACTTTTCAAATTTATCTCGATCAAATTTTAAACGCAATTACCTTTGCTAACCTTAATAAATTACATCCAACCTTTTTGACATTTGAAAGTCTAAACTCTATGGTAAACACAATTTATATGACATATCCTACCAAACAAATACCTCAATTCAAAAATCTTCACAGTTATTATAAATTTTTGGGAATTCAAATATTATACAGATATGAACTGGTATTTTTAATTCATTTTCCTCTCTTAATGTTCGCAGAATTCAAAACATTTTTTATTTATCCCGTTCTCATAGATAATAAAATAATATCCTCTCCAAAACCTTACCTTATCCTAAATGAGAGAAATGAGCTCTATCAATACCAAAGTCAACTATATGAAGTGATTGAGAAGACCTACTATTGTCAGAACCACCTACATGCAGAAGAAGATTGTATCGTTAACATTGTCTTGAAAAATAATGCCAGTAGCCAGTGTTCCACAATACCTGTCCAATTAAGAAAAACGATAGTAAATCAAGGAACACATCAGCATGTACTTCTTTCCGCACCACAAGATGAAATTATAACTGAACAATGCACTACTGAAAAACATCATAACTTAAGCCCTTGGAGCTACCTAATAACTATTCCAAATAAATGTAAACTTAAAGTAAATCAAGAAATATTTACGTTTACAAATGAAGAAATAATGCCAGCAATAGTGATTCAATTACCACACTTGAATCTATCTAAATTATATAAAGAGAATAAAAATATAAAACTAAACAGTCTCAACATAGAGGAAATTGAACAATTAACAGCAAGAGTAAAATCTCAACAAAAATTCAAACTACCTGAAAATCCAGTACAAACTAAACTACCTGTCTGGTACACAATTACAATTTGCATAATGGTTTCGATTGTAATATTCCTGGCAGTCACATGGTATTATCGAACCTGTTATCCGTACTCATAATTTGCACTGAGAAGAGACAAAAAGAAAAACTCAACCAGTATCGAACTTAACACAATACAGAATTAGCCACCATTCAGAGCTTCATGGCGTCTTCTTAGAGGGAAGGAGTTACATATGGTAACCCATATAGACATCATATTGGATGTTGCCCATGATTACTTAATAGCAGACAGATAAATCTCGGGAGAAACAAGATTCAGCATCCACCGTATTTTATCTTTTAAGAATGCGTAGGAGGTACTACTGATTATTCTCGGATTTAGCTTACCTATTATTTTTACCGTATTTTATAAAAGGATGTAGTAGAGATTATTTTCGGGATTTGCCTACCTTTTATTTATACCGTATTTTATCATTTATATTTTAGCTTAAGTTGCTTTTACCGAACATTATCTCTTTTATGTGTTATAATAGCTAGGGACAATTAGAATTAAGGCAATAATTATTATACCTGCAGTCTTGATTAAATATCTTGTACTTGAGTAAAATAACTTATTCCGAACCTCCAAACGTAACTTACAGCCGAACCCACGCGATCGAGTTTTTTTTATATATCGTAAGTAAAATATTATTCTAGTAGTTTTTTTGTAATAACTTTTGATGTTTAGATAATAATATAATATCAAATATATCGTTTTAATCCTACAAGACTTAGCTATTTAAAGATATAATTGAAGCTTGCCTTTTTATTTTTGGTTTTTGGTAAATTGGACATTTTACTAAAAAAGTCTAACGGTGTTGGTCGCCGCATTTCTTACGGGGCAGGTTGCCGTTATTAGACCGCTTCTAAATTATTATATTTTTTTTTATTCTAATAAGTTATAACTGTTTTAAAGGCCATGAGAAAGTATAAGCGCAAAACAAAACGGGCTCAAACCGCACCGCATATTATGCTACGAGCAAATAGAGAGGTCAAATTAAATGGAAGAACCATTAGAGCGGCAGCTAAAGACTTTGATATCCCGGAGCAAAGCCTTAGAAGATATCTAAAGAAAATTACCGAGGAAGAGATACGCAATGGCGCCGAAGTGCCTGAAACTTCTGTGGGATACTTAAAAAATAGACAGGTTAGAGCTTTAGATTTAAAAATATTTTCCCGATTAAAAAAAATAAACTAAATAAATAAAATATTTATAACTTTAACCAACATGTAAAAAAAGACGAGAGCGCGGCTACCGATATTCAAGATATTTAGAAATATTTTTCTGCAGTTATCCTAATAAAAAATAAAAAATTATATACAATAAAAATATTTTTATTTTAGGTTTTTAACGACGAACAAGAGCGCCAACTGGAAGACTACTTGTTGGGAGCATCTTCTGTATATTATGGTTTGTCACCAAAGGAGGTAAAAGCTTTTGCGTATGAGTGGGCTGTAGCCCTAAAAATTAAGTTTCCAGATTCCTGGAACGAAAAGAAAAAGCTGGAAAGGATTGGTTCACTGGTTTCATGCAAACGCATCCTCGGCTATCCATTCGAGCACCAGAAGCCACAAGTCTGGCACGGGCTTCAGGCTTTAATAAGCACAGCGTAGAAAAATTTTTCGACAATCTTAAAACTGTTTATACGCGGCTTAAAATTGGTCCACTGGATTGCTATAATATGGACGAGACAGGGATTACGACAGTACAAAAACCGGAGAGAATAATAGCGAGGCGGGGTTTTAAACAAATAGGTCGAATAACTTCCCAAGAAAGAGGAACTCTAGTAACCCTTGCTGTTGCTGTAAGTGCCACTGGAAACCATGTCCCTCCAGATTTTGTATTTCCCAGAGTGAATTTCAGGAATCCCATGCTTTCAGGAGCACCTACAGGGAGCATTGGAGGAGCGAATTCATCTGGGTGGATGAATAAAGAGCATTTTCTTGAATGGGCTCAGCACTTTGTCAAGCATATCCGCTGCTCTCCAGAGAGACCTGTTCTTCTGTTATTAGATAACCACGACTCTCATTTATCCATTGCCGCATTGGACTATCTCAAAGCGAATGGTGTAACGGTGTTATCATTTCCCCCCCCCCCCCCCACTGTTCCCACAAATTGCAGCCGCTTGACCGATCGGTTTACGGACTGTTAAAAAAGTTCGTAAATTCAGCATGTGACTGTTGGGTGACTAGTCATCCTGGGTCCACTATGAGCATTTATGATATTCCAAAAATAGTGGCCACAGCCTTACCAAATGCCATAACACCAAAGAATGTCATGGCAGGTTTCAGGGTAGCAGGAATCTATCCATTTAATAAAGATGTATTCTCGGAAGAAGACTTTTTGCCATCCTATTCAACTGATCGCCTTAACAAGTAGCTCATCTCAGAACAACGTTAAGGAAAAAACTCCGGAAGTTCCTAAAGCAAGTAGCTCATCTCAGAACAACGTTGAGGAAAAAACTCCGGAAGTTCCTGAAACAAGTAGCTCATCCCAGAACAACATCGAGGAAAAAACTCCGGAAGTTCCTGAAATAGGAGAAGTGTCAAATGCCTGTGAAAATTCGAATACAGATTTATTAACAGATAATTTAGAGGAAACCAATTTTTCTCAACAGCAGGTTACTCCTGAAGTACAACCAGTCACGCCATTTGAACTAAAGCCTCTTCCAAAGGCTCCGATAGGAAAAAACACAGCTGCAGGTCGGAAACGCCGTCATACTTCTATTTTGACCGATACACCTGTAAAGGAAGCTTTGCGAGAAGAGCAAAATAAACAAGTTCCACCAAGAAAATAACTAATAAATAACAAAGAAAACAAAAGATACAAAAAGGCCCAATTTAAAAAAATAAAACCTAAGAAAACCATCTCAGCTTTAAAGGAAAAGAAAAATTAAAAAAAATTAAGAAAAGAGTCAAGTAGTGATGAAGATAATAATGATTGTATTTGTTTATACTGTCTGGACACTTACAAAAATAGTCGTCCAGGTGAAGGCTGGATAAAATGTTGCTCATGCGGAGGATGGGCACATAATGAGTGTGTTGGAGAAAATGTGGCTCCATTTCTATGCATAAACTGTTTAAGTGAATAAAGTTTGTTAGAGAATCTAACCTTTATTTATTTCATACTTTTAGTTTTTTTTTTGGTGTAGTTTAAGTTAAGAAAAATGTTTCTTCTAAATTAATTTTTTTTAGAGAATGTTAGTTTAAGTTAAAAAGAAAGTTGTTTTGAATTAAACATGTTTAAAAATTTCCAATGATTCATCATTAAAAATTACATGTATTTTTATGCGGCAACCTACCCGACCCGATGCGGCTACCAACCCCATAAACGGGGTTGGTTGCCGCACTTGACTTGACCGAATATATAAATTTTTTTAACCTAAACTAGAGATAGTAAGAAAACCAATATTTCGTAGTTTGTAGACAACATATATAGATGTAATTTGCAATAAAAAGTTCTTGAAAAAACCAGATACCTACTGAAGAAAAACGAGAAAACCTAAAAAGTACGGCAACCAGCCCCGCCCTCCCCTATTTTAACCTATGTAACTCGAGTTTCTATAACTCGAACTCTCCATAACTCGAACTGTTTTGGTTGTCGCTTCAGGTTCGAGTTATAGAGGTTCGACTGTATATGGGAAAAAGCTGTACTAAGTATGCTTCGAAAAGGAAAAAATCATCAAGCAGGTGTTTAGATAAGAATAGAAACATATGGGTTTACCGCGATCACCGCAAATTCCGGTGGCCCATGAACTAAAAGTTAAAAGAATAGCGGGAACATCGCAGGAGAAGTTGTAGAGGAGAGTTGGCAGGAGAACAAACAAACTCTTGTTACGGTATCAACAGTGTATTTTGTTTTGATTCTTCGTAGTAGTCAATGCAATGAACTTTATTTCACTTGGCCGGGCAGACGACGCAAAAATTGGGACGGGATGAAGAGAAGAATTTGCTTGTATTAGGTAACATCTAAACAACTGGTAAATTAGTTTTTTTCTTTCTAAACAGGCTACCCCATGACCAGTATAGCTTTTTCCTATATGGTATAGAAAAGAAAGTGTGGTTACCGCGTGGTAACTTTTAGTGACATTTTTTGGTTAGTGTAAAATGACAAAATGAAATGTTTATACATAATATTATTTTTTTTGTAATGTTTGTAAGCGACACAATGGTACATACGGCCGCGCAAAAAGCGAGTAGAAGTAACCCAAAGATTTTAGAAGGACACAAGTGCTATGTTGAAGATTACCCATTTATGGTAGGTACCTATGTTTAATTAAAGTAAATTAGTGAACGGAGGGTAGTAAGGTAGTAAGTAATTGCTTCCAAGCAATTTTTCAATTCGGAGGTTGGCAATTCGTATGTTAAGCTCCATATAAAAAGTTCTCGGTAATTCAAACTTGAATTTTGCATTTGCTGCAAGCTGAAAGTGAAATTTGCAACGGTTGTAACAAAAATTCCGATCGAAATAAACAAAAAGATAATTGAATAAAAATGTTAAATTGCTATAAAAGATTTAGCTTTTAGGTAAAGATTTTGGTGAAAGAAAAATCTGGCAATTTAAAACAGTTTTGTGGTGGATCGCTGCTTAGCGAAAAATGGATTTTGTCGGCCGCTCACTGTATGGTTAAATGTTTAAATTATTTGTTCTATGCAAGGGTAAAAATAAATAAAAATAGCCTTTTCCTACGACACATACGAAAATAGCAAATATCGCACTTTTTCTGTTTCAGAGAGGGGCATATTTTACCCGCATTTTAAATTTTACTTTCGTCAGGTGAAAATATTTTCTTTTCTAGAGAGTCTGGTCTTGTCAGTCCAATAATTGGTCGAACATGTTTTCTTTTTTAAGAAAATATATTCACTGGAGACAAAAATATTTTAAAAATTTTACCAGAGAAAAAAAGGAAATTTGTTCTATTATTGTTTGTTCGTAGGTAAAATAGCGTACATAACTCCAACCTGTTACATAATTTATACGTTGTAAATTAATCTTATATTTTAGATATTAGGGAAAGAGTACCCCATTATAGCATGTAAACTTCACCCTGAATTTAAACCTGAAATTCATCGTACACAATTAATGGAGAATGACGTTGGACTATTTGAGGTAAAGCTATTTTATAAAGTTATCAATTCTCATTTTTACCTTCATAGCCCGCGCAGAACTTACTGTAGATGGTATTGTTTTCGACGAGAAAAAATTCACATAACTAGTATTGCCGCGAGACTAGTCAAGGCAAGAGAAGGCCTTCTCATATCTCGTCTCATTAACGCGGGATAAAATGGGTCTCTCGTCTCGACGATAGGACTCTTCTATCGCTCGAGAGAGCCTTTCTTTTGTCTCGTCTCGTGATTTATATTAGCTATAAAAAGTTTTTAGGACACCCTGTGTAAAAGAGTTTTTTAAGGTGACAATTACTATTTATATTATTTACTTTTTTCCAAAATAAATTGTCCATTCTGGGATATACTCTGTATATGCATGCATACAATAAATAAAGAAGTAAATACAATACATGTACTAAAATACCTCGTTGATGCCGATGAAATAAAAGCCGTGGAAAAGTTTTGCATTGCTTTATTTATTTAAAACTTTACCTAAAATCCAAAGTATTCGTTAATAAAATATTATTTTGTGTTTTGCCAATATTTTAAATCCTTAAAAATAAAGCAATAAATCATTGTATTTAGGTAAATTATTGGGTAAAACCATTAATTAGCTCTTTAATGCATGCCCACGGCGGACGGCGGCGGGGCGCCCACGACAAGGTAGCAAAGCAATTGAGATATTAAATTTTCAATAAAAATGTACGGATATTTTTACCACAGGTTACCCAACAAACAGATAAATAAGTCGGTTGTTAATCTCAGGACACACATTGTTTTTACGAAAAAATATCTGTGCTGCCAGAAAAAATAAAAACCTTAAAATAGTTTTGTCTCGGTGGCGTAAAAAACTATATGTTGTCCTCTGTAGTGGACTATTATGCCAATAATAATCACAAAATAAATATAAATTGCAATCCTTTAGCAACAAGGCCTTTGTAGCTGCTCTGTCATATGGAAGTTCTGATATAAGAGTTTTATCTACAGGATTTTTCCGTACATTTTTACCAACCAACCTAAGAGCCTTTCGAATAGATACTAAAAGATGAGTAATACATTTTGTGTCTAAATTTTCTTAAAAAAATTTGCTGGTCAAAATATCTATCCTTTTTGGTAAATGTCAAATTTTGATAGGAGGGATCTTTTTTTAAACGAAACACACTACATTTTCAGATTTTTATTACCTTCTTATTGTTAAAAATGTACGGATATTTTTACCACGGGTTACCTAACAAACAGATAAATAAGTCGGTTAACGGTGTTTGACAGGGCCGTATCTGAGGGGGGGTTTTGAGGGTTCAACCCCCCCCCCCCCGAAAATTAAATAGGAATGTGTTTTTTAAGTTTAACCTTTTTTTCATATTCAATAAACCCACAATTTTTCAAATTCCACTGGCCCCAAAATTTTGGTCCAGATACGGCCCTGGTGTTTGATCTCGGTGAAATCAACTATGGCTTGTAATTTGGAGTTAATCTCAGGACACACGTTGTTTTTACGAAAAAATATCTGTACTGCCAGAAAAAATAAAAACCTTAAAATAGTTTTGTCTCGGTAGCGTAAAAAATTATATGTTGTCCTCTGTAGGGGACTAGTATGCCAATAATAATCATAAAATAAATATAAATAATGAGTAATACATTTTGTGTCTAAATTTAATAAGTCTTAAAGAATTTGCTGGTCAAAATATCTAACCCTTTTGGTAAATGTCAAATTTTGATAGGAGGGACCTTTTTTTAATCGAAACACACTACATTTTTAGATTTTTATTTCCTTCTTATTGTAAAAATATTTAGAGCATTTTCAGATATAACGCATAAATAATGAATTTATCAGATCATACATGTAAGGAATATATGACAATTTAACTCTATAATAGGTCAATACGAATACAATACGAACAGATGGTAAATCGTAAAATAAACCTTTTTTGCTCGAGAGAACGGAAAAAAACGAGAATCTCTCGACGAGAGGGTCTTTCTTTCTCGTCTCGTTTAGAGGTTTAATTTGAGAGAAAATATCTCATATCGTCGAGAGAGGCCGAGACGAGACGAGAGGCGAAAATGTCTCGTCTCGGCGTAAACACTAGACATAACGCAGAAACTTTGTTATTTGGGTGTGTTTTGACCTTCTGATCTTATCAATAGCGTCGTAACCTCGGTCGTGACGTCTGTGTATGTCTGTCCCGTCCACGATAGCTTCCAAACCGGTAAACCGATTTTCATGAAATTTGCAGGTAAAATAGTGTACAATACTTTAAAGAGCTGATTAAATTTTGGTCAAAGTCCATTAATACTAATGACAGTTTTTTGACATAAGTTGTGTGAAACCACCAGAAACAACTACTCCGAGGGAAAATACCCCTACCGTCATTGAATTATACTGATGGTTTGAGGCTTTCGTTGGGAACTTGTTAAAACTGTTTGGTTTCCACTTTCTCCAACGTCGTTCACGAGGATACGAGTGATCCCCGTCTGGAACACGTCCTGATAGTCAGGAACAAATGTTCCATGCCAATCCACGACCGGACCGGTTTCGACCTTTTGGGTCATCCTCAGGTGAATGTGGGCGATAGCTCCGTGTAGAGCATAAGTTGTGTGAAACCACCAGAAACAACTACTCCGAGGGAAAATACCCCTACCGGCATTGAATTATACTGATGGTTTGAGGCTTTCGTTGGGAACTTGTTAAAACTGTTTGGTTTCCACTTTCTCCAACGTCGTTCACGAGGATACGAGTGATCCCCGTCTGGAACACGTCCTGATAGTCAGGAACAAATGTTCCATGCCAATCCACGACCGGACCGGTTTCGACCTTTTGGGTCATCCTCAGGTGAATGTAGGCGATAGCTCCGTGTAAAGCATAAGTTGTGTGAAACCACCAGAAACAACTACTCCGAGGGAAAATACCCCTACCGGCATTGAATTATACTGATGGTTTGAGGCTTTCGTTGGGAACTTGTTAAAACTGTTTGGTTTCCACTTTCTCCAACGTCGTTCACGAGGATACGAGTGATCCCCGTCTGGAACACGTCCTGATAGTCAGGAACAAATGTTCCATGCCAATCCACGACCGGACCGGTTTCGACCTTTTGGGTCATCCTCAGGTGAATGTAGGCGATAGCTCCGTGTAGAGCATAAGTTGTGTGAAACCACCAGAAACAACTACTCCGAGGGAAAATACCCCTACCGGCATTGAATTATACTGATGGTTTAAGGCTTTCGTTGGGAACTTGTTAAAACTGTTTGGTTTCCACTTTCTCCAACGTCGTTCACGAGGATACGAGTGATCCCCGTCTGGAACACGTCCTGATAGTCAGGAACAAATGTTCCATGCCAATCCACGACCGGACCGGTTTCGACCTTTTGGGTCATCCTCAGATGAATGTAGGCGATAGCTCCGTGTAGAGCATAAGTTGTGTGAAACCACCAGAAACAACTACTCCGAGGGAGTTTCACACAACTTATGCTCTACACGGAGCTATCGCCTACATTCACCTGAGGATGACCCAAAAGGTCGAAACCGGTCCGGTCGTGGATTGGCATGGAACATTTGTTCCTGACTATCAGGACGTGTTCCAGACGGGGATCACTCGTATCCTCGTGAACGACGTTGGAGAAAGTGGAAACCAAACAGTTTTAACAAGTTCCCAACGAAAGCCTCAAACCATCAGTATAATTCAATGCCGGTAGGGGTATTTTCCCTTGGAGTAGTTGTTTCTGGTGGTTTCACACAACTTATGCTCTACACGGAGCTATTGCCTACATTCACCTGAAGATGACCCAAAAGGTCGAAACCGGTCCGGTCGTGGATTGGCATGGAACATTTGTTCCTGACTATCAGGACGTGTTCCAGACGGGGATCACTCGTATCCTCGTGAACGACGTTGGAGAAAGTGGAAACCAAACAGTTTTAACAAGTTCCCAACGAAAGCCTCAAACCATCAGTATAATTCAATGCCGGTAGGGGTATTTTCCCTCGGAGTAGTTGTTTCTGGTGGTTTCACACAACTTATGCTCTACACGGAGCTATCGCCTACATTCACCTGAGGATGACCCAAAAGGTCGAAACCGGTCCAGTCGTGGATTGGCATGGAACATTTGTTCCTGACTATCAGGACGTGTTCCAGACGGGATCACTCGTATCCTCGTGAACGACGTTGGAGAAAGTGGAAACCAAACAGTTTTTTAAGTTTTTTGACAGTTTAAAACTGTAAATATGCTAACTTTTTAACGGATTGTCGCATCAATATGCGGTTTTCGGAAGATATAGTTAGTTTTTTTTTTATTTTGGCGCTTACATATTGACATATTTTCATTAGTTTAAATAATAAAATGACAATAACGAACCGTAAATATAAAAAGAACGATTATTGTACAACAGATTTTTTTCTAAATAGGTAACTTATGTTATTAATAAAAATTTATAGAAGGTTCAGTTTCTGAGATACCTACAAAATGAGTTTTTAAGGCTGATATAGCCAGAGGTTCACTTCAAGTGTGCTTATGGGATAGAAAGGTGTCAGATTCATCATGAATCCATTTATTTAGGAAAGTAAACGAATGAAGAAAGTGTATTTCGCAACTTTTGAAACGCTTACATTGGTGACTTCTTTTTAATTTCTGAAATTTTAGCTAAGATATCCTATTCAATACAATGCATCTTTTGTCTCGTTACCAACAGAACCACTTGATACAGATATATTACTGAAGATTTGTTTTAAAGCACTTATTATGGGTTGGGGTACCACTAGTTTCAAAAGCTTAACGGTAAACACATAAAATTAGTTATATTTAAGAACAAACTAAACGCCAAAAATCCATTCAACCACTAAGTAAGAGCATATTCATTGCAATGTGCTACCTAATTAGGTAAAAAGGAGTTTTTCTTGGTTAAAATAGGAAATGTAATTTCTATTGTTAACTGCCATAACGTTCATCTTTGGTAACAAGAATGGAGCACATTTTTCCTGCATCCGGAGCATCGCACACTTGTTCGCACGATGCACAATCGATTATATGGGTAGCTAGCACAATATTTAATTAGCCCTGTATATGTTTTTTAAATTATAATAACCAGTAAATAAAAAAAATGCAACTGAAAAAAAAAATCATGTATTTCTCTGTAACAAAGCCCTAAAGTTGAAAAATATTTTGGGAAAAAAATGAATGTATTTTTACAGTATTTTTAAATAAAAAAAAGTGACAATACAAGCAGCACTTTTTAGATTTTTTTTGCTTCTCTTAGCTGCTCCTTATTTTTGGGGTAGCCCTAAACTCTGCCATGTACGAGGTCTTTATACAGTCAGTGTAACAGCCAAATGGAATAAATTCTACAGCGGATTGAATTTAGTATATTCTGAAAAATTCAAAAGTATCGAAATTTTTTTGTATAGACCCCCGCAAGGGGGACTACTAACATACAACTTTTTTTTTAAATGAGATAACCCCACTTGTGGCACCTTGTTCAAAAGCTTAGCAAAAAAGAAAAACGATAAACTGCTTTTTTTGACACCTGTCAAATATTAAGAAAAAAATAAAAGAGATTACTTTTTTGCCATTTTTAGAAAATAAAAAATGTCCTTTTATGTAAAATTTATAATTTAATTAAAAAAGTGGGGGTGGCTCTCTAAGAAGGGCTTCAGTTAGTAACATCCAACCTCTTTTGCAGCTGGTAGACCCAAATTGTGGCAACTTGTTCGAAAGCTTATTAAAAAAGAAAAAAGATGGTGCGTGATCCAAACCCACAAAAACTCCTACTTACCATTTTTAAACAAAATCGGAAATGGTACCCCCTCCACCCTCCTTAAAGGTGGAGAGTTTCCAACATTATAGCTTTATAATATTGTATTGTCGCTGTAACTAAGTCTACACCAAGTTTGATGTTAATCAGATATGTACAAGTTGGTCAAAATTGACTTACAAATGGGACAAGGGCGGCGTCAATTTCACAATTTTAAAAAGGTAATTAAAAATTCGTGATCCCCATCCCCAAAATTACCTACAAACTTAGATGGTCCCCTTCCACCCTCTTAATGGGTAGGGGGTTGCCAACTTTAAATTATTATAATATTGTGTACTTATAATAACTATAAGTCCACAACAAATTTGATGTTGATCGAATATGTACAAATTGGTCAAAATTGTCTTACCAGATTTTCCAAGGGGGAGGGATGCGTCAGTTTCACAATTTTAAAAATCTAATTAAAAATTCTTGGTCATCATCCCCAAAAGTCCCTGTATACCAATTTAGAACGATATTGGACATATTTAGATAGTACCTCCCCTCCAGCATTCGCAAAAAGGGAAAGTTGTGAACTTCATAATATATACAGGGTGAGGAAAAAGTACCGGGACCCCTAAATATCTCGATAACTAAGAGTTATTTGCAAAAATGGTCTAAATAAAAGTTTTAGGATTGAATTTGTTCTATTTAGTCGTGACCTTGACATTGACGTATCTGTCAGCATTAGGAGTTTTTCGGAGGTCAACTTTAAAAATTTAAATGAAAACCATATTTTTTCTTTTACCATTCGATGGAGTATAAAAATCTACGTTTAAAATGACATTGTAATTTTGTGTCAGAATGACATTTCGAAGAATATAAATTAAATAATTGTTCATAAAGTGGCCTTAACACTTTAAGAAACTCGTAGATTATTTAATTACCCCTGTATTTTATTATGCGTGTAGCTGTGACAATGATATTATATCTTAATATTGTGTCAAAACAAATCGCAAATTGTTTCTTGTTTGAAGGGGTCCCGGTACTTTTTCCTCACCCTGTATAATATTATATTGTCATCGGAACTCTAAGAGTGTACCAAATTTGAAGTTGATCCGATGTCTAGAAGTTGGTTAAAACTGAGTTAAAATTGAGTGTCGCGCTAGACCTCTCATATAACCCATTGTGCGATGCAGCAAACTGACCGTAACGCAACGTTACCACATTCACCGAATTTTTTTGCTTATACATCACAGCGGCCGATCTAGGAATTTTATTTGGAGGGGGATATTTTAACGACTTTTGCATAAAACTATTTTGCAGAGTAACGAGGGGGGAATGGGACAATTCGCCGACTCGCTGCGGCCGATTCGCTATCGGAACATCTCGCCGCCGCGTCGTACATTAAATCGCGCCTATGTTAATGTTAGGCCAGTCATTAGAGCGAAAAAAAGATCCCCAGCTCGCAAAAGGTGGTGTGGTCGCGATTTTGACATTTGTTGTTCACATTGGAATCTTAAAAAAAAAATAAGTTTCGCCCTTGGGGGAAGGGGGCGGCTTCCACCGCCATATTGGATTTAGTGTGCACAAAAAGGTTTTTTTTTTAATTACTTAATCCATGTACATTTTAGAAAAAATAGTTTTGGCAGGATTTGAAGACAATAAAATTTCCTAAAAAAACTATTTGTATCTAGTGGATTTTTCTTAACTGGAACACCTAAAGAATATACGCCATGTTTACTGATTTTTTTTAATCACAAAAATATATTTTACCTTTTTAAAAACTAAGCCTTACCGGAAAAAACGGTTACAGAGAGTTAAATTTTCTTTCGAACGATGTATATAATTTTAACATTTAGGGAACCGTTAAAACACTAGGGGCATACAAAAACTAAATTGAAAAAAATTCACTAAACATGCGTATATCCTTTGAGTGTTTCCCGTTAACGAAAACCCACGAGATACATATCGTTTTAAAGATAACTATATTTTCAACAAAATAGAGTGAAACAAGATTTTTGAAAAAGCTTAATTTTTAAGAAAATTAAATAAAACAAAACTTTGCAACAAGCGCGGATCTGGGTCAAAATCTAGGGGGGGGTAATAGTCGACGAAAAAATTATTTCTAATATAATTTTTTTCTAGGTAACTCTCCTATTTTCTCTTTAATTATTAAAAAAAGTGTATATTTTTTATTCTAGGGGGGTTAATTACCCCGTTACCCCCTCAAATCCGCGCTTAATTTGTAATAAGCCGTTTAAAAGAAGATTTTATTTTCTCTAAAGATGGTATTTTAATATTTTTCCCTAAAATGATCAGTTTTTTTTAAGACTGAATAAAACCTAGAAAAACTTGTTTTTTTTTGTGATCCTAAAAAATAACCTCAATTTAAGGATGCCAATTAAGTGCTAATTGTAGACTTGGCCCACTTACGTAACACATTGTTTAAAATATAATTTAATTTTCTACAATAAAGTTGATTACACACTCTCTGTAAAATGCTTACTTTTTAAAAAATGACATCATAAAAACATTTCATGCAAAAAAAAGCCAAGTACGCGAAAGTGGTATTCCGTAAAAAGAATTAAGATAAAAGTAAAGCCATGTTCTGCAATACAAATTTCAAAATGAAATTTGTTTTTAAACTTTGCTATTCTAGCCAAACTTCTTTATGTTCAATTTAACACTGTGCCTAAGAGTCATTTGCAGGCGTAATAGCCAAGTTTAGAAAAACATTTCCATACTAGTAAGAACCTTTCCTTTTAAATTTGTATTGGAGAACTTGGCTCTACTTTTATCTCAATTCTTTTTAGGGAATACCTCTTTCGCGTACTTGAGTTTTTTTATATGAAATGTTTTTGTTATGATTTCACTCCTTTTTTTAAAGGATTTGGATAATTTTTAAGTTTTAAAGTATTAAAATATGCGGAATATTGTTCAAAAGTTTTGCAATGCCTTATTAGAAATGTTTAGGTTTTTTTTATATTTTGCTATAGTTTTATCATAGTTCCTATCAACATTCTAAAGCTCAGCTAGTGTTCCTGGAAGTATACAATGTTAAATTTACATATATATTTATCGGTTTCACAACGTTCTACGTCTTCCGATACCCAATCTCCACTCGTTTCTGTTTGCCCATAATTCATCATCTAGGCCTCTTATTCTTATTTCACTGTCTATTCCTTCTCTCCAGCTTCTCCTTGGCCGTCCTCGTTTTCTTCGGCCAGTTGGTTTCCATTGTAATATATGTTTAGGTAGTCTTTCATCATTCATTCTTTGTACACTGTCATAATTTCTCTTATTCTTTGATTTGTAACTGTTTCTCTTTTTGATTTCCCTGCTGCTCTTCTCCAATAGTCCATCTCCGTAGCGGAAAGCATTTTTTCTGTTCTCTCCTTGATTGGCCATACTTCTGAGCCGTATGTAATAATACTTTTTACAATGGTGTTATATATAAGCTTTTTGTTATGTTTTGATATACTTTGGTCCCAAATTATTCCATTTAATCACAGGACTGAACTCGCTGCCCGGTATTTAAGATTAGATCCTGTTTCATTCCACTGATACACATATACTCTGTTTTATTGAGATTAACCTCTAGTCCCCACTTATTGTACTCTTCAATTAGTTTTCGTGTCATAAATTCGAGGTGGTCATAATCCTGAGCCACTACTATCTGATCATCGGCAAAACATAAAGTATACAAGGTGGTTTCGTCCAACGGAATTCCAGCATTTTCTCTTCCATACTTTAAGGACTTATTCCAAGTATATCTTGAAGAGCGTAAGCGAGATACAGCAACCTTGTTTAAGACCTTTATTTACTTGAAAGCCTTTGGTAAGTTTTGCTTTTATTTTAACTTTTGCCTTACTATTGCGGTATAACTCTTTGATGGCTTTAATTAGTTGTACGCTTATGTTTGTGTTTTCCAACGCTTTCCAAAGTAGATTTAGTGGTATACTATCATATGCCTTCTGCAAATCCACGTAAAGCAGATGCAGCTCTTGTCCGTATGCCATTTTCTTTTCAATAACTTGGGTTATACAAAAGAGATGATCTGAAGTCGATCTACCCGCCCTGAAACCAGCTTGTTCTTCTGCCTCCATGTCTTTATATTCGCTCTCTACTTTATTTCTTATTATTTTACCGTATATTCTGCTTAGCGTACTAGTCACAGATATACCTCTATAATTGTCACATATATATTTCCTTCCTTTTCTGTGTATTGTGGATATATATGACGTTTTTCACTCAGTTGGGACTACAGTTCCATTTAAATATTTTTGGAAAAGATTCCGTAATCTCCAAAACAGTTCTTCAGTGCCATATTTAATAAGTTCGGCTGGGATATTTCCGGGTCTGGCAGATTTACCGCTTTTTAAGTTTATGCACACGTTTTTGACCTCCGAGATTGTGAGGGGTACGGGAGATCCCATCGTTTCAATTATATTGTCTCTTGCGTCTTCCTCGAATTCTGCTCTATCTTCAGTTAAAAGTTTTTTAAAATGCTCATTCCATTCGTTGTCTGGTATTGGTGAAATGATATCTCTGCATGTTTCCTTTTTAATCGATCTTATAGTTTTCCAGCTTTCGGTACTTCTCCTACCTCCTAAGTAAGAATCTATTTTCTGGCACTTTTGCGTCCACGAATGATTTTTCTTATCACTGATTCTTCTCACCTTTGATTGCGCGATTTTACATAACTCTCCATTTACAGGGGTGGAAAGTAAATTAAAATTTTGGTGTTTTTAAATTATTTCCTATAGTTTTATCATAGTTCCTATCGGCATTCCAAAGCTCAGCTCTCTGGCGTTTCTGGAAGTGGGCAATGTTACTTTTACATAACTTTACATTTATTCGGGAGGGAAGCAAATTAAAATTTTAGGGTTTTTTGATTTTTTGCAAGGGTTTGGTCACAATTTCTATCAGTATACCAAATTTCAGCTTTGTAGCATGTCTGGAAGTACGGTAGAATTTTGATGATCTATACATGAATGAGTGGCAATTTCGACGTTTTTTGAAATTTCGTAACTACTTTACTACTTTATGGATGTTCATGAAACTTAGAACCAAGCCCTCCAGTCTTTCTGGAAGTGAGCAGTGTTAATTTTACATTACTTCATAACTTTAAATGTATAGAGGAGGGTTGTAAATAAAAATTATGAGGTTTTTTAAATTTTTTCCAAGGGTTTGTTCATAATTCCTATCAGTTTCAGCTTTGTAGCATGTCTGGAAGTACAGTAGAATTTTGATGATCTATACATGAGTAGGTGAGTGAGTGGCAAATCCGAAGTCCATGAAACTTCGAGATATTGTTAACTCTATCAACGTCTACGACTGACTAATGTTTAAGTTTCGTAGCTCATTCCGAAGTAGAATTATAGATAGGTCAAATATGGTCTAAAAATGTCTCAAGAAAAGGTGGTACAGCAGTTTGCGCGAACTTGACAGGGCACTGCCCAGATTATTTTAAGTGCCCTCGCTTATGTCTTTATTCCATGTTTTCACTTATGTTTCTCCTGTTTATGCAAAAAAACTAGCAAAAAAGTAAGATTGTAAAAAACAAAAAGAATTAGATAATGTGTGGTTACCGGAATAACAATACCAAATTTGGTTCGTTGATATTTTAGAACGTGAAGTTGCAATATTAGCTTAAACGTGCGTTAGGTATCAGTCACATAATTTTTATTGATGCAACGGGCAAAAAATTAAACTTCGATTAAAAAATAACGGAACTTTATGTAACGAACAATTTGTTTAAAAATGGTGCAAGTCCCTTTTGATTTACTAAATACGACTAAATTTAGTTAAACTTACAGGTTATCGACTCACAGTATACCATATGGGGAAAAGCTATACTGACCATAGGGAAGCATTCTTAGAAATGGAAAAAATCATTTAGCAGGTTTTTAGATCAGAACAGAAACATAGGGGTTCACCCCGATCTCAGCAAATTCCGGTGGTCCAACTATAAGTTAAAAGAAGAGCGGGACCATCGGAAGAGAAAGTATACACCAGAGTTAGCAGGAGAACAAACAAGCTCTCATTACGGTATCGACAGTAAGTATATTTTTTTTTAATTCTGCGTAGCAGGCACTGCAATAAACTTCATTCCACTTGGCCTGGCAGACGAAGCAATCTTTGGGAGGAGATGAAGAGAAGCAATTAGGCGCTGACTCGTGACGTAGGTTGACATTAGCACCCCATTGGCACCCCGACATAAATTGTAATTTTGGAACATACTCATTTGCATCTCTTTTTAATGCACAGTATATTCATTTTATTGCTGTCTAACTCATAGCTCTGCTGGAAGACGGGTTGTCAAAAATTTGGCAAAATGGATGCCATTAGATAATTTTTGTTGAATACTGAATGTTTTTAAAAGTTTATTTCGACTGTGTTAATTGTGAAAACGATCTTTTAGTATCTTGATGCAAAGCAGATTTCCCGCTATCTAGAAAGGTAAGCTTTATTTAGTTTATAGTATTAAAAGGTTGAAATTGACAAAAAATACTTTGCTCTAAATTTTATAGCCATAATGTAAGCAAATAAAAACTTTAATTTTTTGCCTAAAATCACACTAAAGGAAGCGAAAACATGACAAAATACTAAAAATATAAAAAAGGAGGAATTTTAAATAATAGTTTGTGTCATCTAGTATAAGTAAAGGCTGATTTATTTAGAAATGCAATGGACATAATATAAGCTTGTTGCTTAATTTTCGTAGGTATAATCTATATTTTTTCCACCTATGTAGTAATGGTACTTAAGACCTTCATATTTTATGAAAATGTTCATATTTTTTTTCAGACTTCATAAAATTGTTAGAAAAAACTTCATATTTTTCATATTTTCCCAATGAAGAAACTTCAGGCATAGAATAAGTGTGGAAATTTTCAATATTTTTCCTAGTCTTGAATTTTGAGTTTCTTTTAGTTTGTTATTAGTTTGTTGCCTTTGAGAAAGTCTGAATAAAGTAGGGCTTTTTTGCCTTTTGTTTTATTATTGTTATGGTTGTTGCATTTTTTATGTTAATTAGTTGTTTTGGACATCCGTGGTTAGTTCTAAAAAAGTCTAATTGTAATGTTGAGTTTTTTTTTTTAATGTTTGAGCTCGGAATAGGTGTTTAAAGTATACCAACTATATCATCAAGTATACTTAAGTGTTCTGTGTTACTAGATGTACAGGGTGTTTTAATATATTTCCAAAAAGGTCTACTGCACTTATTTCAAGAGATAGAAAATAGGGTACCTATTTTCAAGAAATGTAGAGTAGGTCCCAAACTGCTAGAAATTGTAGATGCTAATATTTTAACAGTGGCTTTACCAAATGGCAGTTTATCATATATTTTTGAGTTTAGAAAGAAAATATCTATTTTTTTTAAAGTTAAATCATAAACATATTAGTTTGTAGGATATTCCCTAAGAGATTTACAATGTTTGAGGTTTTTTATAACTTTTTTTGATGGTATAGGATAAAGCCTACAACTTTTGCATTTATAATTTTGTTCTATTTCTTTGAATAATTCCAGTAAACCTTGGATTAAAAATACGGAAACACCTTATACCTTGTCGTAAAATATGCTTTAAAAAATGTGCCTTGTTTTTGTTTGGCCATACCCCATCCAGGCCTAATTCAACTTAAAAATGTTTCTTATAACTTTTCTTAATAAATAAAATTAAGAAATATATATTTTTGCTTAATAAATGAGTTTTCCTAAAAAAAAGTTGGGTTTGACATAACAAGCCATTTGGTAGAGGACCCAAAAAGAAACTAAATTTTTTATTCATAATTCCTTCATATTTTGTTTTCTTAATTTCATATTTTTCATAATTTTATTAAAAAGAGAGCCCTGGAAGTTCACTGAAAGCACTTAAATTAGGGCACATCCTTAAATTATTTAACTTAAAAATTCAGTATCTTCGACCTCCTTCCCCTCCCCCTGATAAGGTATTTTTGTAAAAAATACATTAAAAAAACATTTAGTGTAACACAAGGTTAGGTTAAACCTCCCTCCCTGTGGCATTACATAATTTAAGAATGGTCCCTTACATTGTTGAGTAAATTAGGCATAAGGCGTAGATACTTACATACTGAGGCTATCAATATAATCTAGAAAATAATAAAAAAGACATAATCATACTACAGAGACAATACATATGCTCAAATTTTGGTTGGTGAAAAGCTTAGACTAAATTATTATTTTGATGGCTTCAGTGAAAAGGTTCTTATTAATTGTTTGGATGTATTCCAGAGAAGAAAGCTTTTCTTCAAAAGCTGTGGTAGTTTATGTATTCTCATATTATGTTTCACAAAGACTAATTATTATTTTGATGGCCTCAATGTAAAAGTTCTTACTTGGAATATTTTCATCCCTTTTATTATATACACATTCAAAACTAGGAAACAAAATTTGTTTCTAGGTTTTTGCCTAATAATGTATAACTTACATAATATAACTTATTTTATTCTTACTTATTTTAAATTATACTTACCACAATGTTATAAGAACTATGTTCATTTTTCTCTTTTTGTTATGTACAAAAGTATAGTTTTATAAAAATCCACTATTTTATGCTTTTAGGGTTTCCGGCACAGTTTCCTGATATATGTGACATAAATACTAAAAAGAAATCTACTGAATTTAGGGAAGATAAAAACATGTATTGACAAAACTTTGATCAGCATTTGGACAAAAAAGGCTGGAAAACCACCAAACTCATACATACTTTAGCAACTGGAACATTTACATGATACTATAGATTAACTGGACTGGTTTAAGCAGGAAAAAAAGGTAGATTTTATCAATCAGTAATAAAAATTAATACTTAAGGTATTTTGGTTTATACTTTTTTTAAACTTTTTATGAAGTTTTGTTCTTATATACAATATTTTATATTTATCAAAAACATTCAACTAAAGGTAGACCCCGTATAGAAATCCTAAACTTCATCAGACACAAAAAGTATTATACTGGGGATTTCTTTCAAATTCGCAACAATGTTGCCAGTACTTTTATAACTTGTAATTTTGATGTAGGTACATAAGTAAAATGGTAACTAATAAAAATCAAAAGAATATTTTGTTTTTGAATTCGGCTTACGTTTTGGATTGCTATACATGTACCTGTAATAGAATATGTTTACCATCCTATGTGAGAAAAGGATTGTTTTCATTGATTTTTTTTTGAGATCTTATCATTAATAATGTTTTTCTATACAATTTAATTCTAGGTTGTAAGTATAACCTCTAGATATGTATGTATGCATGTCTGTCTGTGTGCCTATATGCACATATGTATATAAATGTTTGAAAAAAAGCTTTTTTTTAAGTTAGAATATGTTTTCCAATAATCAATCGGTAAATTTTTGTTTACATAGGTACCTAAATTTAACAAAAATCATAAAACATTTGCTTTTAAGTCCCTGTCTTTATAGATCTATGTGGCGGTTTAAATCCTTATCTATTTTGAATTAAAAGGAAAGTATAAAAAAATTAGAAATAATCAGCTAAAGTTGGTTTTTTTCGAAGATTGTTGATTGTCGATTTTTATAGAACGTACAATGATTAGCACAAAATTGCAATTTTTGTGCAGTCAACCAACTTGAGGTTGTTTTTTGCAGGAACACAAAATAACTAGCGGCGATATCCTGTAATGCAAACCATTTTTTTTAACTGCACATGCGCACCTCTCTCTTTCTGATCACATAAAATTATCTTCCTCTTACTAACTTCACATGTGCTCGACCACAGCTGAGAGGGAGATATTTTATGTGAGAAGAAAAAGTACGGTAGCGAATGCGCAGTTTAAAATATTGATTTGGTTTTCGGTTTTCTGAAAAAAACGGGACTCCATTTAAGTGTGAAAAACGTTCAACTGAAAGTAAGTTTAATTAAATTTCTTTGGTGTGAGGTTGAGGTGGTATTTAAAAAGTTATTAAAACCAGATGACTAAACTGCACTTTTAACTATTAATTATTGTTCTCACTACAAATGTTTTCGGTATAAAAATAACTCTTGCTTTTAGTCCAAATAAATTTAAGTTAAATGTTTTGATCACGAAAGTTAAAAAAACCATTTCTTTATATAATATATGTATATATATATATATATATATATATATATATATATATATATAGCTTAAAAAAATTAGTCTACAAAACTCCCCTGGGCAACTCTGGAAAATTCAAAAAGCTTTTTGATTTGATTTTACGCGAAAATGGAACGTCGCAGGGAAAACCTTTGTTGACAAAAAAAATTGTGTGTGCTTAAGACCACATGGCAGAAGAGTAAACTTTAACAAGGCGAAATTAATAATACTGGCCTTCATCTGCATCATCATATTGCTCGCTGAATGTTCCTCTCACAGTTAGTCGACTCGAGCCGACTTCACCCGAATGAGCATTACATAGTCGAGTCTGACGGCTCAGTTTAATTCAGTACCCACAAAAACTACTAAACGCGCCTAAAGAAGTTTACACTTCAAAAATTCCTTTACAATTTTTCTTAAAGGTTATAGCTCTAGACTTACATGTATAGATGATAGAGGGCACCAAAATTGACAAAAATCAGTTTTTTGCATTTTACGCAAAAACGGTAAGTCGTAGAGAAGAATTTTATTTTAGAGAAATATTACCCATACGAGTCTTTACAATCAATCTCTATAGTCTATAGATTTACAACAACATGTTTAGAAGGTAGATGCAGCTAAGTTGTCAAAAAGTGTGTTTTTTTTAGTCGTAGAAAGAAACTTTATAAACATAAAATGCTAAAGGACACAATTTTCTACATTCTTTCCTTTTGGGCCACAGGTTTACAACTACGTGTAGAACATATAGGGCGCCAAATTTGCAAAAATTATTATTTTATTATATGCAAAAACGGTAGGTCCTAGAAAAACACACTATAGACAAGAAGTCTCCAGAACGCCATTCTCTACAATTCACCTATGTGAGTCACAGCTCTATGACTTATGGTTTTTGCGTAAAACGCAAAAAAGTATATAATGGGCATTTTCGGCACCCCTCTGTCTTCAACACATGTGGTTGTAGAGCTGTAAATTGTCATTGTCGCATTGTAGAGAATTGTGTCTTGATCATTTTATGTCAATAAAGTTTTTTTTTATGACTTACCGTTTTTGCATAAATTGCAAAAAACATAATTTTTTGAAATTTTCTTCCAAACGTGTGGTTGTAGACCTATAGACTATGAAGACCGATTGTAGGGAATCCTATGGGTAATATTTCTCATACATTAAATTTTGCCCTACGACTTATCGTTTTCGCGTAAAATGCAAAAAACTGATTTTTGTTCGCTATTTTTCAGAAAAAAAATTAATAGCGGCAACCATGTAGACCAAACGTCACCCTTGCATCATTTATCGTTGCCTTTGAGAGGTTATCCGAATAAACGTGCGTTTTCGATGTTTTTTTGCAATATTTATCACAAAATAAAGATTTTTTTTTATTAAATAACTTTAGAAATGCCTAAGTGCATTCTGTGTGACAAAAGTGACGAGAAGTGGCTGGATTTATCATTTCACCGGTAAGTTTGAATCTCTTCCAGAAACGTCATATTGTTTACGATTTGGTAAGACAGTGGTGTGGTTTATAACTTTTTTTACAAAATATTAGTGATTTATTTTACAAAGAAGTTTTAAAAAACATTATTTATTGTTGCAAATTCCCTTATTTTCCCACCTCTAGTGTTTGGGTTTTTTTTGAAAAGTTTCTTAATTTATTCTGGCAATAATATATAACTCTAGAAAATATATTTCTTATGTAAACAACCATTTTCACTCTGTGATGTTATGTTATGTCATGCTACTGTACAGTTATTAAACATTTTAAAAATATTCAAATTTATGAGTTTACTAGGTTCCCCACTGATCCAAACAAGAGAGAGCTTTGGAGGGAGATTATTGGCCTTAATAAGGAAAAAATTCTGTCAAAATGGGCATGTCTTTGTTCTGACCACTTTGATTCTCAGTATGTTCGTTTAGCACCTAGTAGGCACTATCTTGTACCAAATGCCTTGCCCAAGGTAAGGTGTTAAAGACTAGTTCAAATTAAGAAAACTATTACTACTAGTGGTTAGTAATTAAATATTCAACTATCTCTTTTGATTATAAAGTATTCATAATATATTATCACTGGTTGTTTTTGATGTTCGATCATCATGTAATGATGTAAAAAAGTAGTTAGAATTAACAAATATAACTATAAGAAGAAAAAAGGTAGTACCTACTTTTACACAGAAAAAAAAGAGTTTTAACTTCCTTTTCACTTACTTACTGCATAGTCCCTGGTGATTAATTAAAAGAGAGCCTTGAGTCAAATGGATTAAAATATTGTTCTTAATTCTTATATTTGCCAAATTTAATAATGTTTGTTTATACAGGGTGTCCCATAACTTAGGGGCCATAGGCCAACAAGTGATAGAGGAGGTCATGTCTGATCAAAAACTTGTTGTTTTTTTAACTTTTGTGATAATAACTTTTTAAAAAATGCAGTAAAAATATGAAATTACGTAGTCTTGTATTAGAACAAAAGCAGTAAATTGAAATTAATTTAAAAAAATTAATTTGAAAAAAGTTAGTCAGTCAATTTTTTTAGAAAATACTATTTTTTTGGTATGAACTTTTATGAATGCCATATTAAATGCAATGTTTTTTCAATATTTTTTGTTAATAAAAACAAGTCTCTAGCGAGACATAATAATGAAATATTATTGATATTTTTTAAAAGAGAAAGCAAAAATTAATTTTACAAAAATTATTATTTTTTATACATTTTCGAGGTTATTTTGACAGCCCGTACCTCCTCCACTTGTAATATTATCAAAAAAGGAGTACCACATTTTTTAATCACAATTAGCTGAGTATTCAGCTGGCTGTGACAGATTTTTTTTGTATAACCCGTTTTCACCCACTCCTCTTTAAAAATCCTATATCTTAAAAACAAGTGAATGTTGACCCCATGTTATATAAACTTTTTTCTTGGAAATAACCTCCTCTATCACCTGCTGCACTATGGCGCCTAAGTTATGGGACACCCTGTATAATAATCACTTAATTATAAATAATATTTTTTAATTTTTATTTTATTTGGTAAATAAAAATTAAATAGATTTTTTTATGGAAATCAAAAGTATTTTGTTGATAAAACTGAATAAGTCATATTTTTTAACATTTGCAAATGTAAAAAATACAGACTCATACCAAATATTTTCTAAAAAAACTAATTTCTAGAGTTTAATAAACTAATGAATGGATTTTGGTAAAATAAACCAATGAGTGCTTTTTATTTCGAGGCAAGAGTTTTGCTGATAAAATATAACAAAAAATCTATATTATAAGTATAGGCTGTCCCATTTTTATCATTTGGGTGGTTTCGGGAACTTCTAGAGAAGATTGAAGAAAAAACGACTACACCTTAGTGTGCTTTAATTTGAAGAGAATAATGATGGTAAACATCGCATATCAATATTATAAACATAGAAACCGAAAACACCCAAAAGTGTCGAAAATGCACCCTGTACACTAGGGGATCAAACAGACTCTTTAAATCCTGATGCAAAAATTTTGATAAATATCTCAAGGTCTGAGTATATAATTCGGAGTTTTTGACTTTTTTTAACAGAACAAATCTACTTACTGTAAAACATTTACTAAGAGCAATGTATTACCAAGGTGAAAGAGTAAAAAGCTAAAAAAACACCTTTGACAATTTGAAATAAAAAGAAACACTTTTACCTGTGTTTTAAATTTTAGGGATTAAAGTAACACTTTTCTATATCCAGAAAAATAATATAAAGTAGATTTCTTATCTTTAGGGAAAAATAATAAAAATCAAAACTACGGATATTACCAGCTGTAAATAGGTTATTGATTTCTAATATTATAAATCGATAAAAAAATTAATTCTGTAAAAAGAGTCATTTAAATAGAATGGCTGTCAAAGCTGTACCGGTAATATTTTACACTTATTTAAATTTTATAATTTTGTGTTCAAAAATTTTATAGGAAAATGTCTATAATTTATTTTATTTTCAACAAAATCTGCACGCCCTTGGTTTTTCATCGATTTCTCTTTTAGACCTCTTACAGTGTTGCCTGCGAGGATTCGGCGAAATTTTCTGAGATTTCATGCATGATGAATGAATTTGCGTATTAAATAATGGGGATGCGTCTTCTAGGGTTCCTTGAATTTCTTTGATATTTATAATTGGTAAATCTAACCAGAACTACAAAAACTATTTCCAATCACTTAGTATAATAAGCCCCCTGGGAGGTTGAGGGTTCAAATTAAAATTCGTACCTATAGATAATTAATCCTAGTAACTATATACAAATTTTAATATTAGCATCTATGCCATTTCCCCTTTCAAAGCCTTTTAAATGATATAAATATATATATATATATATATATATATATATATATATATATAGCATGACACATTTTAAAAATAAATATATTTTTTTTTTAAATTTAAAAAATTCAAAAAAAAAATTTGATTTTTTTGGATAAATACCATTTTTAAATTTTTTCAAAAAAATATATAATTTTTTTTAATGTTTTACTAAGACACTCCCCAAATTTCAAGATGGAGAAATGATGGGTTCCATATGAAAAAATAAAACAATATTCAAACATGTAAAAAATGGTAGCTTTTTCAAGTAAAACATCAAAGATAAATGCTATAATATAGGAAAAAATAATATTTTATAAGTAATAAGCACGCCTCTGAAAATTTCAAGTAAATTAAATATTTTTTAAATTATTTTTATTTCCAAAATTTGTAGGTCTAACCTGTAGCGGTAATGGGTTAAACTTTTCTTAAAATCATTTTTCTTTCAATAATTAAAATATCTGCTTTAGGTTTAGGGTAATAAAAAGAGGGGTCTGACCCGTTTGGGTGCAAAAAACTCACATTTACTTTATTTGTCTAAAATAATTTGAATATTGAATAAAAAATGATTTTTGTAATATCATGTATGAGTATATGACCCATATAGAGTGGCAACTGGCAAGCTTCGCAACAGTGAAGGGTAGATGGCGCTGAAATAAATTCGTCTAGTATGCTTTAGCCTACACCCAGTGACGGACCCACGAATATGTCTTGGGGGGTCCCGAGGCCTCGTAGAGGGGGAGGCAAAGCCTTATGATGTCGAATTTTAAGCTATTTTTTGTGTTTTTTCATGAAATATGTGGAAAATATGTTAAAAAAATCTAAGGCTTGGGGGGGCCTGGTTTGGTTGTTTGTTTTTATTAGCTCACACATATACTATACTATAGTAGTGTGAGCTATGGCGATCCTAATTTTTCCTAGAAAAAAAAGTTGCTCCGATTTCAAAATTTTTTATATATCTTTGCGTTTCAGATGATTTTGAAACTTTTTGGTTGCGCCGTCTGCCTGTATGTCTGTCTGTAACGACCAACGCACATAACTCAAAAACCGCTTGCCCGATTTTAATGAAATTTGGTACCTAGGCTGGGTTTTGGGTCGAGATGGTCCCATTTAATGAACAAAATCCACCGAACACAAGCCAAATAAAAGGGTGGGAGTATATTTCAAAAATTAGAGTTTATGTAAAAATATGGCGTGTGTTATATCAAACGAAAGGTAATTGAGTCTGGAATTGAATAAAATATATTTCAGTTTTTAGTTATATTAACTCACATGTACGCTATAACTATAGTACCTAGTGTGAGCTTAAGTGCCCATAAATTGGCAGAGTATTTTTAAAATGTGTCATGTGACACATTATTTAAAAGGACTTTCAAATACCTTTTTGACAAGGTATGACTCATAGATTGCTGTAAAGTAGTTTTACAGATATTCCTATTTTTCTTTACCTATGTAGGAGCAAAACTTGGTAATCTTTTAATTTTTAAAAGTTATTTTAAAAATAAACTACTAGGCCAAAAATTTTCAAGAATTAATTTGAAATGTTATTTTTTAGTTATTACATTTTTTGCACATTTACAATAAAAATTGCACTTTTACACTTAAAATCCTCAGAATGAAAAGTAATGGCTAGACATGGCTACGCTCATGGTACAAAATTTTCGTCTCGGGATAGGAAGTGTCACTTTTATTTAAAGTTTTTAATCCTTGTAGGATTAAAAGTACAAAAATTTAAGGCATTTCCCATGTCAAAAGGTACAAGGTATTTATTTCTTGCCAAAATTCTTGGCAATAATACCAGTAGCCATGTCATAATAAAAAAATAATTTGCACTAATAGGCCAGTCATTAGAGCATAAAAGTTGGTGTGGTGACGATTTTGACATATGTTTACATTGGACGTCTTATAAAAAATTAAGTTTTTCACCTTGGCGTAGGGGGGCGGCTCCCCCCATCATCTCGGATTTAGTGTGAACAAAAATGATTGTTTAAACATTACCTTTTTCCGGTACATTCTAGAAAAAAATTAGTTTTAAACAAAAGTCGAAGACAATAAAATTTTCTACAAAAGCGCCTATATACACTTTTTCGACAGACAAATGGTTTTCGAGTTATGAGGCTAAACATTTCGCCGCAATTTTGTATGTTAGCCAATTTTTGTATAAAATAAAGATTAATTAATGGCATATAAAAGGAGACATTACTGAATGGCCTGGGTAGTACCCTTGCCGAGATGCGAACCTTGATGTGGTAGCAGTACACTCGTTTTCTATGTATTTCCATAGTGTATGCAAAATAAACCCCTAAATCATTAATATTTGTCATTTTCTCAAAAGGTAAGCATTTTACAGAAAATATGTAATAAAGTTTATTGTAGGAAACTAAATTATCTTTTAAAAAATGTATCACTTAGATGGGCCAATTCCACGATTAGCACTTAACTGACATTTAAAAACATTTTAGGAAAAAAACACCCTTTTCAGAAAAAATAAATTGTACTTTTAAACAGCGTACCACAAAGTGGTGTGAAAGCTATTACTCACCCTATTTTTTGTTTTAATTAATTTTCTTAAAAACTAAGCTTTTCAAAAATTCCCGTTTTACTCTATATTGTTGAAAATAAAATTATCTTTAAATTGATATATATCTAGTAGTTTCTGTTAACGGAGGACACTTAAGAAACATACGCATATTTGGTTTTTTTTAATTTAAAAAAAATTATCATGTGTTTTATCAATTTTTTTTTTAAAGCAGGCTCTATCGGCAAAAAGTTTTACTTTGTACTATAGACAATTAAATTTTCTTTCGAACAGTGTGTATATTTATAACATTAGGGCAACCGTTAATACCCCAGGGGCGTATAAAAACTGAATTGAAAAAAAAAATCACCAAACATGCAAACCCGATTACAAAAACCCACTAAATTCATATTGTTTTAAAAATAATTTTATTTTTAATAATACAGAGTAAAACTAAACTTTTCGATAAACTTAGTTTTTAATAAAATTTTTCCCAAAAATGCTTGGTTTTCTTGAAACCTGAATAAAACCTAAAAAAACATTTTTTTTCATGACTTAAAAAATAACCCCATTTTTGGGATGGCATATTAAGTGGTAACCGTGAAATTGAACCATTCAAATGATACACCGTTTAAAAGATAATTTAATTTTCTACAAAAAAGTTGCTTACATATTTTCAGTTAATTGCTTACCTTTTACGAAAATGAGCTAAAACTTAATAAGTTCGGTTTATTTTCCATATACTTAGGAAACGGGTGTACCGCTAACACTTCAGAGTTCATATCTCAGCAAGGGTAATAACCAGATTTAGTTAGTTTTTATTTCATGTTTTTCTCAAAATTAAGCAGTTTTTAAGATAAAGGCCACTAAAAAAGAGAATTGGTCAATATCCATATTGGCGGCGAAATGTTTAGCCTCATAACTCGAAAACCAATCGTCTGACGAAAATACGTATACAAACGCTTTTATAGGAACTTTTGTTATCATCTATTTTGTCATCAACTATTATTTTTCTAAAATGCACAGTAACTAAATAATTAACCGAACCGAACAACATATGTCAAAATCGCGACTACACCACGTTTTGCAAGCTAAAATTCTATAATGACTGGACTATAAGTCTTAGCAAAAATAATATTTGAATATCTCAACATTATATTATTATTTTTAGCAACTTTGTGGCCGTTTGGATAGAATACAAGAAAACTTGATGCAGCAAATAAATTATCCATGTTAGTAGTATATTAGTTAGTAGGATATTACATTTATTCTTTATATGGTGAAAGTTATAAACAGTTTTAAAAAATAATAAAATAATATAATTTCTAAATTTGTTATTAATTAAAATATTTCGTAAAACTTCTTAAATGTTTACACATGCCAAAAATCCTGCATGATATATTGCAGACTTTTTTTTATATATTTCTAACTGAGATATCAAACAACCAAAACCAGATCAGATTTCATAAAATACAGATTCAACTTTATTCATTTAGGTAAGGAAATGGGCTGGCTTACGAAATCTTGTAAAACGCTATAAGTAGGATCACTATCGTTTATTTAGTCAAAAACAACTAATACAATACAATATTTATCTAAATTGAGTAAGAAGTTGTAAATATAAGAATAATAACATTATTAAATAATAAAGATAGCACAACAGCTGCAAAATAAAAAGATTCCATTTACCAAAAGCATAATAATAATACTAAAAATAAAATAATCTGTGACAAAACAAATAAAAAGTCACATACCTACATATGTTTTTTTTTATTAAAAAGTTAATACTTAAAAAAGAAAATAAAATAAAATATCTATTAACACAATATAGCATTTAAAAAAAGTTAAGTATTTTTTACTATAGGAACTCGCCAACTTTTATAATAGTTTGGACTCTATTCGCTTAGAGGCCTTTATGCACTTTTGATGAGGGGTTGAAAGCCCTTACATTTGGGAATACAATTACACTTATTGGACGTCTGTCGAACTTACGCCAAAATACAATATGGCAGCTCAAAAGTGAAAAATAGAAGAATTTTGGTAAATTTACAATTTTTTTTATTTCTTAACCTAATTTTTTTTAAATTTATTTTATTTTATTTGGATTATATTGCATTTTTATAAAAACTATTAATCACTTGCATTTTTAATGTTTTTGTGTCTCAAAAAAAATATATTCCTTAACATCATGTTTTTTTTTTGTGTTTTTTGCGTTTTATAGAAAAACTGCTGATTTTACAAAAAAAAATCACAAGATTCAAAAAAATTGTTTCCTGACAAGTTGTATCCACAGTTAGAAAATTTTCGAGGTATGCTCAAAAAACTACGAAGTTGGCCTGAGGGTACCCCTAGACACCAAAATTTTACTTTTTCATAAAACTTTCAAGAGGGAAAAAATGCTTTAAGAATTAAAAAATAACGTAAGCTAATTTATAATTTTTTTAGTCTATATTCTGTCACATATGATATGTCGTCCTACCTACGATTTTGAACCAATGTTTTCCCGACTAATTTTTACCTCTATAAACCTAAAAGGAACATCGGTGGAAAGGTAATTTAAAGCGCTACAAAAAACTACTAAACCATTTTTCTCTTAAAATTACAAATTTGGTCAAAAATCTAAAAAACTTCATATCATCATATCACTATCAAGTCGGTTCGTGACCTCTGTTATTTTAACGTGTAAATGCAAATTTGATGACAGACGCCAAAAGCCTTTGCTTTTTGGAACGCCATTCGACATATGTGAAACTCATGCCAAATACAAGAAACATCTCAAAAATGAAATAAACAACAATTTTGGAAAATTCATAACTTTGTTATTTGTGAACAGATTTTTTAGATTTTTGACGAAAGCTGTCATTTTAAAAGCAAAATGGTTTGGTAGCTTTTTGTAAAGCTTTAAATTACCTTTCCACCAATGTGTCCTTTGGGTCCCTAGATGTTGCCGTAGGGTATAAAAAATAGTCGGGAAGACATTGGTGCAAAATCGTGGGTCGGTCATTATGTAAGCCGTCATATTTGACAGAATATAGACTACAAAAAATAAAAACTTAGCTAATGTTATTTAAAATGGTAGAGCTTTGATTTTTGAAGCATTTTTTCCACTTTTGAAACTCATGAAAATGTGAAATTTTGGTGTCTAGAGGTACACTCCAATTTCGTATTTTTTTTAGCATACCTCGAAAAGTTTAACTCATGGTGAAAATGTGAAAACAACTTTTTAATACACATCTTTTTTGTATCTTGTGATTTTTTTGTAAAATCAGCAGTTTCTCTATAAAACGCAAACAACATGAAAAAAAGACATGATGTTGAGGAATTAATTTTTTTTTTAAAACAGAAACATTAAAAATGCATGTGATTAATAGTTTTTATAAAAGTGCACTATAATCCAAATAAAACAAAATTTAATTTAAGAAATAAAAAAGTTGTGAATTTTCCAAAATTATCCTGTTCTTCATATTGCTAAGCGAATAGAGTATTAGATAATATGTACTATAGTTAATGAGAGTAGCAACACTCTTAGTGTTATGTAACCCTGACGGGGAAACTCAAATTTTAAAAAAATATATTTTTGAAATCATTTTTCGACAAAACATCCATTCCAATGATGTACATGGCCATCCCTGGAAGCAGTGGGGCACGTTTTTGGGAAAAACAATGTGTGAAGGATAAAAAATACCACAAGAAAAACTAACACTTGTACGACAGTTTT
The DNA here is from genome assembly GCA_963576565.1 of Aspidapion aeneum. Lineage (NCBI taxonomy): Eukaryota > Metazoa > Arthropoda > Insecta > Coleoptera > Brentidae > Aspidapion > Aspidapion aeneum. The sequence continues at coordinate 60,289,562 of OY755040.1, read as the reverse complement.
CGAGTTATTAGCAAAAAACTGTTAAGAGGGAACAATCAACCTTGCCAGGGTGGGGGTGGTTTACCCTCTGGAAATGTTCGGGAGAGTATGTTGCTTCTCTAATTCAATGCAGTTTTTAGCTCAAATCTCATATATAAGGCTTGAACGAAAGTAGTAGGGACTTATTGCAATAAAGCCGGGCACAAATTGTGCCGGGTACTATTCTGACAGTTTCCCATTGAAAACTGACAGTTGACCTTTCAAAATTGACATACCAATGTCGATTTTATAAATCTAGTCATTTATTTTCCATTAATAGTGGCGTCACTATTAATTCCGGCTCTTATAATACACAAAGTCCTAATTTTGAAAGAAGATAGCACAATTTGTACCTGGCTTTATTGTAATAAGTCCCTATTATGTACAAAAAATAAGTAAGAACATAAATAGGGTTACTGGTAATGAGTTTGCTTAGTAGCAAAAAAACTGTACATTTATATACATAAATATATTATTCCCCTCCGAAAAATGTTTGGGGTAGTCTCATGTTTATCCATCCCAAGTGTGTTGCTTCTCTAATTCAACGCAGTTTTTAGCTTAACTCTCATATATAAGGAACTAAAATATTATGTACAAAAAACAATTAAGAGCATAAATATGGTTACTGGTAATGAGTCTGCTTTTTATGGGGTTCGAATCAGTAATGTCACTTTCGTTAATCTTAACAATAAAAACTAAAAAACACTCACCAGCCTTTGAAAAAGAGTCACTGTTTTTTTTTTAAACTCATTACTAAAGCACAGTGTCAGACTGGGACCCTAATGGAGTAGAGTACAAGGGGACCATTTCAGTTTTAAGAGGGGTCTACCAAGATTTACAAGGGTTTGTCCGACAATTCCAAAAAATAAAGTATTATAAGGCTTTATTCTTTGCTCATTAATAAATAGAAAACTAATTATATTATTATAGTCAAAATAGGCATTTTTTTACAATAACACACATTTAATTCGTAAAAATTGTTTACTTATTTCCAAATAGAGTGTGATATATAATGCCCGAAGTTTTTTACTGCCATCACTTTGAAAAAATATCGCCTGAAATCAGTTTCTTAACAACTCTTATCTTACACCATATTAAAAACTCTTTGGTGATAAAGAACTTGTATGTACTCTGTCTTATGACTGTTATGTTATTATCACATTCTATCGATTTTTGAAATAATTGTAACTATTTTACAATATTTGCTGTAGATAGAGCTTATAAACTATATTACAAAAGAGTCCCTTCAGCACGCGATTGGTTGATTAAGACCTTGGTTTTTCACGATTGGTTTTGTTCAAATACTATTGCCTTGTCAAATCAATCGCGGCCAACCAAATTATTGATTAACCAATCGCATGCTGGGGGGCGGTCTCCAGATACAAAGTCGCACTTAACTTCGCTGTGGTTAGTATTTAAATTCTATACATAACTATTCTGGTAATGAATTTTTAATTTAATTTTCCTTAAAACTAAAACCTATGCCGGCAAGCATAGTCCTTTACACACTTTAGGGGTCTGTAAACTGGTACTATTTTTAAGATTACAAATGACCCCAATTTAAGGATGGCAATGGAGTGCCCACCATGAATTTGAGTCAAGGTTACGTAATAATTTCAGTTTATAATAATAAATAACTTTATTGGCAATATTATTATTTATTACCACTTTGTGATACATTTTTTACAACAAAATTATATTTTTTACAAAAGTGTTTCAGAAAATTTAATAAAACCTATACATTTTTTTCTTGTTCTTTGAAATATTACCAATTTAGAGTCGCCAATTAAAATAGTGCCAGGTAATCAGAAACTTGGCCTTATTTAAATTAATTGTTTAAAAAATAATTGTGGTTTTTGCAATAAATAAATAAAAATTCGCATTTGCTCTAAAATGCTTAGTTTCTGAGAAATTTAGGTAAAATCTAATATTGTCTTGTTTATTTGAAATATAATGTGATAGTACATAAAGGAAATGCGCATATTGCTAACAATTTAGGGTTTGCATCTCTGCAAAGGCACTAGCCAGTCAACTTCTAATAATAAGTATTTTATAGGTAATTCATTCAGTTTTATTTTATGCTTTTAAATATTTTTGCAAAACTATAAAAAACTTAAAACTTTTTCCTATAAATCCTACCGCAACCATTTAAGGCGTCATATTTTTAAGATGGCAGCCGCTCGAGATCACAAACTTACAGGAGTAGTAAGATTACCAACCTTCTAAACGTGTTTCCAAACTTTCGTATTTTTTGCACTAACACAGCTTTTATATATATCTCTAATAATTGGACTACAAGCCCACTGGTGGTGACATATGTGCAGTGCACTTTTGATCCTCTTATTTTAAAGAATGTTCTCTTTGGGTCTTAAAGTTGATTTTCTAAAAAGAAAAACACATAAACTGAACAGTGTTATATACTTGTTTATACACATACACACATTTACATAACACTCAAAGTGGGTTTGTTTTTCCTTAAAATGTCTTATAAAGGGGGTGGTCAAAAATCCTAAATTTTTGTGTTACATAATTTCCTAACATTATTTATATAATAGTCCAAGTCACTTTTTCTCATGTACAAAATCAAATAAATATTGCTCTCAATTATGTTAATGAAAAAGTTTAATACACCAACCTTATAGCTTTTTTATGTCTTAAAGGATCGGAATGCAATTTAGGAACATGCTTATAGCCCTCTGGTGTTGTTGATTCATAAATTGTGTACTTCTGGTCCTCTGATTTTAAAGAATGTAGTCTTTGGGTCTTAAAGTTGCTTCTCTAAAAAAATATCACAAACTGAGAGAGTTATACACTTGTTTATACACAAAATATTGACACCTTTTCTTCATTTTCAACATAATAATTATTTTTTACAAGTTAAATTATATTTATCTCTCTTTTTTGATTTTAGAAAAGCACGGATCACCTTAACAAAGGTGATCTGTGATAAAAGTTTTTGGTGAAACAAAATTGTCTTCAATTATTTGTGATTTTGTATACAGGGTGTCCCATAACTTAGGCGCTATAGGCCAACAGGTGATAGAGGAGGTCATGTCTGATAAAAAAGTTCCTATAATGCATGGGTTAAAACTCTTTCTTTGTCGAGATACAGAGCATCAAAGTTGGCGATTTTTTTAACTTTTTTGATAACGTTTTAAAAAAACGCAGTAAAAATATGAAATTGGGCAGAGTGTTGTAATAGAATAAGAGCAATAAATTGAAATAAATATTATTTTGAAAAAAATTAGTCGGTCAATTTTTTTCAGAAAAAAACAATTTTTTTTGGTATAAACTTTTATAAATGCCATATTAAATGCAATGTTTTTTATATTTTTTGTTAATAAGAACAAGTCTAGCAAGATATAATAATAAAATTTTATTGATATTTTTTAAAAGAAAGAGTAAGCAAAAAATTTTTTACAAAATATTATTTTTTTCTATGTTTTTGGAGGTTATTTTGACAGCCCTGTATCTCCCTAACTTGTAATTTTATCAAAAAAAGGAATACCACATTTTTGAATAACAATTAGCCGGGTATTCAGCTGGCTATGACAGATTTTCTTTTTTTTGTAAAACACTTTTCCCCCTACTCCTCTAACGTTAAACATCCTATATCTTAAAAGATGTGTGTTGACACCCACGTTATATAAACTTTTTTCTCATAAATAACCTCCTCTATCACCTGCTGCACTATGCCTCTTAAGTTATGGGACACCCTGTATAATTTAAATCGCGTGTTTTAGCTTATTCTGGGGGGGGGGGGGGGGGTTATCAGATTAGTACTAAATTATAGGTTAGAGACTCCTTTTGTAATTTTATAAAAATTTTGGTGAAACAAAATTATCTTAAATATTTTATGATTTTTTTTGCCGTAAATACTGTAAGTCATGTGTTTTGGTTTATTCTGCTAGACTATCAGGGGGGTTTGGGGTAGGGACACTCATTGTAAAGGTAAGCTTTATAGGAAACGATTTTCTATTTTTTTGTTTAATATTTTTGACATGTTTTCCTCGGTTTCACATTGACAGCACAGTTTTATTTTAAAGATGTTGTTTTACACAGTACAAAGGTGTCTAAACTATACAGGGTGTTTTAAAATTCAATAACATAATTTTAATCTTAATTTCCTTGAGTGATTTCAATACAAAAAGTTCGTATAAACATAGGTCCACAAATGCTTAGTTTTCAAGATACAGAGTGTTCAAATTTTGTTTTTTTATAGCTCTTACAGTTTTTAAGATATTTAGCTCAAATTTGGCACGTATATTTACTTATAGGTACTACAATATTAGGCATGCCAAATAAGTTTTAATTAATTTTATTTTGATATACTTGTGATGCCATACTGGCACATTTTTTATTTTATAATAGCAGCCTTTGGTAAAACAGCAACTTTCTCTAAAACACTTAAAGATGCAAAAAAATTGCAGAAAACAAAAAAGTTTGCAAATAAAACAAGGATTTTATTTCTTGTCTTAACTACGTAGTTCTGCCTACCAGTGGCTTACAAGGAAAAAAAATCTGGGGAAAAGGCGACATGAGCCCTGAAAAGTATCACTCTATAGATTTTTACTATTTTTTGGCATGTCTGATAGTGTAGTGTCTATAGCTTAATACACATGCCAAATTTAAAATATCTCGAAAACTGCAAGAAACTATAAACAAGAAAATATATAAACAACTAAACTTTAACACCCTGTATCTCAAAAATAAGGTGTTTGAGGACCTATGTTTATATGTGTTTGCACAATATGAAAATTTTGTCTTGAAATCACTTAAGGAATTGAACATTAAAATTATGATACTGAATTTTGAAACACCCTATATATATTTATGTTTTTAAAAATAAAAAGTTATGCTTCAAACTGTCTTGAAACTCTGTTATTATTAAATAGATCTTTAGACTGTGATTTAACCACATTTTTAAAATAAGAACGAGCCAGCAACCAATTCATACCGAGGAAAACATTTCAAAAATAATAACCAAATAATATAAATTCATTGTCAGGCTTCGCTACCTATAAAGCTTGCTTTACGATGAGTAACCTTTGGGGACCAGATTATTTTTAAATTATATCTTTGACACTCTTTTTTTTTTATTTTATAGTAATTTTTTACTACAAACATCAGTGGCGCACCCAGAAATGTCTTGGAGGGGCCCGAAGCCTCATGATGTCATATTTTAAGCAATTTTTTGTGTTTAGGCTAGCCGCCCCACTGGGTGTGCCCATGTAAATAAACATCATGAAATACCCGAGGGGTGAACAGCTCTCACAATCGGTGTACACATTTCTCACAATCTTACCACAATCCCTCACAATCTTTACACAATCTTACCAAAAGATTGTGGATTTTCACAATCGGTGTACACATTTTGGGTTAGCTGTTCACCCCTCGGAAATACCTAACACTGTTTGTCTGACTGTACAATTCTTGTTACTGGCCAGCAAGCTAGCTTCCCGGGGGCAGAAAAAGTTATATTTTATTTGCACAACACAAAATAAAAAGTGCACTCTGTTACACAAAATGATACATACCTGTCTTTTTTGCAATGAGTGGTCCTCATTTAAAATCACTGCAAAAACTGAATCATTGTCAAGATTAACTCTGTTTTATGATCTGCATAAGGAACTTCTACATTACTTTTACAGCCTTTAATGAGATAATTAGCCAAACACAACGTATTTCTTATAAAAATTTAAGAAAAAACAGTTATATCAAAATAAATAAATATAACCCCATAAATTTGATTTCTCGTTTACTTTCTTACTAAAATAATCCCATGGCTGTTTTCGACTCATGTGCGCCCGCCCCACTACATTGAATTAAAAAGAGAGAGTAAATAGCTGGATGATAATGTGTGAGTTTCGTCAATAAAACGAATCAAGCACTGTTCAGTCACTGATGTCATGGATGTTTTAGATTATTATGCGCCCTTACTAGTACATTACTTTAAAAAAAGACAGTAAATAATCGGATGATAATGTGTGACTTCAGTCAATGAAACTATCAGTACGTTCGAGAATCATATTTTGTGTCGATTTTGTATCGGGGTGCTCGTGGCGTCATCGGGGTGGTGGCCTACGTCACAGTCAGCGCCTTGCTTTTATTTGGTGATATCTAAACAACTGGTAAATTAGTATTTTTTTTCCAAACAGGCTTCCCCATGACAAGTTTAGATTTTTCCTAAATGGTATATAAAAAAAGTGTGGTTACCTCGTGTTAACTGTGTGTTAAAAATGACAAAATGAAATGTTTACACATAATATTATTTTTTTTGTAATGTTTGTAAGCGACACAATGGTACATACGACCACGCAAAAAGCGAGAAGAAGTAACCCAAAGATTTTAGGAGGACACAAGTGCTATGTTGAAGATTACCCATTTATGGTAGGTACCTATGTTCAAATAAAGTAAATTAGGAACAGAGGGTAGTAATTGCTTCCAAGCAATTTTTAAATTCGAAGCTTGGCACTTCGTATTTTGCATTCGCTGCATACTGCAAGTGAAGTTTACCCTTCCTTTGCAACAAAAATTCCGATCAAAATAAACGAAAATATAATTGAGACAATTGTTAAATTGCTATAAAAGATTTAGCTTTTAGGTTAAGATTTTGATGAAAGAAAAATCTGGCAATGTAAAAGAGTTGTGTGGTGGATCACTGCTTAGCGAAAAATGGATTTTGTCGGCCGCTCACTGTATGGATAAATGTTTAAATTATTTGTCCTCTGCAAGGGTAAAAATTTAAAAAATAGCCTTTTTCTACGACACATATGAAAATAGCAAATATCTGCAGAGAGGGGCATATTTTATTCGCATTTTGAATTTTACTTTCGTCACTAGAGGTGAAAATATTTTATTTTCTAGAGTCTTATCTTGTGAGCCCAATATTATGTCGAGCATGTTTTCTTTTTTAAAAAAGAAAATTCACTGGGAACAAAAATAAAAAAAATATATTTTTAACAAAAAAAAAACAAAGAAATTTGTTCTATTATCGTTTGTTTGTAGGTAAAATAGCGTACATAACTACAACCTGTTTCGCAATTTATACATTGTAAATTAATCTTATATTTTAGATATTAGGGAAAGAGTACCCCATTATTGCATGCAAAGTTCACCCTGAATTTAAGGATGAAATTTATCGTGCACAATTAATGGAGAATGACGTTGGACTATTTGAGGTAAAACCTATTTTGTCTGGTTATCATTTCTCATTTTTACCTTCTTAGCCTGCGCAGCAATTACTTTGGATGGTATTGTTGTTTTCGACGAAAAAAAATTTGACATAACTAGTCTTGCCGCGAGACGAAACGAGACAGGAGAAGGCCTTCTCTCGTCTCGTCTCGTTATGCTTGATAAAATGGGTCTCTTGTCTTGACGATAGGACTCTTCTATCGCTTAAAAGAGCATTTCTCTCGTCTCGTCTCGTCTGTCGTGTCTCGTGATTTAAATTAGCTATAAGAAGTTTTTGAGACACCCTGTGTAAAAGTGTTTTTTCAAAGTGAATCTTATTATAGTGTTGATTGGTTGGAAGGGGTCAAGTTAAACAAGAAATCTTTTTGTTTCTACACCGACGTTTCGGCCCTTTATTGGGCCATCCGCATGAAAACTTTAGAATTCTTTTGTCAAATTTATAGATGTAAATGTATATTTTACAAACATTTTTGGTTCTCTGCTGAAGAAAGTACGGTGACAAAACTGTAGTTAATACCCTCTTCAATAAAATTCTAAAAGAAAAAATAATCCCAAACAACTGGAAAGAATTAGTAACCATTATTCTACACAAGACAGGCGATAAAGCAGACCTAAAAAACTATCGACCTATAACACTCCTCAATGTAATTTATAAGCTTTTCACGAAAATATTAACAGACAGATTAACAACAAAATTTGATATCAATCAAAAGAAGAAGGTCTTCTAAAATCGTTTTTGACAAATTAAGCGCCATCTTTATGTCGGCTGGCAAAGTTATCATTTCTTTTAATCACGTTTAAGGAGCTGGTCAGTAGCTTTAATATGAGATACTAAACATAAATATCGCAGAAAAAATAAAGAAAATATCGAAGAAAAACGATTTTTAAAAATATAGCCGCCACTTTGTTTTGCAGTAACAGGTCTAAATTTCTTTTACATTTTTAAATTGAGTAGGTCCCACTTAAAGTAAATTTATCAAAACTAATTTAATTTCTCTTAAAACAAGGAAATCATTTTTTTCTTAACTTCGGCACTTTGGATTCTAAGGCCGGAAAATCGGGGATCCTCCAATAAAAATTTAGCTTTCGGTGCTAGGTACTACTATACCAAATATAAAAAAATATACCCTTTTTTCAGCTTTATTTTACAAATTTACTCTACTATAAGTAAAAACTTCGTAGAAGGTTCAGTCTCTGAGATACCTGTAAAAACTGTTTTCAAAGCTGATATAGCCAGAGGTTCACTTGGAGTGTGCTTATGGGATAAAAAGGTATCAGATTCATCATGGATCCATTTATTTAGGAAAGTAAACGACTTAAGAAAGTGTTTTTCGCAAGAACTTTTGAAACGCTTAAACTGGAGATTTGTTTTTATTGTCTGAAATTTTAGCTAAAATATCCTATTGAACACAATGCTTCTTTTGTCTCGTTACCAACAGCACCTCTTGATACATATATATTACAGAAGATTTGTTTCAAAGCACTTATTATGGGTTGGGGTACCACTAGTTTCAAAAGCTTAACGGTAAACACATAAAATTACTTATTTTTAAGAACAAACTAAACGCTAAAAATCCATTCAACCACTAAGTAAGAGCATATTGATTGCAATGTGCTAAATACACTTTATATCATAATTTTTGAGATACCATTTTGACAGTTATTAGCTGATTACCATAACAAATAGCATAGGCCAACAAAAAAAAGTTGTAAAAAGTTATCTCAAAAATAATGATATGATCTGTAGGTAAAAAGGAGTTAATGGCCAGTAACGTTCGTCTTTGGTAACAAGAAGGAAGCACATTTTTTCCTGCATCCGGAGCATCACACACTTTTTCGCACGATGTAGCAAACTGACCATAACGCAACGCAGTGGCGGATCCAGGGGGGGCACTAGGGGCACTTGCCCCCCCCCCCCGAGAATTTTTTGAATATACAAAAAATTAGTAAAAAGTAATGTTTTTGCTAATAAAAATTCAAAATTTTTGCCTGCGGCGCATGAAAGTGTCTATTGGTATTATCATCGAAATTACAACCACTAACTAATTCAATAAAATGCTGCTTAAAAAAATATATACCGTTTTTCACCAACAGAGAATGTCACCTAAAATGCGCCCCCCGAGAAGCACCTCAGTAGATGTACTATACGGGTTCTGCCTCACTTTTTCCATGTAAAGCCCCATAAGACGAAAACGTGGTCATTTTTTTGGATATGTCACAGAATATTTAATTTGAGGCAGTAATTTCCCCATAAGACGAAAACGTGGACATTTTTTCGATATGTCACAGAATATTGGAGGCAGTAATGTCTCCATGTCTTTTTTGTACTGCCCAATCTAACCTTCAATAAATTTTTGACCCTCAGTTGACTCTTTAGGTGTTGCAGTTCATCTTGTACCTTGGGCAGACCTGTAACTTGCTATCTTTTGCTTGTTACAGGACTGTAGTATTCACCTAAACAGTGAGTTACTTGAAAGCGATTTTATTGCTTTAACGAATGTCTATTGATTCATTCAGTTCAAAGCCCTTTATTTTCTCCACTTAAAGATGTTAATTGTTTTAATAGATAGTTCGTTATTTTTTAAATTGTTAGTATTACATACTTGGCCTAGGTTCATAGTAAACACTTTAGAATATTTTTTACTTGTTTATTTTAAAAAAGTTTTATATACAGATACAATTAATTATATAATCTTATTCATAGCATAGAGAAATATATTATGTCCTTCTATGATCATATATCTATAGCTAAGTAGACTTACACGTTCTATTAATCATATTTAGACGGTATATTATAATAACATTACAGGTACTATGACTATCATTATATATATTCATTTTTACATGAACATATTAGGCGCTACTAAACTTTTGCTAATTCTAGAGGTTTTATAATATAATCTATAGGCAAAACCAAGATTAAATTTAGGTTATACTTATATATAGTTCACTATTAAAAATATCTAACCAAACACAATAAAAACATAAACAAGACACCATTATTAAAATTACATTTAACCTAAGTTATCACTAAATCCTGTAGTGCCCCCACGGTAACGTTTCACAACAGTCCTTTGAAATACATCTTTTATCATCCAGGGGACTTTTTTGTTTGTTTAATGGAGTATAGTCTGTGCTTTTCGGATCTTATAAGATTTTGCGTAATCACCTTTTCTTGAAAGTTGTTTAGACAGTCGACATAATCCTCAAATAATATTTTTGATTTTACAACGTTTTGTTTTACACCCTTGGCCTTCTTAATCACTTTTGCAGCTTTACTCTTGCTGTCCACTACTTTTGTAGCATACATTTTAGCTCTAAGGCCAATAAAATGCGTCATTATTTCGCCATTGTTTTCATCTTTCATCATGCCTAAAACTTTTTTATTCACCCTCGGAACGTTATATATGTTATCTTCAGCATAATCTGAGGTATCAAAGTACTTGTCACAGTTGCGCTGTATTGATTCATAAATATCATGATTTTTTATGTTATAAACTTATCTGTGTATGCCACAGTACAATCCTTCCCAAAAGCTGGTACCATGTAGTTGTAGTGAAAATCATATATTGTTGTTTTGGCAATGTCCAAAATACACATTCCCACATATATCGGTTTATTAAAATATATTTCGGTTTTTTCAAGTTCTACGGCAACCAAGTTTTCATTGAATATTGTAATGCTTTTGAATTCAGGTCGAGAAATCAGTGCTTCTGCTCCGTATCGTCCATCCCATTTCTTGATTAATTTAACAACACTATGTTTTCTAATATTTTCCATGGTTTTACCAAACACGGCGTTGTTCATTAATTTAAAAAGGTTTTTCTCAAAATCATTTTTAGCATTCTGTCTTAGTTGAGTATTCAAATCAATGTAGGATTTAAGCCATGCAGATTGCTTAAAGCATAAAATTTTATGAATTTTTTCAAGTTTTATACCAAGTTTTAACGCTTGCTTTAGATTTCTATAATGAATTACGTATTCCGTTTTATTATATAGTGTGGCCATAAGTTTCTTATTTTTAGGGTTTTTCTCGTTAGGTGGGCAGCGATGTTCAGGACATAAGGGTAAGTCTGAGAAATAGTCATGTAATTCTACAGGAATGTGCAAGTCGACTTCCAGGATGTATCCATTACTCGAGTCATCTTCAATTTTATTAACATCAAAATTGAGCATTTCTTCACTTTCTAACCAATTAAATTTTTCATACGGCAGTTTCTGACTCATGCTATATCCATATTGGTTATTGATATCAAAATACATCAAAAAAGATGTTTCTTTGGTTAAATCATAGTTGGCCATATATTTATTATTGGCCTCTACATATCTTTTAGAGCATTGGCTTAACCCTCCTCTAATGCCGCGTTCTATAAAAGTCACCATATTATAGTCGGTCAAAAGCTCTAATTTTTGTTGCGTGCAATACAGCATGCAATCCCACGTATAACCAGGAAGCGTATAATAGTTAGCAGGATCCAGACCATACGTTTTATGACAGCTCTCTCTAAATCTCTGAAATACCTGCATTAAAAGTACTATGTCAACTTTCATGTAGAGTTCCATGTAATCTTGTAGGGTTTTACAACCAAAGCTTCTCCATACATTTCTCTACTTTCGAGTGTGTTAAAGAAATTAAGTTGCTCAGGCAAAGATGTGTCTCTTAATTTTTCCCAACTATTCATATAGTCATAGCAAAATACTCCTTTTTTAAAAATAAGTTTGTATTGTTCGTCAGACAAGTTGGGAAATTCGTTTCTTACTAGTGGATACTCCTCAGATATGAAGCTAGCTTGTCCAAGCTACTGGCCATGAAGCGGAACGAATCAATAAATCTAAATTCGATTAAATTTTCATTATTTTTTTTGGTAAATGCTATATATTTTTCTTTGTTAATTGGTAGCAAATTTATTGATCCGTCCAAATTGGCGATGTTTTCAATTATCAAATGTCCATCATAGGAGCTAAGATTGTGGAATACTACAGGGACAGTATGACTATCCTGAAAGTTCAGATTACAGCTTTCATGGGCTGGACCACGATACTCAGATGTAAGGTGACTATGATCGCGTATTTTCTTTTCACCAGCTAAAAAGTCCTGTTCACAAATATGACATTTTTTTGCATTGTTAAAGTCAGTTTTTTGCTTTTTACTTAAAGGCTCAAGGGGTAAGTCACAGAGAAATACAGTTTCCAAGTTTTCAGCGAAATCTAGTAACTGTTTACTGAACCATTCCATACAGTCATGCCCCGTGTAAGATTTATAAAATGATAAAGAATCATCGTAATCACATGACTTTGATATTTTTGGGTTCTTTTTCCAATATTTTCTGCAACAGGAAGCAGTAAGCACTCAATATCCGAATAGATAATGAACGGTGCAAATTGTTTATTTTTAAAGTTTTTAAATTCAACAACTTTTTTATCGCTACTTGGTAATTTCGGAACCACAAAACTGCCAATAACTTTGCAGTCTTTTATATGTTGAATAAGTCCAGCTTCAGAATAGAAGTAGTGCAGGCATCTATCACATATATAGGTTGCTTTTTTGGATTTGCTGATTTGACTACTTATTAGCCTTGAAAGATTTTTTACCCATACAAAGTGGTAAATTGGTGGCGAAAGGTCTTTAATCTGATCATCATCCAAATAGTAATTATTTTGAGTCATTAGCAAATTAATATGTTTTTCGTTCCTTTCTTCAGAAATGTACGCAGGCAGTACTTTAAAACTGTTTTTATTAGGTTTTTGCAGGCGATACACATTTACGGATACATTATTTTGCTTTTCGAATCGGGCGACTTCGTTTAAAGTCATTGGAAATTTTATATTTTTTAAATTTAACACCTCTTGAGGACGCGGGTAGGATGAGATTCTATTTGAGTTTTTTTCAACAGGATATAATGCTGACACAATAGCCCAACCAAAACATAAATCGTCATTGTTTTCCACATTTACACAAGCTTTACGCTTAAGAATTTCTTTGGGTAGAGCTACCCAAAGAAATAAGATCCAATTCTAATGGGATTATATTTATTAAATCCTAACATAAGATTATTTATCTTTGTAAGAGACCATCCAGATTGATTTTGCTCAAATTCTTCCAAATCACTCAAAAGCAAACTCTTTACATGTTTGTCAAACCAGTTTTTTAAATTTGTGTTACGGTCAATAACCGCATTAGCGGTATTAAAGTGTTTTGTTTCACTTCCATGTTGTCCTTGTTTAATGATTTGAAAATCTCCACTTAAAATAGTATTACCTTTTATCATATTCTCTTTTTTTAATGTATTTTCAATCCTTCGTTTTAATAAACTAAAACAATCCTCTAAAAACTTTTTGGGATCCTTATGTTGTAAATTTGTAATCACAGCACTTCTTACTCAGCTTTCAAAAGCTGATTTTAGGTCTTCCCATTGTACGCGATGTTTGGCTGTTTCTTTGGTGCCAATCGCACCACCAAACTTAAGGCTTTTTTGCTTTAAAATGTGCTTGCACTGTTTAACTTGTCCCAGACACGCCGTGAAATGAGATTTTTCAGCAACTGAAGAGGCTTTTTTTAAAGCAATGCTTATTTGTCTACTAGCCAAAGCACAGTCTTTTAGAATTTTTAAAATTGAAAGATTTTTATCCATATCTTCTACCATACCAAGCTGACACATAATTTTATAAACTAATTTCGTTGCAAAACTCATTTTATTATTATTTTTTTAATAGCACCAACTTCACTAAAACACTGTGTTGATAGAACTCAATAATGCAATTTCATTCAAAAGTTATACCTAACTGACTGCAGTTCAACACGCTCCGCCCTTTTATAAGTGCTTTTCAGATACACGTTAAGACTTGTCGAAAACAGGTTTATACTTGTTAGAAATGGGTTGCAGCTGTTTTATCCCAATACATTTACCGCAAAGTGGTTAGTAAATCATGCAAACTTTAGCACCAACAATCATAAAATATATGTTTTTTTGTTAATTAGCAGACATAGTAGGTACAAGTTTTGCTTCCTTTAGATATTTTCTACAGGAGCTTAAAAAGGACGCCCACCTTGAGTAGTAATACTTTTACCTTCGGGTACATATTTTTAGCCCTTTGAGTACCATCTTTCCCCCTTTGAGTCTCAACTTTCCAACCGTCCAGTATCAACTTTATTCTCTATGAGTACCAACCAATCGAACCGAACCCCCTTCGAGACTCTACTTTGCCCCCTTCGGATACCAACTTTTCCCCCTTTGAGTAGCAACTTTTATTCCTTTGAGTACCATCTTTCCCCCTTTGAGTACAAACTTCGTCTTCTTCGGGTACCAACTTTCCCCCCTTCGCGTCTCAACTTTCCCCCTTCGAGTCTCAAATTTCACCAATCGTGTGTCAAGTTTCTTCTCTTCGAGGCACAACTTTTCCTTCTTCGAGAATCGACTTTCCCTTTTTTAGTACAAACTTCATCTTCTTCGGATATCAACTTTCCTCCCTTCGCGTCTCAACTTTCGCCCCTTCGAGTCTCACTTTTCACCAATCGTGTGTCTAGTTTCTTCTCTTCGAGGCACAACTTTCCCCCTTTTGAGTATCAACTTTCCCTTTTTTAGTACCAACTTCGTCGTCTTCGGGTATCAACTTTCCCCCCTTCCAGTCTCAACTTTTCACCAATCGTGTGTCAAGTTTCTCCTTTTCGAGGCACTACTTTTCCTTCTTCGAGGATCGGCTTTTCCTTTTTTGAGTACCAACAACTTTCTTGCCTTCAAGTATTAACTTCCCACTTCGAGTCTTAAGTTTCGCCCTTCGTGTCTTAACTTTCCCCCCCTTTGAGTTCCAACTTTTTCTTCTTCGAGTATCAACTTTCCCCCCTTCGAGTCATAACTTTCATGCCTTCGAGTGCTAACTCTCTCTGTTTCTTTCTATCATATATATTTTTTATTTTTCGCATGTAAACATCTTTTACTAATGTTTATTTTATTTACTATTGGGGTCTTGGCAAGGACAATCATACAATTTTGAGAATATATTTTGTTAGCCAAACTTTACTTGATTATATTATTTACTATTAAGTCCTCTAACTTAAACTGCTTACGCAATTTTCTATTTTTAAAATTTAGAGGAATAAAACTTGTACTAGGCAAAAGATTAAAATTATTCTTGTGACCTATTTTTATTTAATTTTTGCATATCTTTTAAGCACATCATAAAGAATGTGCTGATTTTTCTTTACGCATAGCTATCAATTTTGTGTATTACTTTACAGTTTGTTTAACTTTTGAGGATTTTAAACAGTACTAGGCGAATAAATCGGTAGGTGGTGTAATAATAAATAATCAATGGCTAAGATCAATCGACGAGTGACATAATGAGCAGCGACCAGTGTCGTTTTTAACAATTTTGTGTTATTATTATTTAGGTTTAATCATTCTACTTTAAAATTTTTTGCGATTTTTGAATGTTTTTTAGTAATAGACGATAGATTAGTACTCAACCAGTAACAGATGACGAAACAACCAGTGATTATTAAGTTAAAACACCCTGATTAATTTTTTCACTAGTTTTGAAACATTTTTAGTAACTAACAAGTAATAACGTCATACGAGGAGGCCTTGGAGAAGTGACATATTTGTTAGATGTTTCTATTCTTTTAAAAATCTTTATTATAATGCGTTTTACGATTGATTTAATTTTTAGTATTTTGTCGATAATTTAATACTTTTTTCATTATACATTTTTTTTAAGAGATATAACTTTTAAGATTTTTTTTGCTTTGCGTACTATATTTTAATAATTGACTAAGCAATAGTTGCCTTTTTATGGTATTATGACAGGAATATAAGATACCAAAC
Organism: Aspidapion aeneum; assembly: GCA_963576565.1. Classification (NCBI taxonomy): domain Eukaryota; kingdom Metazoa; phylum Arthropoda; class Insecta; order Coleoptera; family Brentidae; genus Aspidapion; species Aspidapion aeneum. The sequence continues at coordinate 60,273,528 of OY755040.1, read as the reverse complement.
TTGGTACTGCAACTTAGTCAATAATAATTTAGAATTTAGAATGTTATTATTTATCCATTAGTGTAAAAAACTTAAAAAGATTAAAACATTTTTTAGTTAACAGCTTCATAGTCCTTAGCGTAGCCTTCTAATTTTTCTTTATCAAATCACCTAAAACTTAAAAATTAAAATATTTTTGTTTTATATTTCATTAATTTATTTAATTTCTTTGGTAGTATGTAAGTACGTTATGGTCTATCTAACCAGTAATATATTACGGTTTTGCCTGCGCCTGCGCAATCACTAGTATTTTTTTAAGTCACGATTGTTATAAGTATTTTTTGTATGTATTTTTCGTGGATTCCCAAGTATATAAAATATACATTCAATCATGATGATTACTGATAGAAACGAGAGCGAGAATGATTAATGAGTTGCATGTTTGATGTATCCGCAATCTAGAATTTTTTTTATCCGGAACGTTATCTTTGACACGTGTTTTTGCGTTTTATCAAAGTAACTGGCAATTCTACAAAAAGTTCACAAGATACAAAAGATATGTAATAACAAGTTGTGCATCCATCCATATGTAGATCGATCACAGTTTTACGACAAGCTGTATGATATTTACAAGAAAGTAGAGGTAGCACATTCGGTAACGCAATTTTGCCATGACAAAGGAATGCTGGCACAAGTTGGAGGAGTGATAGTTTTGGCACTATAATAATTTAGACTGGTCTTTTTTGTCAGTCCATTCATTAAAGAAATCGGATTTAAATAACGTGGATAATTATTATTATCATTAAAATTAGCATTTATGTCACAAAAAAATATTTAATACTAAGCATACCTATGCAATGTATGTTTATAAATGATGAGACACAAACTAATTACTATTTCCAAAAGATCTATCTTAGATAAGTCTTACACCTAATTTTAATTAGTTTTTAGATAGTTTATGAGGAGTTTCTGCATCTAAACCCGAAATAATTAGACAGATCGACCGACAGAATGACCAACACAACAACTACAACAAAGGCGAGGAAGTGATTCAGACAAGTTTCAACAAGTCGTCAGCCTTCAACACCTGTAAAGTTTACATTTAAAAATAATATATTTTTGTTAAAAGTACGCACAACAAAGCATAAAAGCTTTTTTTAATTTTTTAACATGCACTAGTTTAATCTGTAAACGTATTTTTTATGAATTTAGTGGATTTGAGGATTAGAGAAGCCTTAAATTAAATTGCCTTAAGTAACCTTAGCTGAACCATATACGTGAACAGGCAAACGCATTTTTCATTAATTTCATCAATTTGATGTTAAAGAAAAGCCCTATCTATCTTAAAGTAACCTTATACAGGTAATTAGTAGATAGATAGATAGAGGGGGCTTTTTTTGCCAAATGTGCTTCAACTACTAAAATTTAATTATTTCTACACCAATAATTATCAATTTCAATAACTATGGACAAGGTTGGTCTCCCCAGCCAAGAAAATCAAAGTGATTAGCGCAAAATAATCTCTAAATGCTTTTACACTATCGTTGTTATTCAAAACTTATATAACAAACTTACAAAAATAACAATGATTTAATAAAAGCTCGATACGCAATTTGGTATCCTATAAATAATGCCCTTCCTAAGCGTTTTAATATGTTTATTTTATACCTCATTTCGTAACAACTAAGTCCACCTATTAGACAACATCAAAAATTAGATTTCCTTTTAAAGTCTAACTCGCAAACACCTACCCAGTAATCGATACCTGCCCGCATTCCATTCTTCGTAAAGGGCCAGCAGTGTCTTGCACGTTGTTTTGCCCCTTCTATCGCTATACGGAAGACGGAGCAACAGCACAAAGAGAAACGCGTCAAGATATAGCGTCTCTACGAACCTTTTGTGCGATCTATAATTCACGCTGCAAAACACATATGTAGGTAACAAAGAGGAAGATAGAGCAAGGGGAATGTAAAAGTAAAGGACGGACGAAGATACCATGTAGTTTATACGGCCTCTTCAAAACCACCCAACCAATGGTGGACGGCCATGTTGACCCCCCTCTCCCCCCACCCCCTTCGAGGGGAGGTTGCTTTCATATTGGTCGACCCTTAAAATAAGGGTCCCCCACTTCGTCGATCATTGGCTGGCTAATGAGAGACAAGCTCTCTTCTGATTGGCCAGCCTCCATTTATTTTGGCTCCTCCCCCCTTCGGGGAAGACGCTTCCTATTGGTCGACCCTTAAAATAAGGGTTCCCCACTTCGCCTATCATTGGCCAGCCAATGAGACGCAAGCTCTCTTCTGATTGGCCAGCCGCCATTTTGGCTCCTCCCCCCTTTGGGGAAGTCGCTTCCTATTGGTCGACCCTTAAAATAAGGGTCCCCAACTTCGCCTATCATTGGCTGGCCGCCATCTTTTTTTACCCCCTTCGGGGGGAGGAGAGGGGAAGACCACGCCTCCGGGGGGAAAGAGGGGGGAGGGGAGGGGGAAGTGGGCGTGGCCACGCCCCCTGCGGGATGGGAGGGGGAAAGTGGGCGGGGCTTAGGTTGGCAGGAGTGGGGCTGTTTTAAAGGGGCCGTATAAACTACATGGTATCTTCGTCCGTCCTTTACTTTTACATTCCCCTTGCTCTATCTTCCTCTTTGTTACCTACATAGGTGTATTGCAGCGTGAATTATAGATCGCACAAAAGGTTCGTAGAGACGCTATATCTTGACGCGTTTCTCTTTGTGCTGTTGCTCCGTCTTCCGTATAGCGATAGAAGGGGCAAAACAACGTGCAAGACACTGCTGGCCCTTTACGAAGAATGGAATGCGGGCAGGTATCGATTACTGGGTAGGTGTTTGCGAGTTAGACTTTAAAAGGAAATCTAATTTTTGATGTTGTCTAATAGGTGGACTTATTTGTAACGAAATGAGGTATAAAATAAACATAATTCGAAGAAATATATTATTCAGTATTATTAACTATTTTTAACAGTTGGAAGCATATTAAAACGCTTAGGAAGGGCATTATTTATAGGATACCAAATTGCGTATCGAGCTTTTATTAAATCATTGTTATTTTTGTAAGTTTGTTATATAAGTTTTGAATAACAACGATAGTGTAAAAGCATTTAGTGATTATTTTGCGCTAATCACTTTGATTTTCTTGGCTGGGGAGTCCAACCTTGTTCCATAGCTATTGAAATTGATAATTATTGGTGTAGAAATAATTAAATTTTAGTAGTTGAAGCACATTTGGCAAAAAAAGCCCCCTCTAAAAGTATGTAGGTACTTCCTAATTACCTGTATAAGGTTACTTTAAGATACATAGGGCTTTTCTTTAACATCAAATTGATGAAATTAATGAAAAATGCGTTTGCCTGTTCACGTATATGGTTCAGCTAAGGTTACTTAAGGCAATTTAATTTAAGGCTTGCATTGCAAGGACGTGATAAGTTTACCAAAAAAAGGCTTCTCTAATCCTCAAATCCACGAAATTCATAAAAAATACGTTTACAGATTAAACTAGCATGTTAAAAAAATTAAAAAAAGCTTTTATGCATTGTTGTGCGTACTTTTAACAAAAATATATTATTTTTAACTGTAAACTTTACAGGTGTTGAAGGCTGACGACTTGTTGAAACTTGTCTGAATCACTTCCTCGCCATTGTTGTAGTTGTTGTGTTGGTCATTCTGTCGGTCGATCTGTCTAATTATTTCGGGTTTAGATGCAGAAACTCCTCATAAATTATCTAAAAACTAAATAAAATTAGGTGTAAGACTTATTTAAAAAAAGTAAACTAATCCTTCACAAACACTATCTTTTGGAAATAGTAATTAGTTTGTGTATCATCATTTATAAACATACATTGCATAGGTATGCTTAGTATTAAATATTTTTTTGTGACATAAATGCTAATTATAATGGTAATAATAATTATCCACGTTATTTAAATCCGATTTCTTTAATGAATGGACTGACAAAAAAGACCAGTTTAAATTATTATAGTGCCAAAACTATCACTCCTCCAACTTGTGCCAGCATTCCTTTGTCATGGCAAAATTGCGTTACCGAATGTGCTACCTCTACTTTCTTGTAAATATCATACAACTTGTGGTAAAACTGTGATCGATCTACATATGGATGGATGCACAACTTGTTATTACATATCTTTTGTATCTTGTGAACTTTTTGTAGAATTGGCAGTTACTTTGATAAAACGCAAAAACACGTTTCAAAGATAACGTTCCGGATAAAAAAAATTCTAGATCGCGGATACATCAAACATGCAACTCATTGATCATTCTCGCTCTCGTTTCTATCAGTAATCATCATGATTGTATGTATATTTTATATACTTGGGAATCCACGAAAAATACATACAAAAAATACTTATAACGATCGTGACTTAAAAAAATACTAGTGAGTGCGCAGGAGCAGGCAAAACCGTAATATATTACTGGTTAGATAGACCATAACGTACTTACATACTACCAAAGAAATTAAATTAATTAATGAAATATAAAACAAAAATATTTTAGTTTTTAAGTTTTAGGTGATTTGATAAAGAAAAATTAGAAGGCTACGCTAAGGACTTTGAAGCTGTTAACTAAAAAATGTTTTAATCTTTTTAAGTTTTTTACACTAATGGATAAATAATAACATTCTAAATTCTAAATTATTATCATGAACGCACCCAGGGGGGGGGGGGGCGGGCCCCCCCCAAGCCTAAGATTTTTGTATATTTTTTCCACATATTTCATGAATAAACATAAAAAATAGCATGAAATACATCATAAAGCCTCGGGCCCCCCCCAAGACATATTCCTGGGTGCGCTACTGATTATTGACTAAGTTGCAGTACCAAGTTTGGTATCTTATATTCCTGTCATAATACCATAAAAAGGCAACTATTGCTTAGTCAATTATTAAAATATAGTACGCAAAGCAAAAAAAATCTTAAAAGTTATATCTCTTTAAAAAAAATGTATAATAAAAAAAGTATTAAATTATCGACAAAATACTAAAACTTAAATCAATCGTAAAACGCATTATAATAAAGATTTTTAAAAGAATAGAAACATCTAACAAATATGTCACTTCTCCAAGTCCTCCTCGTATGACGTTATTACTTGTTAGTTACTAAAAATGGTTCAAAACTAGTGAAAAAATTAAATCAGGGTGTTTTAACTTAAAAATCACTGGTTGTTTCGTCATCTGTTACTGGTTGAGTACTAATCTATCGTCTATTATTAAAAAACATTCAATAATCGCAAAAATTTTAAAGTAGAATGATTAAACCTAAATAATAATAACACAAAATTGTTAAAAACGACACTGGTCGCTGCTCATTATGTCACTCGTCGATTGATCTTAGCCATTGATTATTTATTATTACACCACCTACCGATTTATTCGCCTAGTACTGTTTAAAATCCTCAAAAGTTAAACAAACTGTAAAGTAATACACAAAATTGATAGCTATGCGTAAAGAAAAATCAGCACATTCTTTATGATGTGCTTAAAAGATATGCAAAAATTAAATAAAAATAGGTCACAAGAATAATTTTAATCTTTTGCCTAGTACAAGTTTTAATCCTCTAAATTTTAAAAATAGAAAATTGCATAAGCAGTTTAAGTTAGAGGACTTAATAGTAAATAATATAATCAAGTAAAGTTTGGCTAACAAAATATATTCTCAAAATTGTATGATTGTCCTTGCCAAGACCCCAATAGTAAATAAAATAAACATTAGTAAAAGATGTTTACATGCGAAAAATAAAAAATATATATGATAGAAAGAAACAGAGAGAGTTAGCACTCGAAGGCATGAAAGTTATGACTCGAAGGGGGGAAAGTTGATACTCGAAGAAGAAAAAGTTGGAACTCAAAGGGGGGAAAGTTAAGACACGAAGGGCGAAACTTAAGACTCGAAGTGGGAAGTTAAAACTTGAAGGCAAGAAAGTTGTTGGGTACTCGAAAAAGGAAAAGCCGATTCTCGAAGAAGGAAAAGTTGTGTCTCGAAGAGGAGAAACTTGACACACGATTGGTGAAAAGTTGAGACTGGAAGGGGGGAAAGTTGATACCCGAAGAAGACGAAGTTGGTACTAAAAAAGGGAAAGTTGATACTCAAAAGGGGGAAAGTTGTGCCTCGAAGAGAAGAAACTAGACACACGATTGGTGAAAAGTTGAGACTCGAAGGGGGGAAAGTTGAGACGCGAAGGGGGGAAAGTTGGTACCCGAAGAAGACGAAGTTGGTACTCAAAGGGGGTAAAGTGGGTACTCGAAGGAATAAAAGTTGCTACTCAAAGGGGGAAAAGTTGGTATCCGAAGGGGGCAAAGTAGAGTCTCGAAGGGGGTTCAATTCGATTGGTTGGTACTCAAAGAGAATAAAGTTGATACTCGACGGTTGGAAAGTTGAGACTCAAAGGGGGAAAGATGGTACTCAAAGGAATAAAAGTTGCTACTCAAAGGGGGAAAAGTTGGTATCCGAAGGGGGCAAAGTAGAGTCTCGAAGGGGGTTCGGTTCGATTGGTTGGTACTCAAAGAGAATAAAGTTGATACTGGATGGTTGGAAAGTTGAGACTCAAAGGGGGAAAGATGGTACTCAAAGGGCTAAAAGTATGTACTCGAAGGTAAAAGTATTACTACTCAAGGTGGGCGTCCTTTTTAAGCTCCTGTAGAAAATATCTAAAGGAAGCAAAACTTGTACCTACTACGTCTGCTAATTAACAAAAAAACATATATTTTATTATTGTTGGTGCTAAAGTTTGCATGATTTACTAACCACTTTGCGGTAAATGTATTGGGATAAAACAGCTGCAACCCATTTCTAACAAGTATAAACCTGTTTTCGACAAGTCTTAACGTGTATCTGAAAAGCACTTATAAAAGGGCGGAGCGTGTTGAACTGCAGTCAGTTAGGTATAACTTTTGAATGAAATTGCATGATTGAGTTCTATCAACACAGTGTTTTAGTGAAGTTGGTGCTATTAAAAAAATAATAATAAAATGAGTTTTGCAACGAAATTAGTTTATAAAATTATGTGTCAGCTTGGTATGGTAGAAGATATGGATAAAAATCTTTCAATTTTAAAAATTCTAAAGGACTGTGCTTTGGCTAGTAGACAAATAAGCATTGCTTTAAAAAAAGCCTCTTCAGTTGCTGAAAAATCTCATTTGACGGCGTGCCTGGGACAAGTTAAACAGTGCAAGCACATTTTAAAGCAAAAAAACCTTAAGTTTGGTGGTGCGATTGGCACCAAAGAAACAGCCAAACATCGCGTACAATGGGAAGACCTAAAATCAGCTTTTGAAAGCCGAGTAAGAAGTGCTGTGATTACAAATTTACAACAAAAGCATCCCAAAAAGTTTTTAGAGGATTGTTTTAGTTTATTAAAACGAAGGATTGAAAATACATTAAAAAAAGAGAATATGATAACAGTCAATACTATTTTAAGTGGAGATTATCAAATCATTAAACAAGGACAACATGGAAGTGAGACAAAACACTTTAATACCGCTAATGCGGTTATTGACCGTAACACAAAGTTAAAAAACTGGTTTGACAAACATGTAAAGAGTTTGCTTTTGACTGATTTGGAAGAATTTGAGCAAAATCAATCTGGATGGTCTCTTACAAAGATAAATAATCTTATGTTAGGATTTAATAAATATAATCCCATTAGAATTGGATCTTATTTAGAGCTACCCAAAGAAATTCTTAAGCGTAAAGCTTGTGTAAATGTGGAAAACAATGACGATTTATGTTTTGGTTGGGCTATTGTGTCAGCTTTATATCCTGTTGAAAAAAACTCAAATAGAATCTCATCCTACCCGCGTCCTCAAGAGGTGTTAAATTTAAAAAATATAAAATTTCCAATGACTTTAAACCAAGTCGCCCGATTCGAAAAGCAAAATAATGTATCCGTAAATGTGTATCGCCTGCAAAAACCTAATAAAAACAGTTTTAAAGTACTGCCTGCGTACATTTCTGAAGAAAGGAACGAAAAACATGTTAATTTGCTAATGATTCAAAATAATTACTACTTGGATGATGAACAGATTAAAGATCTTTCGCCACCAATTTACCACTTTGTATGGGTCTTTCAAGGCTAATAAGTAGTCAAATCAGCAAATCCAAAAAAGCAACCTATATATGTGATAGATGCCTGCACTACTTCTATTCTGAAGCTGGACCTATTCAACATATAAAAGACTGCAAAGTTATTGGCAGTTTTGTGGTTCCGAAATTACCAAGTAGCGATAAAAAAGTTGTTGAATTTAAAAACTTTAAAAATAAACAATTTGCACCGTTCATTATCTATTCGGATATTGAGTGCTTACTGCTTCCTGTTGCAGAAAATATTGGAAAAAGAACCCAAAAATATCAAAGTCATGTGCCTTGTTCGGTAGGATATTATGCAAAATGTGCCTACTATGATTCTTTATCATTTTATAAATCTTACTGACTGTATGGAATGGTTCAGTAAACAGTTACTAGATTTCGCTGAAAACTTGGAAACTGTATTTCTCTGTGACTTACCCATTGAGCCTTTAAGTAAAAAGCAAAAAACTGACTTTAACAATGCAAAAAAATGTCATATTTGTGAACAGGACTTTTTAGCTGGTGAAAAGAAAATACGCGATCATAGTCACCTTACATCTGAGTATCGTGGTCCAGCCCATGAAAGCTGTAATCTGAACTTTCAGGATAGTCATACTGTCTCTGTAGTATTCCACAATCTTAGCTCCTATGATGGACATTTGATAATTGAAAACCTGCCTGCTGATTATGATCATGCCCAAAATGTATGGAGAAGCTTTGGTTGTAAAACCCTACAAGATTACATGGAACTCTACATGAAAGTTGACATAGTACTTTTAATGCAGGTATTTCAGAGATTTAGAGAGAGCTGTCATAAAACGTATGGTCTGGATCCTGCTAACTATTATACGCTTCCTGGTTATACGTGGGATTGCATGCTGTATTGCACGCAACAAAAATTAGAGCTTTTGACCGACTATAATATGGTGACTTTTATAGAACGCGGCATTAGAGGAGGGTTAAGCCAATGCTCTAAAAGATATGTGGAGGCCAATAATAAATATATGGCCAACTATGATTTAACCAAAGAAACATCTTTTTTGATGTATTTTGATATCAATAACCAATATGGATATAGCATGAGTCAGAAACCGCCGTATGAAAAATTTAATTGGTTAGAAAGTGAAGAAATGCTCAATTTTGATGTTAATAAAATTGAAGATGACTCGAGTAATGGATACATCCTGGAAGTCGACTTGCATATTCCTGTAGAATTACATGACTATTTCTCAGACTTACCCTTATGTCCTGAACATCGCTGCCCACCTAATGAGAAAAACCCTAAAAATAAGGAACTTATGGCCACACTATATAATAAAACGGAATGCGTAATTCATTATAGAAATCTAAAGCAAGCGTTAAAACTTGGTATAAAACTTGAAAAAATTCATAAAATTTTATGCTTTAAGCAATCTGCATGGCTTAAATCCTACATTGATTTGAATACTCAACTAAGACAGAATGCTAAAAATGATTTTGAGAAAAACCTTTTTAAATTAATGAACAACGCCGTGTTTGGTAAAACCATGGAAAATATTAGAAAACATAGTGTTGTTAAATTAATCAAGAAATGGGATGGACGATACGGAGCAACCGAAGCACTGATTTCTCGACCTGAATTCAAAAGCATTACAATTCAATGAAAACTTGGTTGCCGTAGAACTTGAAAAAACCGAAATATATTTTAATAAACCGATATATGTGGGAATGTGTATTTTGGACATTGCCAAAACAACAATATATGATTTTCACTACAACTACATGGTACCAGCTTTTGGGAAGGATTGTACTGTGGCATACACAGATACTGATAGTTTAGTTTATAACATAAAAAATCATGATATTTATGAATCAATACAGCGCAACTGTGACAAGTACTTTGATACCTCAGATTATGCTGAAGATAACATATATAACATTCCGAGGGCGAATAAAAAAGTTTTAGGCATGATGAAAGATGAAAACAATGGCGAAATAATGACGCATTTTATTGGCCTTAGAGCTAAAATGTATGCTACAAAAGTAGTGGACAGCAAGAGTAAAGCTGCAAAAGTGATTAAGAAGGCCAAGGGTGTAAAACAAAACGTTGTAAAATCAAAAATATTATTTGAGGACTATGTCGACTGCCTAAATAACTTTCAAGAAAAGGTGATTACGCAAAATCTTATAAGATCCGAAAAGCACAGACTATACTCCATTAAACAAACAAAAATTGGACTAAGTCCCCTAGATGATAAAAGATGTATTTCAAAGGACTGTTATGAAACGTTACCGTGGGGGCACTATAGGATTTAGTGATAACTTAGGTTAAATGTAATTTTAATAATGGTGTCTTGTTTATGTTTTTATTGTGTTTGGTTAGATATTTTTAATAGTGAACTATATATAAGTATAACCTAAATTTAATCTTGGTTTTGCCTATAGATTATATTATAAAACCTCTAGAATTAGCAAAAGTTTAGTAGCGCCTATTATGTTCATGTAAAAATGAATATATATAATGATAGTCATAGTACCTGTAATGTTATTACCGTCTAAATATGATTAATAGAACTTGTAAGTCTACTTAGCTATAGATATATGATCATAGAAGGACATAATATATTTCTCTATGCTATGAATAAGATTATATAATTAATTGTATCTGTATATAAAACTTTTTTAAAATAAACAAGTAAAAAATATTCTAAAGTGTTTACTATGAACCTAGTCCAAGTATGTAATACTAACAATTTAAAAAATAACGAACTATCTATTAAAACAATTAACATCTTTAAGTGGAGAAAATAAAGGGCTTTAAACTGAATGAATCAATAGACATTCGTTAAAGCAATAAAATCGCTTTCAAGTAACTCACTGTTTAGGTGAATACTACAGTCCTGTAACAAGCAAAAGATAGCAAGTTACAGGTCTGCCCAAGGTACAAGATGAACTGCATCACCTAAAGAGTCAACTGAGGGTCAAAAATTTATTGAAGGTTAGATTGGGTAGTACAAAAAAGACATGGAGACATTACTGCCTCCAATATTCTGTGACATATCGAAAAAATGTCCACGTTTTCGTCTTATGGGGAAATTACTGCCTCGAATTAAATATTCTGTGACATATCCAAAAAAATGACCACGTTTTCGTCTTATGGGGCTTTACATGGAAAAAGTGAGCCAGAACCCGTATAGTACATCTACTCCCCTCTGGATCCGCCCTTGACGCAACGTTACCACGTTTAACGATTTATTTTATTGTACGGCCAGAAAAAAATGAGGCGCATAAGATAGATCTCAACTAAATCTATTTCCCTCTGTTTACAGCACTTTAGTCTTACTGGGTGACTTCATTTTTAGCAAATTTACCATGAACAAAATTTTAATATTACAAGAAAAAACGGTACTCGTCTGGTACGTTTTTACGAAATCGACTGCAGTCCGTTCATAATTCACACCCTTTTATTGGGTTTCTATTGTGATTATACCTCGGATCATACACATTCTAGACAAACAAAAAAAACAGTGGCGTATCATTTACCCTTTTTAAATTTTTTAATAAAACTGTTTGGGGTTTAAAGATTTAACGAATGGTTTTGGCTTTTTGCAATTTTTAGAAATTCAATTGGTATTTTTTTAGGTTTCTAGATTCGTAATCACCTACCTAATGAAATAGGTAGGTGATTACTTAGGTTACTTAGGAGTAAAATATCAAATTAATACCTAATACCGATGAATTAAAAAATTATAGCATGTCAATGGACAGAGAAAGATAGCGCTAATTGAAGCCATCTCTTTTGCGCCTCATTTTGTTCTGGCCGGATAATAGTTGTATATTACAGTGGCCGATCTAGGGATTTTATTTGGAGGGGGCTATTTGAATGACTTTTGCTTTAAACTATTTTGCAGAGTAACCAGAGAGAATCGGACAATTCACCGACTCGCTGCGGCCAATTCGCTATCGGAGATCTCACCGCCGCGCCGCACATTAGATCGAGCCTATGTTAATGTTAGGCCACTCATTAGAGCGACAAAAGACCCCTAGCTTGCAAAAGGTGGTGTGGTTTGGAGTCCTAAAAAAATTAAGTTTTCGCCCTTGGGCAGGGGGTTCGGTTCGATTCGGGGGGGGGGGGGGCTTCCTCCGCCATATTGGATTTAGTGTGCACAAAAATAATTTTTTTAATTACTGGGTCTCTTTACATTTTAAAACAAGCAACACACAAACAAAAAAAAGTTTTCGACACGAGTTGAAGACAATAAAACTTCCTAAAAAATGCTGTTACACGGTTTTTTTTTTGCCAGTCGACTTGTTTTTACGTTATGACGCTAAACATTTGGCCGGCATTTTGGATTTTGACCTTCCTAGCTTGCGCAGCATTGGCTAGAGAAGGTATTATTTTCGATTAAATTATTTTGTTTGAGATCACGCCTAGAATGTGTTATTTGGGTGTATTTTGACCCATCTTAGCCATATCGTCGTGATGTCTGTCTGTGTGCGTGTTGTGTATTTCTGCCCGTATCACGATATCTCCTAAACCGCTGAACCGAATTTTATAAAATTTTCAGGTAAAATAGTGTTCGGCGCTCTAACGAGCTAATTATATTTTGATCAAAATCCATTATTGCTAATGAAAGTTTATGGACAATTAAATAATTAAAAAATGCTTTTAACGGACATCGCATTAATAGGCCGTTTTCGGAATACTACGTTTTGCTTAACAATTTGTATTATAACCAAAAACTTTGTAGGACCTTTATTTTCCGAGATATTTACAAAAAACTGTTTTCTAGGCTGAGATATTATCATGGCTTCACATGAAGTGTGCTAATATAGCTAGGAAAATATCAGATCCGTCATGGATCTTTTTATTTTATGCACGGGCCTTTAACTACGAAACCGCTTATTTTTAAAAAAATCTTTAATAACATAAACCAAAGACCAACTAATTACCTATAAAATAAGATATCATTGAGTCCTCTGTATGAAACCCTTGCTGAGATACGAACCCTGAAGTTAGCAGTATACCCGTTTCCTATGTATTTCTATAGTATATACAAAATAAACCGAAACTATTCAGTTTTATATCATTTTTATTATAGAAAATTAAATTATCTTTTAAACGATGTATCACCGAAGTAGGCCAAGTCAACGGTTAGGACTTAATTGGCATCCATATGGGGTTATTTTCACGAAAGAAAATAATGTTTTTTTAGGTTTTATTCAGTTTCCAAAAAGATAAGCATTTTAGAGACAAATTTTAAAACACCTCTTTTAAAGAAAATAAAATGTTATTTCAAACATCGAATCACAAAGTTGTGTTAGAACTATTATTGACACTCCAGGGGCGTCCGCATATTGAGGTAATTTTTTTTAAATAATTTATTTTTCTTAAAACCTAAGCCGGCTATAAGTGGCTTAAAAGAAATTAGTCTGTTTTCAGCCGCGTGTAAGTGAGGTGCGTTTTGCTGTAACTAATGAAATGAATTATTAAACTCGCGAATTAGCGCGAACGATTCAGATTTATTTCCGACAATATGAAATGTAAAAATTATAGGAAGGAACAGCTAAAAGCAAATTTTTTAAATAACAACTTATTCTAAAAGGAGTTAGTCCCCACCTAAAAAATTAAAGTAAGAGTTCGTCAAATAACCGTTATTGCTGCGGGAAATTCAGGGTTTCCAAAGAACCTTCTTGCCGTATTCCCATCATTTGTTGTTCCAAATCCAGGTTTTGGTATTTCGAAGGCCCATTTCTAATCCGTACTCTGTTTTGCACATTTTTTTTTCGTGCACTTCCAAACTCTTTGTCTTATGTACTCAAAACACCTAATTAAAGCATGTTGGTTGGATATTTCAAAAGAAAAAGCTTCCTTATCTGTAGCTCTTTGAGAGTGACTATTTAGATCATTCACTGCTTTTGGGTTAACTTTATACAAAAAACACTTAGATGATGAAATTTCTGTAAGAAAAATATTTAAATAATGAGTTGCTTCAAAATTAAAACCATAAATACAAACTAATGTCGGTTTTAACTGGGCTATTTGTTCCTTTATTCTTCCAGATTTAGATCGGATACGTTCCTTTGTTTATTTTTAAAATATGAGCTTAATAATCCAACAAAAAAGGGGTTGAAGATAAGCGTTGATTTTTACATAATATTACCTCGTTTTCGCCAAGGAGTCGAAGGGGAACACATGAAATGATAAATAAAAATAGGTCTTAATATCGTTCACGACTTCCTTCTTGAATAAAACTCTTCTTATATTTCTGCTGCCCAGCTGCTCCATCACAACCCCATTTTTATGCAATGCCTTTATTTTTGAGGTACATCCACCGGAATTTTCGACAACTTACAATAAGAATCTTTTTGAATTAACATTACTTCGGCTGAAATTTCTATGATGGTAATGTCTTTAGGGTGGCAACGTTTTTTTCGCCAACAGATCCTCATTATAATGAGGATACATATTAGCATTGTGGGCTATACTATCTCTGCTTATTCCTGCATATTGGAATCTAGTGATTTTCTTTTTATCACTGAAACCAATGCTTCATCTGACGTAACCCTAAATAGTTTTCTGCATTTTAAAAAGTTTTTTAAAATTCTTTACTTTCTCTGGAGATTCAGAAACAGTCTTTACTAAATTAACTGCAGTTTGTAATCTCTGTTGGCAAAAAGAGGCTTATGTAGCATAGCAAAGCTCATCTTTGTCAATTTTAAGCAATGGTTGGATCCTTCGTTTTTTTGTAGATTCGGATTACTCAACTCTCCAAATGTAAAATAGCATTTAGCCAATTTTTTAACTATAGTTAGTATTTGACGCTATAATGACATTTTTGCCATTTCTCTTGCATCTACTTGCAAAAATTGTCACATTTTTTTCTTGAAATGTCTTTGTAGACTTCAGGCGGAGCTTTTAAATTTAAACGTTCAATGACAAATAAATAAATCGATTTGTTTTTTTCTTTTTTATGGTTTTTATTACGCCATATTTTTAAGAGGTCCCGTTGTATAATACCTCCAAATGGTAATAAAAATGAATGGATCTATGACATCTGATACCTTCTCCAAGTGAACTTTACGCTATATTAGCCTTTATAACAGTTTTTATAAATATCTCAGAAACAAAAGCTCTTACGAAGTTTTTGGTTATAACGCAAATTATTAACTTTAGAGTGTGGGTGTGTTATCAAGATTGTACTTATGGTCGTTCCTCCAGGCTTAAGCTACTGTCTCCTTCGTTTATATGTACATTACAGCTGTTAGTGTACTGTGGTCCATATGAATATAATGTTTCTTATAGCAAATTCTTTTGAGAAAGTTAGTGGGCCACTCGTGGTTCACTGACACTCTTTATGTGCTATCAAAAAATTGCCCCAGTGCAGTTTTAAAAGGATACGAACGTGTACTAGTGCAACACGAGCTCGGAGAGACCTTGCCAAAAAAATGCGCACTGAGTGCAACACTGGGCTTGTCAGTGGGTCAAAAGAATACAAAAAATTTTACTAGTTTTTTCAAAAGAATAAGAAAACTGCACTAGTGGCGTATTAGTGCTACACTTTTTTCCTAAAAGAATTCGCCATAATATATATATAAGAGTATATTCTCATTATTCTTATTGGTTCATAGTGGTTAGGTTTTTGATGGGTTTGTTTGACCTTGGGGACAACCTTTAGTACGAACCAAAAATTAATTACAGTCGAACCTCTATAACTCGAACCTGAAGGGACAACCAAAACAGTTCGAGTTATGGAGAGTTCGAGTTATAGAAACTCGAGTTACATAGGTTAAAATACATGTAAAAAGTGGAGGGACCGCTTAAAAGGTTCGAGTTATAGAGGGGTTCGAGTTATAGAGGTTCGAGTTAGAGAGGTTCGACTGTAATTATTTTTTTAAATTTTGTTTTATTTTGTTTTTTTATTTTTGGTTGCTTGGTTTTTATTATTGTATATAATTATATAAATAAATAAATTAAGAAAATTTAGTTCTACTACATTCCGAAATCCGCATACTGATGCGATGCTCAGTTAAAAAATTATCATTTTTAAAAAATTTCACTGCCAATTAATGGATTTTGACCAAACTCTAATCAGCTCATTACAGTGTCAAACACTATTATCCGTCAAAATTTCATGACAATTTGTTCTGCGGTTTAAGAGCTATCGCGAGTCGGACAAACACACAGACACACACACACACACACAAACAGACGTCACGACGAGATTGCTAAGATGTAAAAATACACCCAAATAACACATTTTCGGCTTTTTCTTAAATTTTTGTCGAAAACAATACCTTCTCTAGCCATTGTTGCTTGGGCTAGGAAATTAAAAATCGGATAAATTAATGATGGATCATTATGAATAAGGTTTATGCATATTCTGGTAAGCAACCTAGTAAACGATTAGAAAATGTTTAAAAAAGTTATTGCAAACCATTGCAAAAGATTATCAGCGTTAGCAAAATTTAAATTTAATTTTTAGTTATAAAATAAAAGGTGCAAAATAATGTCTTACCTTCGAGGAAAGTATACATGTCACATTTACAATAAAACCTCTACACTGATAAAATTTATTTGAGTTAAAGAAATATTTGTTTAAATAGACTGAAACAAACGTGTTCTTGAATTAAGGTAGTTATTTATTTGTGTCAAGCCTTAGAAGTAGACAAATTTAATCAGGGAATCTAAGCAAATATTCATTTATAATGAATTAATTATGTATTTGACTTAACATGCATACGCTATTCTACCACAGGCACTTGGGTCTGAAGCAAAAACTTCAGGTTTTTGTGACCTCGCAAAATTCATTGAAATCTGAATTGCACAATAATGCAATTATACCTCTGTCAATCTCCAGAAACCAGTTTGATGATAAACAAATACATTTATTTAGATTTTAGATTCTAGCGCCATCTTTTACAATAAACTTAAATTGATTATACCTTGCTGGTAAACATCGGTAGGCAGTAGCGATAGCAGCGTAATTTCAGTGGCGACATCTATAAATTTATCATAATAATAAAACGGCAATTTCATAGAAGAAGTTAAAAACAAATTCATATTTACCTAACTTAAATGACAAGAAGCCAAAGGATTGAATCCCTTAAATCAAGAAAGTCAAAATTTTTGAAACTAGTATATTTTATATACAGTAACAAATTAAGTGCTTAAATCAACTTATTGTTCGTTGACTTAAATAAATATATTATATCAACCACACCACTTATTTCACTTCTCAAACACATTTTTATCAATGTAATACCCACCTTGTAGTAAATAATTAAAACAGCTCTTATAATTTTGTTTAAAGCGGTGAAACTATTAAACATTTGTTTTTCACTTTGGGTCAATTACTATACTGCTTGTAATCTTTCTACGTGAAACATTAAACTGATCCTAAATGATTTGTGTCTTTTGTAACACGTCTATGCAAGTTTTAACCACGTTGGTTGCATGCAGCTAAATTACATCTGAAACGCTAGAACAGTGATTCTGATCACTGTGCGGCTGCGAGTTAACCCGGCGGCGACATGAATTGGCAAAGAGTTAAGGTCCAGCGGCTTATCGGCCGGGGCGAATTGTCGCATTCCCTACGTGAGTAACTATAACGGAGGTATGCCATATTCCATACAAAACCATGTTTTTTTACTTTAATTTACATTTTCTACCGTATTTTCTGGTGCTTTACTTCATACCATCTTTCCCACACAAAAGGCAAATATTTTAACAAAAATAACACAAAGCCTCTCTATTACAGACTTGTATCAACACGAAGCGAAGCGCAACTAAAAACGGCCGGTTCTGGTAGTGAAACTAAGGCAGCGCGCTCTATAGTTTTAATTTTGTAAGAATTTTTAATGTATAAAAAAGAAACATTTATTAGCATCATATATCTTAAATTCAACGTTAGAAATGAGATCTGGGAAAAACAATAGGGATTTATTTGAATAAAACGTGACCTTATTTTAAAATCGGCAGTATTGTGACAGATTTACATATAAAAAGCAGTTGCTTTCTTTCAAAATTCGGCCTTTGTGTATTTAAGAACCGGATTTATTAGTGCCTGTTTTTATCAATTGAAAGTTAGCAACTTTATTTTTAAATTTCATGCGGTATGTCAATTTTGATAGGTCAGCTGTCAGTTTTCTTTGTAAATCTGTCAGAATCAAGCCGACTTTAAAATAAAGTCAGGTTTTAGTCCAATAAGTCCCTATTATCAAAATATGGATCTTTAAATGTCGGTTTTCTTCACGTTATTAATAAATATGTTTTTGGTAATGCTTTTACATAAAATTTTAGTTAAAAGTTGACTTAATTTGAGCATAAATTTGTCTTCAGAAAAAACATTTATTTTATGTTTTTTACGATTTTGTGCTTAGTGGAATAGAATTTACCAGGTTCTCGCGTCCAATACAAAAAGTATTTTAAAAAATATACCAAACACCATATTTAGGCCTTAGGGACATGGAAATTTCTATATTGGCTACTTAACTGCAAAAAAGCCAAGGAATAGTGTCGGAACATATTCTGAAAGTTTTACATTGAAAACTGACAGGGGATCTTTTAAAATTGTCTTGCCACACTCGAACTTAAAATTAAGTCCTTTATTTTTCCTTAATAAAGAGTGGCAGGTATAAGTCCAGTTTTTTCTAGTCGAGGATCACAGCTGATGTTACAATGTAAAACTGTCAAAATACTGCCTAACACTCTTACAGCTTGGCTTTATTGTAATAAGTCTCTATTTAAACAAAAAAATATGGCTTAAGTATGTACTAATAATGATGATAATCAAACCGTTTAACTAAAGTTTTT
The DNA here is from genome assembly GCA_963576565.1 of Aspidapion aeneum. Lineage (NCBI taxonomy): Eukaryota > Metazoa > Arthropoda > Insecta > Coleoptera > Brentidae > Aspidapion > Aspidapion aeneum. Next base: position 60,254,663 of record OY755040.1, on the reverse strand, counting down.
TACGTATTATTTTATTTTAACATATTTCGCCAATAAATTTTGTTGCAAACTTTCCATACGAATCTACTGCAAGTTTTTTAATTAGTTTTGAACTGGTTAAAGTAATTAGCAGTTTGATTTTTAGGCATCAAAACACCTTCTATGTGCAAAAGTTAGTGTCCTTAACCAAGAAGAATGTTTGATAAATTACAGATTTGCTATACACCAGAGTTATACAAGAACATCAATATTTTTGAAGACAATGTGTGCCTTTAATTTTGAGAATAAAGCAGACGCTTGTAAGGTAGCCTTAAGTAGAATTCTTATTTTAAATTTTGGAAAAAAAATTAAATTAATAAAAACACTATAGGGGAGGGTGGGCAAGATGGCATCCTAAGCATTTAGTAAATTTAAAAAGAAAAATATTTTGCAAGGTAAATCAAAAAGAATAAAAAATAGGTGAAATCTTTTTATTCATACAACTAGTGAAACGATAGCGAACTAAGGAAACTAACTCCATGGCGGGACGAAAACGTCCACCGGTCTATAAGAAAGAAAGACGTTTCGTCACAGTTCAACCAGACCATAATATCACCTTCTCCACGGTGTCTGTCGGTTCGGAACCGAAAACAATGAGTTAACAAAGTATAAAAGGCAACTTCAAAGTTGAAGGAAACTAAGTCCATGGCGGGACGAAAACATTTTTTCAACTTTTATGTTGCCTTTTATAATAATAATAATAATATTAATAATTTGTCTTTATTGAAAATATGCCATGTACAATACTAACTAAAAGAGCACTTTTCAAAGAGCGAAGTCTAGCTGACAGTCCAACTACTTAACATTAACCCTCCGAACCGACAGACGCCGTGGAGACGGTGATAGCATGGTTTGGTGGAACTGTGACGAAATATCATTCTTCCTTATAGGGGATGTTTTCGTCCCGCCGTGGACTTAGTCTACTTGGTTCGCTGTCGTTTCACTCGTTGAATGAATAAATACTTTTAACCTATTTTTCAATCTTTTTGATTTACCTTGTATTATGTAGTCAGTTTGATTGAGGATGGAAATGCCTTTTTCCGAAACACCGGTGTCTGTGGTTGACTTTACCCCTTTGAAGTTGCGTTTTATACTTTGTTAAAAATATTTTGAATAGTGTACGTGCAAGACAAATAATACTTAGTTAATTTTCCTAAATATTAATTATTCCGTTGCACTGAGCCATACAGGTTGTCACGTGACACCGCAAAGTGCGCGGATAGAAAAGTGCGCAACCCACCGGCACGATGAGAGAGAGATCATCGTAGCCTCCATATTGAAACCGGCGTGTTTACTCGGTTTTTCCAAAACTACAATTCAATCAATTACAATTAGTGCCAATCAATTCTAAAATCATTCCAATCCGTTACCTCAACTCCTCACAGTGATTTCGATCAACTCAAGAACTCTGGTAGAAGCCTGGGCGCCCAGTGAATGGAATTTGTACCGCCGAGAAAAAACCAAGGTGTCAATCGACATTTTGTATGGTTCTCGCGTTATTTTCCATTTTTATCCTTAATGCGTAAAAGTTTAACCAGTGCCTAAAGCTATCGAACGGGTGTATGTCTTGCGCATACATTTTTATGGTCCTTCTATCCAAATATTCAAAAAAAATACAACAAAAATCAAAATTCATTTTTCTTAAACCAAAAATCTAAAAATTTTAAGACGCCATTAAGGACCAACCCAAAAGGGGCAGGCTTTATCAGTGACGAAGCGACACGCCTTTCCTAACACATGTTTAAAAATTTTATCGATTTCTGCAGTTTAAAAATTTAAAGGTCGCGGTCGACAACAACAACTGTTTTTTGTTTACCTACGGGAGAGTGAACGAAGGTAAAAACAAAATAAAATAAAATAATAAGAAATTCTGAAAAACGTTTTAGTGTTCAGTGATAATATTTATTACTAATTAATCAATTAAAATGACTAAAACCGGCCTGGATAAGGCAGTGCAAAAACGTGCAGTTTATGTTACGAGGATTACCGAGACATACACTGCAGCCATAAAGGCCCAGACTGATTCAAATGTAAAATCTATTTTCAAAACAAGGTATGAGAACTTGGAAGAATTTTATGATGAGTTTAAAAAACTGCACAATGACGTTATTAGCCTGGTGGAGGACGATAACGAATATAAAGTGCAAGACAAGGTGCGAGAAGATACAGACAATTTTTATTTTCAAACTAAAAGTATTTTCAATCAACTTTTTCCAGAACAAAATATTTTACAAGGCAATTGTGTATCTCTTCAAAATCAAACAAACAGTCATGAATACAAGGATCTATTAAAATTAGATGTCCCTTGTTACGATGGCACTTTATTAAAGTGGGTCACTTTTTATGATATGTTTTGCTCATTAGTGCACAACACTAATATGCCTCCAGTAAGGAAATTTAGACATCTAATTTCATATTTAAGAGGTGAACCACTCAGTTTAATAAAACACTTGCCTATTAATGATAATAATTACAATATTGCTTTTCAAACACTAGTAGATCGATACCAAAACAAAAGACTTTTGGCAACAAGCTACTGGAACACCGTAAATAGTACGGTTCCCTTAAAAAATAATTGCTCTTCCAAGGATCTTAGAACTTTACTCGATAGTTTTAATGAAAATATCTCTGCTTTAGAGTTATTAGGTTTTCCAACTCAACATTGGGATTTCATACTTTTCAACATGCTTCTTTCGCGTTTAACTACCTCAATACGAACTTCTTTTGAGATAGAATATAGTAAAATGGAGCTTCCTACCTACGAAAACCTTACAGAGTTCCTCAAAAATCATTGTAGGGCCTTAGAATCAGTTCAACTCATGCAAAATATTTCTTATTCAACTATGCAATCAGACAATTTACAAAATTCAAATCCAAAACCACCTAAGCGACAATTCAATTCAAATAATAATTACAACAGTTACTCAAAACCATATCAACCACAAGTTTACGTGGCAAATACAACTCAAAATCCTCAAAACTCAAAAATAACTTCATTTAGCAATAATTCGCAATTCCAACCAAATCATTCTAAATTCTTTAATTCAAATCAACAACCAAATCAATCTAGTTTTAGTTTCACTCCAGAAACTCAAAACAACTCAAATTCAAATACAAATCAATTCAACTCAAATTCAAATACAAATCAATTCAACTCAAATTCAAATACAAATCAATTCAACTCAAATTCAAATAGACAACAACAATTAAATAATTCGAATTTACAATTTAATTCGAATCTGTTTCAAAATAAATACAAATGTCGTTTATGTACAAATAAACAATTTCACAATCTTTCACAGTGCCAGGTATTTTTATCAAAAACTATACAGGAGCGTAATGCCTACGTTAGGCAAAATAATGCGTGTAGCAATTGTTTAAGATCGCATCCCTTAAATTTATGTCAATCTACTTTTTCTTGCCGTATCTGTGGCCAGCGTCACCATACAAGTATTTGTAATAACTCGCAAACTACTCAATCGAATTCACAAAATGCGTATTTTACAAATGTACAACCAACCCCAAACTTAAATCAAAATTCAATTCAATCTTCCCAAAACCCCAATCAAACACAAAATGAAACACCCAATGAGGGCATTGATTACATTAATTGTGGGTGCACCTCACTCACTACTCAAAAACCTCAAAGTACTATTTTACTTTCTACAACAAAAGTAGACATCCTAGATAGTCGTGGATACTATGAAACTATACGGGTTGTCCTCGACAATGCGTCAGAGGCCAATTTTATTTCTGAAAATTGTCTTAATCGCCTAGGATTATCTAGGAAAAAATTCATAGTTCCCATACGAGGCATCAATCAATCTACTTCAACCACCAATGGCATAACAAATTGCACAATTAAGCCTGTTGGCCGAAATAATCCAACGCTTTCTCTTGATGTCTATGTTTTGCCAAAGGTAAGTGCAAATTTGTCATCTTTTCAAGTTAATCCTCACAATTGGCATCATATCTCTAATTTAAATTTAGGAGATAATACTTTCAATATTCCCGCACCTGTAGACATGCTTTTAGGAGCACATGTTTATTCTCAAATAATTCAACCTAACATTATTCCTGGAGAACCGGGGCAGCCAATAGCACTTGAAACCTTGTTCGGCTGGGTGCTCCTGGGAAATACGGAAATAGCAAATCAACCTACATACAATTCAACTTCATATTCATGTCACTTTACTTCTTTACAAAATAATTCACTAGATCAAACGATGATCAAGTTTTGGGAAGTTGAGTCTCTCCCAACAAAAAAGTTCCTCTCTCCTGATGAGGAAAAATGTGAATCATTTTATCAAAAAACTGTCACGAGAGATAGTTCTGGACGTTTTCAAGTTTCATTGCCATTTCGTCACTCTAGACCTATTTTAGGAGATACCTACTCACATGCTTACAAATGTTTTTTATCTCTTGAGTCTAGACTGATAAAAAATCCCGAACTATATTCACAGTATTCCGAATTTATGAATAACTACTTAAAAAACGATCATATGAGTTTAATTCGAGAATCAGAATCAAAAAATCAATTCATAAATTATTTACCCCACCACTGCGTTGTACGCCCCGATAAACCAAGTTCACGCGTTCGAGTAGTTTTTAATGGCTCGGCAACAGCGGGTTCAAAGGGTATATCCCTTAATTCTACCCTTCTCCCAGGGCCCAAATTACAAACTGACATCAACTTAATTCTGTTAAAATTCCGATTTCATGAAATAATCATGCTCTCGGATATTACGCAAATGTTTTTACAAATAAAATTAGCTCCGGAAGATCGTGATTATCAACGTCTTCTGTGGCGTTTCACTTCAAGCGATCCTATTCAAGAATACAGACTTAATACTGTCACGTTTGGTATCACATCTAGTCCTTTTTTGGCCATCAGAACTATTCAAGAGTTCCAAGAAAAAAACTACCCAGAAGCTTCTAGAGTGCTCCTAGAAGACATTTTTGTGGATGATATCTGCGCAGGCGCAAACTCTATAGAGTCGGCTCTAGCTCTACAGCGAGATTTAATCGCTCTTCTAAAATCAGGCTGTTTTGAGCTTAAAAAATGGGCTCTTCTTTTGACAAGGAAAATCCTATATCCATAAAGGTTCTTGGACTCCAGTGGGACCCAAAATCAGACAATATGTTTTTCTCTTGTCAGCCATCGGAAAAACGATGCACAAAAAGAAATATTCTAAGCGCTATTGCTTCTATTTTTGATCCTTTAGGGATTTCCAAGATAGGATGGGACGATCCCGTGGACAAATCTATTCTTCAGCATTGGACACAATTTCAAAATGAACTTAAGTGCTTATCAGATATTAAATTTCCTAGGCACATTTTTTCTAAAGATATAATATCTTGTCAACTGCATGCTTTTTCGGACGCATCAGAATTAGGCTACGCAGCTTGCGTTTATTTACGTATCGAGCTGTCAGATCAAAGCATAAAAACTTCCTTAATTATGGGCAAATCAAGGGTCAGTCCCTTAAAAACTATTAGTCTCCCGAGACTAGAACTTTTAGGTACTGTTCTTCTTACTGAACTTCTTAGTTTTGTTATAAAAACTTATTCCCCTTTAATTTCAATAGATAAAACTTACGCTTATACAGATTCTCAAGTCGTCCTCTTTTGGCTGTGTAGCTCACCTCATAGATGGCGCTCTTTTGTTGCTAACAGAGTTAGCCAAGTACAAGAAAAACTCTCTAATGTAAACTGGTATCATGTAAAATCACAAGAAAACCCTGCGGATGTCGCCAGTCGTGGCACAACTCCTTTTAATTTTATAAACCACCCCTTGTGGTTTACAGGGCCTTCCTGGCTTAGTCAACCATGTACTACATGGGACTTAAAAAATCCCGCATTACTCCAAAACTCAGAAACCGATTTTCAGCAAATTTTAAATGAAGAAAAGCCTGAAAAAATAACACTTACTACAAACATCGATTATCATATTCTAGACTTCCTTGTAAATAAATATTCATCCCTTTTTCACATTCAAAAATTAATTTGTCAGATTCGACGAATATTTTATAATTTTAAAAACAAAAAGGAACCACTTACAGGTCAATTTCTATTTTTGAAATTCAGCATGCTTTAACACTCTTGGTTCGAAGAAGCCAAGAATTCCATTTCTCTGACCTCCTAAAACAACTAAAAAACAACGAACTTTTACCCAAAGCTTTTCGAAAAATTGCACCCTTTTTGGACACTACCGGACTGATAAGGGTAGGTGGTCGTCTTAGGCATACGAATTCTATACCTTTTGATGCAAAACATCCTCTATTGCTTCCCAGATCAGGCAGGTTGTCTGACCTTATCATTGAACATATTCATAAGGTAAATAGCCATCCAGGGCTAAATACAGTTCAGTACTTACTAAGACAACAATTCTGGATCTTAGCATCCCGCAGAGCTATTCAGTCAGTTTTATCTCGATGCATAAGATGTTATCGCCTTAGACCAAAGGCTTACATCCCTTATCAAGGTGACTTACCTTATTTTAGAATTTCACAACTAAAGTGCTTTTCTCATGCAACTTTGGACTATGCTGGTCCTATAAAAATTTCACCAGGTCGTTGGTACCGGGGTACCAAAGAATTAAAAGCCTATATCTGCATTTTCGTGTGCGCAAGTACGCGCGCTATCCACACAGAAGTTGCGTCAGACCTTACTTCTGAATGCTTTATAGCCGCATTCAGAAGGTTTGTAGCTAGAAGGGGTCGTTGTAATTTTTTATACAGCGACAGAGGCTCCAATTTTCAAGGAGCAAACTCTGAGCTTAAAAAGCTTTTCGAAGCTTCCTCTGAACATCTTCAGATCAAATGGCATTTTTTTCCTAGTGCTAGTCCTCATTTCAATGGCTTATCAGAGGCTGGTGTTAAATCAGTAAAAACACATCTTTACCGAGTGATCGGAAATCAGAAGCTTACATACGAAGAACTAAATACTTTGCTTGTGCAGATCGAGGCATTGCTAAAAAGTCGCCCAATCTCTGCGCAATCATCCGATCCCAATGATTTTTGTCCACTCACTCCCGGACATTTCCTTACCATGGAACCTTTAAACTCTGTCCCAGACCCAGACTTATCACAATTAAAACTAAACACTCTTTCTCGGTGGCAACTTGTTCAGCGATTGAACACTGATTTTTGGTCCCGATGGAAAGAGGAGTACCTACATACTCTACAGCAGAGGTCCAAGTGGACAGAAAAACCTACTAAAGTCGAGTTAAATACTTTAGTAGTCATAAAAAATGAAAACAAACCACCCTTGCAGTGGTCTTTAGGCAGGATTGTAGAATTGCATCCTGGTTCAGATGGACATGTTAGAGTTGTCACGATTAGGACTCAACAAGGGCTATTTAAACGTCCAATTGTTAAATTGTGCCCTTTGCCTTTTAACTGAACACTCAAGCAATGTTCATTCTATGTCAGTGTCGTCATAGAATTATTCTCTTTTTTTTTTTTATTCCTTTTCGGGAAATATTTTTTTTTGTTTTATCGCGGCAAAAAATAGAATAACATTTTGTCGCAATTTTTTAATTTTTTTGGAAATAATAATTGTTATTCCCTAGTTATAATACTTATTATTTTTCCTGGTTCTAAAATAGTATTTTAGGGCGGCCGGGAAAATGTACGTGCAAGACAAATAATACTTAGTTAATTTTCCTAAATATTAATTATTCCGTTGCACTGAGCCATACAGGTTGTCACGTGACAGCGCAAAGTGCGCGGATAGAAAAGTGCGCAACCCACCGGCACGATGAGAGAGAGATCATCGTAGCCTCCATATTGAAACCGGCGTGTTTACTCGGTTTTTCCAAAACTACAATTCAATCAATTACAATTAGTGCCAATCAATTCTAAAATCATTCCAATCCGTTACCTCAACTCCTCACAGTGATTTCGATCAACTCAAGAACTCTGGTAGAAGCCTGGGCGCCCAGTGAATGGAATTTGTACCGCCGAGAAAAAACCAAGGTAGGTGTCAATCGACATTTTGTATGGTTCTCGCGTTATTTTCCATTTTTATCCTTAATGCGTAAAAGTTTAACCAGTGCCTAAAGCTATCGAACGGGTGTATGTCTTGCGCATACAAATAGAACAGATCATTTTGCATAAATTCAAAAACTGTCATACAGGGTGTTTCAAAATTCAATAACATAATTTTAAAGTAAGATTCCTCAAGACATAAAGTTTTTATAATTTAATTTTTTTAGGTTTTTTGTATGGCTTGTGCATTTTTTGAGATATTTAGTTTAAATTTGGCGCGTGTAATAAGCTATAGGCACCACACTATTAGACATTTAAAATAATATTAAAAATCTAAAAGATGATATTTTTTTTAGGGGTAATGTAGAAATTTTCCCCAGATTTCTTTTTTATCCGGAGCCAATGGTTAAGTTTAAAGCAAAAAATATTAAAATCACTGTTTCGTTTGCAAACGTTTTTGTCTCTTTGGAAAACTTTGGAGAAAATAGCTGTTGCACCAAAAGCTGCTACAATCATAATAAAAAATGCTGTTTGTGAAGATATGTTTTTATTAAATTTTTGATCTTGAGGAATTAAAAATTAAGTTACTAAATGTTGAATTACCCTGTATTAATAAATATAAACAAACCCTAAAAGATAAATAGTTTTTCATAAAATAAACCTTGCTATATAAAAAAAAACAATCTTATCAAGCCATGGGGCAAGTTCCTCTTGCCCTCAACTTGATATGACCATCTTGCCGCATTAAGACGTTTTTTTTTGTATGTATGTAACAAGGTTGTATGTTAAAAAAATATAACTTACACTTGCCTACTTGTCTAAAGAGCATATTTCTGTCATTATTGGTTCTTTGGTGATTCTAGACGATATGTAGTAAACAGGTGCCCATCTTGCCCCACCTGCCCATTTTGCCCTGCCTCCCCTTTAATATTTAAAAAGAACTCATTTAACTTTTAGGGTGATTCTGGCGGTCCCTTGCTTTGCCCAAATGGTTCAGATTATGTACAGTATGGAATTGTATCTTGGGGGTACGAATGTGGCATTTATCCAGGTACCTATACAGTACAGGTTTTCCCAAATTCAACTTTTTTGGAGGGCTTTAAGTATTTTTGACCCCATCTTGATATAACGAGCCGTTTTTAGGCTTCTCGATGCTTTTGAAGTGTCTTCATTTTCGAGGGGGGCGATAATAACATAGTATTAATTTGATTTTAATTGCTTTTGACCTTTTTTATAGAGAATCTCAAAGTGAATTTTGTCTCTCACTTTTAGTTTTTCAGAAATTACTTTACATTATATATTACAAGTTTGTATTTTTTTATCAAATTACATTTTTTATGACTTATATATGATTTTTCAAATTGAAGTATCACAATAAAAACTTTTGTGTTAAGTTTTCTATATAAATACTTTTAAATAAGTTATTAATTTTTGAATAACTACCTAAATTGTTCAATAAAAATTTTTTAAACCCAGTAAACAAATCAAATTATAACATAAAAACAAATAATCGTAAAAATAGAAACAATATAAAGAAATAACATAATTTATAAATAAATTACAATTTTATGTAATATCTCAAAAACTAAAAATGGCGAAAAAAATTAAATTTGACAGTTTTTTTGAAAAAATTCATTAAAAAGGGAATTTTGGACTAAAACTAAATTTTAATTTTTAATTTTAAGGTCTACTGCCATTTTAATTTTTATAATAATTTTTTATGTTTTCCGCTCGCTTGAAAAAGATATATCGAACTCCGCTGCGGAAAAGTGACATTTTTCACACTTGTTGGGAAGTATAACTTTTTTTAACTGTAAAACTTTATTTAGCAAGAATATGCTACAATTTTAACAATAGTAAAGTTAATTACATTAAAATCTAATTGTTAGCTATATAAATATTAATAGACTAAGTAATATTTTCAACTGTAAAACAATAATTTATTCTACCTGCATCCAAATGAATAATACTATAATTAAACAAACAGCATTGAAAATAAATATTTTTTAAAACTTTTTTTAAATGTGTTTAATTTCTTTTCATTTTTTATTGAGTTTTTTAATTTATTGAATTCTGACAAACCTTTACAAAAAATTGATTTTTGGACAATTATTTTTTGGGCATTATTTAAATGAAAATCGTGTTTGTATCTTGTATGATGTGAATGGAAATTTGAATTTTGGAGGACAAAACCTTTAAGTTGTTCTGGTAGTAGATTGTTTTGAATTTTGTAAATAAATATACAAACATTATAGAAAATGACATTTTTTACATTAAGCCAATTTAATTTTTTTAGCATTAGTGTAATTTTTGTGTATTTATCTGCTTTAAGAATTATTCTCATTGCTCTATTCTGTAATATTTGAAGTTTATCTAAAATATTTTCATTCGCTGTGTATAATAGAGTTGAGCAGTAGGAAAAATGTGGTAATATTGTTGTATTGTAAACACATTTTTTAGAAAAAAATGATAAATAATAAGTAATCCTTCCTAAATACCCAATTTTTGAAGAAATTTTTGATATAATATATTCGTAGTATTTATCAAACTTTAATTTTGAATCTATAATGATACCAAGATATTTGAATGAATTTGTAATTTCTAATTTCTCATTATTTATTGTGATTGCAAAATTTGTAAAGTTGCTTTTTGAATTTAAAATCATACATTTTGTTTTGTTTACATTCAATTTTAATTTGTTTGCGTTTAGCCAATGTACTACATTTTTTAATTCTGAATTTATCTCAATAGTTAGGTTTTCTAACGAAGTTCCTTTTAAATAAAGTAATGTATCATCTGCAAACATCTGTATCATACAATTTTTTAAAACTGTTGGTAGATAATTTATATATAAAATAAAAAGTAATGGTCCCAATTTACTTCCCTGTGGTACCCCTATATTGTTTGATTTTTCCGATGATAGTGAATTCAAAATTTTGGTTCGCTGTGTCCTGTTGCATAAATAATTTTTAAACCATTCTAATGCTTTTCCCCTTAGACCAAATTTATAAAGCTTTTTTAATAGCCTTTCCCTGTCAATAGTTTCAAATGCTCCTTTAAAATCTAAAAATACCCCAACTATAATTTAATTTTTCTCAAAACTTCTTTTCCATGTTTCTATAACGTATTGTACTGCAATTTTTGTAGAATGTTTTCGCCTAAATCCTGTTTGTTTCCTAAAATTTTGTTGCTTTCTATAAAATTTAAAAACTGTTCATATACCACTTCTTCCAATAACTTTTCAATATCCCATAAAACATTTATTGGTCTTAATTCATCATATCTTTTACTATTTTTAACATTTGGTACAGGTGTAATATATGAGCATTTGAGTATTTATGGAATTTCTCCGTTTTTTAAGCACGTGTTTATTAGATTTAAAAGTGGATATCCTATGACCGAAAATGTTTCTTTCATTAGATTTTTTTTTAATATTTCATTTTTATTATTATTTGATTTTAAATTTGTAACTTTGTTTTTCAGTTGATTTAATGTTACTTCTTATACTAATTCTAAAAGAAATGCATCTAAACAAAAAAAACATGTTTTGAAATTATTGTTCTTTAGTCGCCCTTTATTAAAAATATGTTTGTAACGCATTTATAAATTTTTTAGGTGTATATTCCAGAGTGGACCAATATCTGGATTTTATTCATAATACCATGTTGGGAAGATCCCGTGCTGCTTTGTATCATATTTCTTTATGTGTGTTATTAATAAATCTTAGTTTATTTATCTAATAAATTTCATTTATATTAACTTAAGTTTTTTTTTTAAATCGCTAGTAAATAAAAGTACTGTGGATGGCACAGTGATCTGAGGCTAGGTCATAAGTGGTCAAATCCGACATCCTGATAACATCCTTGACCGATGCTAATTGAACCCTTAAATGATCCTAGGGATTCGACGCATTAAAAGTTAATTCCTAAATCTATTCTTCTTGTTAAGTTATAGAGGGTTCATTTAGTATAATTTTGGAGCATAATCACCATAAGGCTAAGGTAAAAAAATAAAACAAGTTCTAAGTAAGGCAAAAATTGTTCGTGGAAGAAACTAAATATTTGCGTGTAGGGTAAGGATTGAGCTTTTAAGCAGTATCGACAAAAATGGTATGAGCGTCCTGGTTTTATTAACTTTATTTTAAACATTGCTCCTGCTAATTTCATAGACTATATCTTTTAAAGTCCACTTGGGTCCGGCTTGCTGGTATATAGGTATGATGTCCCAAGGCTTACCGAGTAAATCTGAATTATACATTTACCCGCCCTGACCCGCCTATGAGGACAACAGAGTTAAACTGTGTAATGGATGTTGTCCGGTGCGTTATTGTTGTCACCAAGCATTTCTTACGGGATTTTTAATTTGCCAGACACAAATTTTGTCCGTCATCCGTGTTACCTCATATTAGTGCTCAGAAAATCCCGCTAGATACATTTGGTGGCAATAAAAATAATATAAAAAACATAAATAACAATTATATTCTCACCTCCAATCTTTTTAAATTATACCTTAAGTTGCATAGCTATAGCAAATATTAAATTTAAAAATATAAAAAATCTTATTCGCTTCTCACATGTTCATAAAAATAAAATAGTATGCATTATATTTGCGGACATATTTTGTCAAAAAACACTTAAATCTGGACCCTAAAGCGTTAGCCTTAATAATTGATTAATTAATGTATAAACATGAAATTTTGATATTTCCTTAAAAAAAAAATATTGTTTTCAGTGTTTATTTTCTATAAGTTGTAAATATCAGAAATTATTGGTAACGAAATGTTTTTCACTTTGATATACTAATGTGTATTCTTAGTTGAGATTAAGTATAATACCCAGACAGCACTAGGACGTTTAATCATAGTAAGTAACTCTGCGTACGTAACGTACATTTTTGGACTTACGTCCACATATTTTTCTTTGATTTGTACGTACCCTATAAAAAATAATGGATTCAATGGCATTAAAAAGTATTCAGTTTTTATACCTTTTAATAACTATGTATCCTGCTCAATTCCCTGAGCAGAGGATAGGTATTCAGAATTTATTCCAACCAATACTTTTTTATCCAAAACTGTTTTGGTTACATGTATATACCAAATTCTGAATTCATTTTTTATACATTTAAATACTTCTCAATATCTTTTGAAACCTATCCATTTAAATGACTTTTTATGAATTCATTATTTATACCGTTGAATACTTTTCAATACCTTCCTTTATCAATACAATTGAATGAACTTTTCAAGTATTCATTTTCTATATATTTGAATACATATTTATACTCTTTGAAGCAATCCAATTAAATACCTTTTTATGTAATCATTATTTATACCAATGAATACTTTTTAATTCCTTCCTTTCTCAATGCAACCGAATAAACATAGAAGGATTCATTTTTAATACATTTGAATACATAATAATACACTATAGAACAATCCATTTAAATGACTTTTTATGAATTCATTATTTATCCCGTTGAATACTTTTCAATACCTTCCTTTATCAATACAATTGAATGAACTTTTCAAGTATTCATTTTCTATATATTTGAATACATATTTACACTATTTAAAGCAATCCAATTACATACCTTTTTAAGTAATCATTATTTATACCAATGAATACTTTTTAATTCCTTCCTTTCTCAGTGCAACCGAATAAACATAGAAGGATTCAATTTTAATACATACTAATACGCTATAAAACAATCCATTTAAATGACTTTTTATGAATTCATTATCTACTATCCCGTTGAATACTTTTCAATACCTTCCTTTATCAATACAATTGAATGAGCTTTTCAAGTATTCATTTTCTATATATTTGAATACATATTTATACTCTTTGAAGCAATCCAATTAAATACCTTTTTATGTAATCATTATTTATACCAATGAATACTTTTTAATTCCTTCCTTTCTCAATGCAACCGAATAAAAATAGAAGGATTCATTTTTAATACATTTGAATACATAATAATACACTATAGAACAATCCATTTAAATGACTTTCTATGAATTCATTATTTATCCCGTTGAATACTTTTCAATACCTTCCTTTATCAATACAATTGAATGAACTTTTCAAGTATTCATTTTCTATATATTTGAATACATATTTACACTATTTAAAGCAATCCAATTACATACCTTTTTATGTAATTATTATTTATACCAATGAATACTTTTTAATTCCTTCCTTTCTCAATACAACCGAATAAACATAAAAGGATTCATTTTTAATACATCTGAATACATACTAATACGCTATAAATGACTTTTTATGAATTCATTATTTATCCCGTTGAATACTTTTCAATACCTTCCTTTATCAATACAATTGAATGAACTTTTCAAGTATTCATTTTCTATATATTTGAATACATATTTACACTATTTAAAGCAATCCAATTACATACCTTTTTAAGTAATCATTATATATACCAATGAATACTTTTTAATTCCTTGCTTTCTCAATACAACCGAATAAACATAAAAGGATTCATTTTTAATACATCTGAATACATACTAATACATTATGAATTCATTATTTATCCCGTTGAATACTTTTCAATACCTCCCTTTATCAATACAATTGAATGAACTTTTCAGGTATTCATTTTCTATATATTTGAATACATATTTATACTCTTTAAAACAATCCAATTAAATACCTTTTTATGTAATCAATATTTATACCAATGAATACTTTTTAATTCCTTTCTTTCTCAATACAATCGAACAAACATACAAGGATTCATTTTTAATACATTTGAATACATACTAATACGCTATAGAACAATCCATTTAAATGACTTTTTATGAATTCATTATTTATCCCGTTGAATACTTTTCAATACCTTCCTTTATCAATACAATTGAATGAACTTTTCAAGTATACATATTTATACCCTTTAAAGCAATCCAATTAAATACATTTTTATGCAATCATTATTTATACTAATGAATACTTTTTAATTCCTTCCCTTCTCAATACAACCGAATAAACATAGAAGGTTTCATTTTTAATACATTTGAATACATACTAATACGCTATAGAACAATCCATTTAAATGACTTTTTATGAATTCATTATTTATCCCGTTGAATACTTTTCAATACCTCCCTTTATCAATACAATTGAATGAACTTTTCAGGTATTCATTTTCTATATATTTGAATACATATTTATACTCTTTAAAGCAATCCAATTAAATACCTTTTTATGTAATCATTATTTATACCAATGAATACTTTTTAATTCCTTCCTTTCTCAATGCAACCGAATAAACATAGGATTCATTTTTAATACATTTGAATACATACTAATATCTATAGAACAATCCTTTTAAATGACTTTATATGGATTCATTATTTATCCCGTTGAGTACTTTTCAATACCTTCCTTTATCAATACAATTGAATGAACTTTTCAAGTATTCATTTTCTGTATATTTGAATACATATTTATACTCTTTAAAGCAATCCAATTAAATACCTTTTTATGTAATCATTATTTATACCAATGAATACTTTTTAATTCCATCCTTTCTCAATGCAACGGAATAAACATAGAAGAAGTCAATTTTAATACATTTGAATACATACTAATACGCTATGGAACAATCCATTTAAATGACTTTTTATGAATTCATTATTTATCCGGTTGAATACTTTTCAATACCTTCCTTTATCAATACAATTGAAGGAACTTTTCAAGTATTCATTTTCTTTATATTTGAATACATATTTATACTCTTTAAAGCAATCCAATTAAATACCTTTTTATGTAATCATTATTTATACCAATGAATACTTTTTAATTCCATCCTTTCTCAATGCAACGGAATAAACATAGAAGAATTCGATTTTAATACATTTGAATACATACTAATACGCTATGGAACAATCCATTTAAATGACTTTTTATGAATTCATTATTTATCCCGTTGAATACTTTTCAATACCTCCCTTTATCAATACAATTGAATGAACTTTTCAGGTATTCATTTTCTATATATTTGAATACATATTTATACTCTTTAAAGCAATCCAATTAAATACCTTTTTATGTAATCATTATTTATACCAATGAATACTTTTTAATTCCTTCCTTTCTCAATGCAACCGAATAAACATAGGATTCATTTTTAATACATTTGAATACATACTAATATCTATAGAACAATCCTTTTAAATGACTTTATATGGATTCATTATTTATCCCGTTGAGTACTTTTCAATACCTTCCTTTATCAATACAATTGAATGAACTTTTCAAGTATTCATTTTCTATATATTTGAATACATATTTATACTATTTAAAGAAATCCAATTACATACCTTTATATGTAATCATTATTTATACCAAAGAATACGTTTTAATTCCTTCCTTTCTCAATACAACCGAATAAACATAAAAGGATTCATTTTTAATACATCTGCATGGGCGCACCCAGGGGGGGGGGGGGTGGGCCCGGGGCCCGGGGCCCGGGCCCCCCCAAGCCTTAGAATTTTTAATATATTTGATGATAAAACATGAAAAATATCTTAAAATTTGACATCAGGAGGCTTCGGCCCCCCCCAACCCCAAGCAGTGGCGTAGTTGCGAAAAGACATGATGCCCATTTTTTTTGTTTTTTTTTTTGGTCGCAAGTTTTTTGAGGGCGCGCTTCGTAGCTGTCGGGCCCCCCCCCCCTCCCCAAGACACATTCCTGGGTGCGCCACGCATCTGAATACATACTAATAGGCTATAAAACAATCCATTTAAATGACTTTTTATGAATTCATTATTTATACCGTTGAATACTTTTCAATACCTTCCTTTACAAATACAATTGAATAAACTTTTCATGTATTCACTTTCTATATATTTGAATACATATTTATACTCTTTAAAACAATCCAGTTAAATACCTTTTTATGTAATCATTATTTATACAAATGAATACTTTTTAATTCCTTCCTTTCTCAATGCAACGGAATGAACATAGAAGGATTCATTTTTAATACATTTGAATACATACTAATACGCTACGAAACAATCCATTTAAATGACTTTTTATGAATTCATTATTTATCCGGTTGAATACTTTTCAATACCTTCCTTTATCAATACAATTGAAGGAACTTTTCAAGTATTCATTTTCTATATATTTGAATACATATTTATACTCTTTAAAGCATTCCAATTAAATACCTTTTTATGTAATCATTATTTATACCAATGAATACTTTTTAATTCCATCCTTTCTCAATGCAACGGAATAAACATAGAAGAATTCAATTTTAATACATTTGAATACATACTAATACGCTATGGAACAATCCATTTAAATGACTTTTTATGAATTCATTATTTATCCCGTTGAATACTTTTCAATACCTTACTTTATCAATACAATTGAATGAACTTTTCAAGTATTCATTTTCTGTATATTTGAATACATATTTATACTCTTTAAAGCAATCCAATTAAATACCTTTTTATGTAATCATTATTTATACCAATGAATACTTTTTAATTCCATCCTTTCTCAATGCAACGGAATAAACATAGAAGAAGTCAATTTTAATACATTTGAATACATACTAATACGCTATGGAACAATCCATTTAAATGACTTTTTATGAATTCATTATTTATCCGGTTGAATACTTTTCAATACCTTCCTTTATTAATACATTTGAATGAACTTTTCAAGTATTCATTTTCTATATATTTGAATACATATTTATACTCTTTAAAGCAATCCAATTAAATACCTTTTTATGTAATCATTATTTATATCAATGAATACTTTTTAATTGCTTCCTTTCTCAATGCAACCGAATAAACATAGAAGGATTCATTTCTAATACATTTGAATACATACTAATACGCTACAGAACAATCCATTTAAATCAATTTTTATGAATTCATTATTTATCCCGTTGAATACTTTTCAATACCTTCCTTTATCAATACAATTAAATGCACTTTTCAAGTATTCATTTTCTATGTATTTGAATACATATTTATACTATTTAAAGCAAAACAATTAAATACCTTTTTATGAAATCATTATTTATACCAATGAATACTTTTTAATTCCTTCCTTCATCTCAATACAACCGAATAAACATAAAAGGATTCATTTTTAATACATCTGAATACATACTAATACGCTATAAAACAATCCATTTAAATGACTTTTTATGAATTCATTATTTATACCGTTGAATACTTTTCAATACCTTCCTTTATCAATACAATTTAATGAGCTTTTCAGGTATTCATTTTCTATATATTTGAATACATATTTATACTCTTTAAAACAATCCAATTAAATACCTTTTTATGTAATCATTATTTATACCAATGAATACTTTTTAATTCCATCCTTTCTCAATGCAACGGAATAAACATAGAAGAATTCAATTTTAATACATTTGAATACATACTAATACGCTATGGAACAATCCATTTAAATGACTTTTTATGAATTCATTATTTATCCCGTTGAATACTTTTCAATACCTTACTTTATCAGGACAATTGAATGAACTTTTCAAGTATTCATTTTCTGTATATTTGAATACATATTTATACTCTTTAAAGCAATCCAATTAAATACCTTTTTATGTAATCATTATTTATACCAATGAATACTTTTTAATTCCATCCTTTCTCAATGCAACGGAATAAACATAGAAGAAGTCAATTTTAATACATTTGAATACATACTAATACGCTATGGAACAATCCATTTAAATGACTTTTTATGAATTCATTATTTATCCGGTTGAATACTTTTCAATACCTTCCTTTATTAATACATTTGAATGAACTTTTCAAGTATTCATTTTCTATATATTTGAATACATATTTATACTCTTTAAAGCAATCCAATTAAATACCTTTTTATGTAATCATTATTTATATCAATGAATACTTTTTAATTCCTTCCTTTCTCAATGCAACCGAATAAACATAGAAGGATTCATTTCTAATACATTTGAATACATACTAATACGCTACAGAACAATCCATTTAAATCAATTTTTATGAATTCATTATTTATCCCGTTGAATACTTTTCAATACCTTCCTTTATCAATACAATTAAATGCACTTTTCAAGTATTCATTTTCTATGTATTTGAATACATATTTATACTATTTAAAGCAAAACAATTAAATACCTTTTTATGAAATCATTATTTATACCAATGAATACTTTTTAATTCCTTCCTTCATCTCAATACAACCGAATAAACATAAAAGGATTCATTTTTAATACATCTGAATACATACTAATACGCTATAAAACAATCCATTTAAATGACTTTTTATGAATTCATTATTTATACCGTTGAATACTTTTCAATACCTTCCTTTATCAATACAATTTAATGAGCTTTTCAGGTATTCATTTTCTATATATTTGAATACATATTTATACTCTTTAAAACAATCCAATTAAATACCTTTTTATGTAATCATTATTTATACCAATGAATACTTTTTAATTTCTTCCTTTCTCAATACAACCGAATTAACATACAAGGATTCATTTTTAATACATCTGAATACATACTAATACACTATAAAACAATTCATTTAAATGACTTTTTATGAATTCATTATTTCCCACATAGCATTGAAAGAACATTCAAATGCTTTGTATATGCTTTTTAGGTACTTTAAAGAATATTCTTTTAGTGATATGCTTAGCATATTTTGAAAAGAAGATTCACATCCCAAGTATATGCGATGAACATACTGTAAAGGATCTTCTTTTAAGAATCAGCATACCATATTCTTGGCATATACCATGTGAGAATGTTTCACTTTAGTACATCCGTAGTATATACCAGTTATGAACGTGCCAAGAATATTCTGAGATTAACATGCTAGGAATATTCCGGAATGCACTAGAAAATACACATATATTTTAATAATATTCATGGCATGAATACATTCTACAAAAAACACTACAATATTCTTGATTATTATTTATACCAATGAATACTTTTTAATTTCTTCCTTTCTCAATACAACCGAATAAACATACAAGGATTCATTTTTAATACATCTGAAGACATAATAATACACTATAAAACAATTCATTTAAATGACTTTTTATGAATTCATTATTTCCCACATAGCATTGAAATAACATTCAAATGGTTTGTATATGCTTTTTAGGTACTTTAAAGAATATTCTTTTAGTGATATGCTTAGCATATTTTGAAAAGAAGATTCACATCCCAAGTATATGCGATGACTATACTGTAAAGGATCTTCTTTTAGGAATCAGCATACCATATTCTTGGCATATACCGTGTGAGAATGTTTCACTTTAGTACATCCATAGTATTGTTACGGGTTCACAACGACAAATTAAAACTCGCAATTGTTGAAAACGATACGTCAATTTATTTCGACAAATTATGTACAAAAACACGCACTTAAACTGACTAATAACTCGCTCATATATATCTCACGACCACTACAGTACGGTATCTGTGACTGACTCCTGGTGCGCGACCCCGGCCCTATATATAGGATCGTCCATCTCTCTCGAACTTTCCGGCAGCCTTCGACGTCCGGAAAGTTCCCGCACTACCGCGACCGCAAGCCACAGTCAACGCAACTAAAACCTAGACTAAGAATACAACCTTAAGATAAATCGACCTAATACTACACTAAACCTAAATAAATTCCAATTATAAAATTTAAATAACTTAAATTTGTAACACTATCCTCCTCTTCAGGTTTGATCGTCTCGATCAACATTTCCCAGGTAAGGTTTTAGTCTGTCTAGATGAACAACTTTCATCTTGGACTTCGGGCTTCTCTGGATTCGGTAGACTACATCATTAATTCTCTTAACAACTTTATAAGGCCCTTCCCATGGTGGTGTCAACTTAGGTGATCTTCCTTTCTTGCGTTGAGGATTGTATAGCCAGACTTGATCATTCTCTTTGAACCCTGAAGAGTTTGCTTTCAGGTCATATCTCGCTTTCATGCGGTCACTGGCTATTTCTATTCGCTCTCTAACCACTTCATGGATATCGTGCAGCTTTTGCCTTAAACGTTCGAGATAGTCATTAACCTCTAAGTGTGCTTCTTCAGGTGAACCAAACATGATATCACATGGTAAACGCAGTTCTCTACCAAACAGGATACTAGATGGAGTAGCTCCTTTCGTATTGTGAATGGCAGTTCTATAGGCCATCAAAAACAATGGGATATATTGGTCCCAATCTGTTTGGTGTTCATCAACAACTTTGCAAAGATGTTCCTCTATTGTTTTATTAAATCTTTCAACCATGCCATCTGACTGCGGATGCAAAGCAGTAGTCCGTGTTTTATGTATTCCTAAAAGGTCACAGAGATTCTGGAAGAGCTTTGATTCAAAGTTTCTTCCTTGATCTGAATGTAGTTCCAAAGGAATGCCAAATCGGCTGAAAACATCATTTACCAGAACTTCTGCAACTGTAGCGGCCTCTTGGTTAGGCAAAGCAAAAACTTCTGGCCATTTGCTAAAATAATCCATGACAACAAGGATGTATTTGTTGCCCTTTTTAGTTTCTGGAAATGGTCCGGCCACATCAATAGCAATGCGTTCGAATGGCAGACCTACGTTATATTGTTTCATTTGACCTCTGGACCTTGTTTTGGGACCTTGGCTGGCTGCACAAGTCGAACATCGGCGGCACCAGTTTTTCACATCTTGAAAGTAATTGACCCAATAAAATCGGTTTCGAATTTTGTCCATGGTTTTATTTATGCCTAGGTGCGCGCCTGATTTTCCACCATGGCATTCGGCCATTATATTGTCTACCATGCTCCTAGGAACCACTACTTGATTAATCACAGTAAGGCCATCGGCACTTTCCCAGGCACGTTTAAGGATGTTTTCTTCTACTATCAGTGAATCCCATTGTGCCCACAGTGATTTGAATATCACCCCTTGGTTTGCAATATCTTGCCATGATGGTCGTGGCTTTTTCTCTTCTTTCAATCGCAAGATAGGTCCTACATCTTTGTCGTTAAGTTGTGTGGTTCTAATCGAAGCCGACATCCATTCTTCATCTGGTTCTAACTTTATCTGGCGCACGTAGGTAATTCCTTCTTTCTGGTCAATTTTCCTGCAATGTTTACAATCCTCGGGGCAAGGTCTTCTGGACAATGCATCTGCATTATTATGCACCCTTCCTGCTCGGTGCTTAATTTGATAATGGTATTGTTGTAGCTTTTCTATCCATCTCGCGACTTGCCCCTCAGGTTGTTTCATTTTCATGAGCCACTGTAACGCAGCATGATCCGTTCTAATCAGAAACTCTTGTCCGTAGAGATATTTGTGAAAGTGATCTACGGATTTAACTACGGCTAGGAGCTCCTTTCTAGTAACACAATAATTTCTCTCTGGTTTGGATAGCTTCTTGCTGAAAAATTCGATGACCCGTTCTTCTCCATCTTGTACTTGGGAGAGTACTGCTCCTATGCCATCGTTGCTCGCATCAGTATCTAATATGAATTTTCCTTTTGGAATGGGATATGCAAGAATCGGACTAGAACATAATGCTGCTTTTAGTCTTCTAAATGCTTGGTCACATTCGGTATTCCATTTGTAGGAAGCTTTATCTTCTGTAAGTCTATGTAACGGAGACGCTATTTTGGCGAATCCTTCTACAAATCGTCTGTAGTATGTACACAGACCCAAAAAGCTTCTCAATTCATGTTTGTCACGAGGTTGAGGCCATTCTTTTATTGCTTGTAGCTTCTTTTCGTCGGTATGGATGCCTTCTCGGGAAACGACGTGACCCAGGAACTCAACTTTTTCTTGGAACAGAAAACATTTCTTTGAGTTTAATTTAAGATTTGCGTTCCTGATTCTTGAGAATACTTCTCGTAAATTATCTAGATGTTCTTGAAATGATTTCCCCATTACTATGACATCATCCAAATAGACTAGGCAGGTTTTCCAAATAAGGCCTCGTAGAACGACTTCCATTAGTCTTTTAAATGTAGCTGGGGCATTGCACAGGCCAAATGGCATCACATTAAACTGATAAAGTCCACTTCCAGCAGAGAATGCAGTCTTCTCTTTATCTCTTTCAAAGATTCCTACTTGCCAATACCCACTTTTCAGGTCAAGAGTAGAAAACCAATATGATCCTGCCAACGTTGTTAATGTGTCGTCTATTCTTGGCAGTGGGTAACTATCTTTCTTGGTCACATCGTTAAGTTTCCTGTAGTCGACACAAAATCTAGTACTTCCATCCTTTTTAGTGACCAACACCACAGGAGATGACCAAGGACTTGATGACTCTTCAATAACACCGTCGCTGAGCATTTTATTAATGAGATTGTGAACTTCTTCTTGCTTGGCCATTGGTAGTCTTCTTGGGGGTTGTCTTATCGGTTGGGCATCGCCAGTGTTGATAGCATGTTGAATAAGGTTTGTGCGTCCCGAACTACTCCTAGTTTCGAAGATATTACTTTGTTCTTCTATAAACTCTCTCGCTTTACTTTATTCTTCTGGAGTGAGATGTTGCCAAGTTGACTCAAATTGCTGAAGTACCTCCATTGGTAACTTACTTGTATCCTCGGAAGTTGGCTCTTCACATCTTGTTACTTTCTGTACTGGTTCAAATAATGCTACCACCTCCCCCTTATTAATTTTGACACTATTTGGGAAAATATTGGCGACTCTAATCGGGATGTCTTTATCGGTTTTAACTAGTGATTTTGCAACGAGGTAGGTGTTGGGTGTGTTTTGTTGGCTTATGAGTCCGACGCAGCTTGATGTTTTACTTTCCAGCCTCCCAAAAATTATGGTCTCACTGTTACCGACTAGTCTTGTCGTGCATACTGCCACGACCTTTATTGGTTCTTTATTGAAGTGACTATTTGACAAAATAAACTCTTCATTCCCAAATCTTAGGGTATTAAGTTTATTATCAAACGCAAATCCATGTTTACTTATCAAGTCCATTCCCAAAATAAATTCGTCTTCTATTTCGGCAACCAATACAGTGTGGCGAATCTTCAATCTTCCCAGCTGTAGGTCTATATCTGTCTGCCCCAACACGTCGGCGGATTCTCCAGTCACAGTCTTAAGTGTTATTTTCTTTTCTATTAGTCGAATTTTATATCTCGTTGCAATTTTGAACTTAAGCAATGATATGGCAGCACCAGTGTCTACTGTTATGTTAACTTTTCTCCCATTAATGAGTCCGTCGATGTTAAGACTGTCAGCAGTATGTTCTAGGCTCTTAATAGAGTAAATTTTGGGGGCTCTATTCCCATTAGCCCCTCTGCGTTGACTAGTTTTAGTTTTCCTGATCTCTTCTTCGGTACTCTGTCCCGCTAGATGGCGAGCGAGACCTTATTTGGACGCGACAATCGCGTTGAATATGCCCTGTACGTCCGCATCTGAAACACTTTACATTTGGAGGGGATCGTCTGCTTTCTTTCAAAGAGTCAATCTTCTCTATCAGTGATTGAAACATTTGGTTTAGCGTTTTTGAGTTGACCTCATGTCCATTGCTCATTTCTTCTCCCTCCTGAATTGAAACAGCTCTTACTTTTGGCCTGGACATATTATTTGATGATTCAATTTCAAGGGCTCGAATCAACACTTCACTGCTGTTATGGAAGCGTTCTCGACCAAGTAACTTTGCTAAGTCCGTGTCTCGTAATCCGTTAATAAAGCGATCTACCGTGAAGGGATCTCTGTAATTTTCTGGCATTTCTGGGTAAGCTAAATACATCAGCCTCCTGATATCTGCTTCATACTCTTGCAATGATTCTCCTGGTCTTTGTTGACGAATATTTAATTCTGACCAATGTAAATTTCGCAAGTGTTCGTCTCCATACCTTCTTTCTAACGCTGCCACTAAAGCATTATAATTCTGTTTTTGTTCGACTGGAATGGACCGTAAAAGTCCCAGAGCAGGTTCTCGTAGAGCTACTAACAAAGCTCTAGCTTTTTCTTCATCATCCCAACCATTTGCAGCAGCGGCAGCTTCAAACTGTTGTTTGTAAGTAGACCAGGAAGACGTACCATCAAAATTTGGAGGCTTAATGTTTTGGTTGGAATTTACAACACATCCTTGAGCTTTTATTTTGTTGTGTTCTTTCTGAAGCTGTAGAAACTGTTTTGACATGTCCTGGAATTTTTCTTCTATGGTTTGAAAAACTTCTTCCCTAACATTCTGTAGTTTGGTCTCCACTTTTTCTTCAACATTTTGTACCTTTTCCTCAACATTTTGTACCTTTTCTTCTACATTCTGCAATTTATTTTGTACCTTTTGTTCCACACTATGCATTCTTTGAGTTATTTCTTCCTTAAGATCTTCGGTTGCACTCTTGAACTCTTCTCTCAGCTGTTCGGAGTTGCTCTTTATTTGATCGAAGTTTTCTTGAATGCCATCTAATCTTTGCTCAAATGTCTGTTTCATATCGTTCATAGTGTGTTTTATATCGCCCTGGTTTTGAGCCATTTGAGCTGCTAGAGCCTGCATCATTTTAGTAAGATCTTCCATCTTTGCCGATCCTTGTCTAGTAAGCATCAACTTCCTGATAAATCACTTAAAACGTCTATTTTAGGGCTATAAAGCGAATGTCGAAGTCGGTTTTTCAATATCTCTTTCAATTCTTAAATAGAACCTAATGGAATGTTCTGGAATATACTGGTAAATGCTACTCTTTCTGCTACTAGGCAAATGTAGAAGTCACTTTTTGATTATCTCTTTTGGTTCTCGAATAGACCGTCGTAGAATGTTATGGAATATTCTAGAAATAATTTATAATTCTTACTTTTAAAATAACTAAGCTACTGTCGAAGTCGGTATTTGTGTATCTCTTCTAGTTTTTGAATAGAACGTCGTAGAATGCTATGGAATCTTCTAGAAATTCTTTCTAATTCTTACTTTTGAAATAACTAAACTAATGTCGAAATCGGTATTTGTATATCTCTTCTAGTTTTTGAATAGAACGTCGTAGAATGTTATGGAATCTTCTAGAAATTCTTTTTAGTTCTTACTTTTGAAATTACTAAGCTAATGTCGAAGTCTCTTTTTGGATATTTCTTCTGGTTTTCGAATAGAGCGTCGTAGAAAGTGATGGAATGTTCTAGAAATTCTTTCTGATTCTTACTTTTAAAATTACTAATCTAATGTCGAAGTCGGTATTTGTATATCTCTTCTAGTTTTTGAATAGAACGTCGTAGAATGTTATAGACTATTCTAGAAAATCTCTCTAATTATCAATTTTTGGATTGTAAAGTTAATGTCGAAGTCGGTTCTTAAATATCTCTTTTAGTTTTTGAATAAAACAATATCGAACTTCTTCGTATATTCTGGAAAAATCACTTACTGTTTTTCTGTCCAATTGTCCTATCCGGTGGTAATATGTAAGGATAGTCTTTGCACTATTTATTTCTTTTAATCTCACTTCTGACACCAATTGTTACGGGTTCACAACGACAAATTAAAACTCGCAATTGTTGAAAACGATACGTCAATTTATTTCGACAAATTATGTACAAAAACACGCACTTAAACTGACTAACAACTCGCTGATATATATCTCACGACCACTACAGTACGGTATCTGTGACTGACTCCTGGTGCGCGACCCCGGCCCTATATATAGGATCGTCCATCTCTCTCGAACTTTCCGGCAGCCTTCGACGTCCGGAAAGTTCCCGCACTACCGCGACCGCAAGCCACAGACAACGCAACTAAAACCTAGACTAAGAATACAACCATAAGATAAATCGACCTAATACTACACTAAACCTAAATAAATTCCAATTATAAAATTTAAATAACTTAAATTTGTAATAGTATATACCAGTTATGAACGTGCCAAGAATATTCTGAGATTAACATGCTAAGAATATTCCGGAATGCACTAGAAAATACACATATATTTTAATAATATTCATGGCATCAAATCACTTACTGTTTTTCTGTCCAATTGTCCAATTGTCCTATCCGGTGGTAATATGTAAGGATAGTCTTTGCACTATTTATTTCTTTTAATCTCACTTCTGACACCAATTGTTACGGGTTCACAACGACAAATTAAAACTCGCAATTGTTGAAAACGATACGTCAATTTATTTCGACAAATTATGTACAAAAACACGCACTTAAACTGACTAACAACTCGCTGATATATATCTCACGACCACTACAGTACGGTATCTGTGACTGACTCCTGGTGCGCGACCCCGGCCCTATATATAGGATCGTCCATCTCTCTCGAACTTTCCGGCAGCCTTCGACGTCCGGAAAGTTCCCGCACTACCGCGACCGCAAGCCACAGACAACGCAACTAAAACCTAGACTAAGAATACAACCATAAGATAAATCGACCTAATACTACACTAAACCTAAATAAATTCCAATTATAAAATTTAAATAACTTAAATTTGTAATAGTATATACCAGTTATGAACGTGCCAAGAATATTCTGAGATTAACATGCTAAGAATATTCCGGAATGCACTAGAAAATACACATATATTTTAATAATATTCATGGCATGAATACATTCTACAAAAAACACTCAATATTCTTTAAACATTTTTGAATAATAAAACTGTACAAAAATATTGCTTTTTAGAGAATTGGTAATTTTAAGTATAGGTACCTTGTGTAAAGAATATTCAAAAAATTCTAAATTTAAATGATACTTAAATACCTGTTGAAAATTGCTTAAATTCTTATAGCTGGGCGATTTTTTCTCAAAATTATGACGTCATAGCCGAGATCATTTTTACAAATTTTGATTGAATAACTTTTTCAATCAACGATGTGATTGCGTGTCAAACTGTTTAAGAAATTTATAACCGATCTTTCTGACTAGAGGCCCTCGATATATTTGACAATTGTTTTACAATTGTCAAATGTATCGAGGGCCTCTATTTCTGACTATTTGTGGCGTTCCAGGGTTCCTAATTTCGTCATAATCAGTGGCGTATATAGAAAAAAGCTTCGGGGTGGGCCCGAGACAGTTTTGGGCGTATATGAGGGGGTGGCCCGGGCCCCCCCCCCCCGTAGCTAAGATTTTTTAGATATTTTCCACATATTTCATGAATACAAACATAAAATAGCATAAACTACGGCCTCATGGGGTCTCGCCCCCCTCCCCCCCAAAACGGCTCTGGTACAAAATAGCGCAGGACAAAATAGCGCGGACAAAATAGCGCGGGACAAAATAGCGCAGGACAAAATTGCGCAGGACAAAATAGCGCAGGACAAAATAGAGCGGGACAAAATAGCGCAGATCTCAAAAAGATACTAAAAAAATAACCTAACCTTACTTGGTTAGTTTAATATACAGTGAAGGCCGAACCTTATCACTCAAACTGCACCAGCTGAAGTGGACCAGGGGCCGAGGATAGGTTGGGTTTAATATCCCAACCTGACCCGGTTAGGTTGGGATACTAACCTAACCTATCCTCGGAGATACTAAAAAAGTAACCTTACCTTACTTGGTTAGTTTAATAAACAGTGAAGGCCTAACCTTATCACTCAAACTGCCTTAGCCGAAGTGGACCAGGGGCCGAGGATAGGTTAGGTTTAATATCCCAACCTGACCCGGTTAGGTTGGGATACTAACCTAACCTATCCTCGGAGATACTAAAAAAATAACCTTACCTTACTTGGTTAGTTTAATAAACAGTGAAGGCCTAACCTTATCTCTCAAACTGCCCCAGCTGAAGTGGACCAGGGGCCGAGGATAGGTTAGGTTAGTGTCCCAGCCTGATCCGGTTAGGTTTTTTTACAAAAAAAAACTTACCTGATCTGTTCAGGCAAGTTTTTTTTTTGTAAGAAAACCTAACCGGGTCAGGTTGGGATACTAACCTAACCTATCCTCGGCCCCCTGGTCCACTTCGGCTGGACAGGGCAAATCGACTTGGAATTTATAACGTGCGCTAGTTTGTCCTGCGCCATTTGGTCCTGCGCTATTTTGTCCCGCGCCATTTTGTCCTGCGCTATTTTGTCCTGCTCTATTTTGTCCTGCGCTATTTTGTCCTGCGCCATTTTGTCCACGCTATTTTGTCCTGCGCTATTTTGTACCAGAGCCCCCAAACTGTGTTGGGCCCCCCGAAACTTTTTTCTATAGACGCCACTGCCGTATTTTATGTTTTTATTAATGAAATATGTGGAAAATACCAAAAAAAATCTTTGCATCTT
The DNA here is from genome assembly GCA_963576565.1 of Aspidapion aeneum. Lineage (NCBI taxonomy): Eukaryota > Metazoa > Arthropoda > Insecta > Coleoptera > Brentidae > Aspidapion > Aspidapion aeneum. Next base: position 60,225,448 of record OY755040.1, on the reverse strand, counting down.
GGGGAGCCATTAGGAATCCTTTAAAAATAGTGTCACTATTTCAAATTTTATTTTATTAATTTTTGAGCGGCTCCTCTTCGAATACACCATAGACATGGTAGTATTATTCATATTGGTTGGGTGACTTTACGTCCTTATTTACCTAATCTGTGGTGATGTCAATATTTGTGTGCTAAAATCAATGAAATTGAATGTTTTTCAGTTTTTCCTTTTTCTTGTGTTTTCAATTTGGTCTTTACTTGTGTTTTTTGGATTGCCAGATCGGTTTGGCCAGGTACGTTGTTTTAAATTTCATTTCGAATCCGTGTGTTCTGTAAGGCCCCTACTTAGAAAGGAGGGTAGTTAAGTGCCCATTTATAAACTAAGATGTATAAGAGAAATCAGAAAGGTTCTTAGCAGTCAATTTTACCATAAATTAGTTGACAAATACAAATATTATTTTAGTTCTGGAGTATTTTATATAAAAGCATTTTTTATTTTTTTTTATTTAATAAATTTTGAGAAAAATTGTATCAAAAAGTTTTCTTTTAACTTGAATCTTTACCTAACTTTTTTTTAAATCTTGCAACAGATATTTTTTATACTTCTCAGTGAGCTAGAGACTTTTGGTAGGTGATTAAGTCATAAGTTTTATTTTAATAGGGACATTCCAGTGAACTTCCTCTCACAGTACACGTTATATGAGACCATTTTTTCCATTTGGTAGAGGTTCAAGGATGATTCATGATTCATATGTGAGTGGGCCTTGGAGCCCTTCTACTGCGACTACTATCGGGTCTATTGTGGCTCAGCTTCAAGGATAGTGTTTATATGGATTTTAAATCAAGGACAGTATTTATGGTGCCGTTTTGCTAAGGATGTTTTTCAGCTAAGTGAATAGAAATTATGAATTGGTTAATTTGAATCTGTCCTCTTCTTTATTATTTTTTTGCACCATAAATAGCAGAAAATAAATAAAAAACTATATAATATGTATACTTATATATAAATAGGAAACTAGCAGTTAGAAAAATGTTTAAAAGGAGAGTTTTGAGAGAAGCTTTGATCTAAATCCAGAGAAATTTTACAGTTAAGAATTAACCGTAAAAATCTCCTGTTTAACAGTTTTTTGAAAACTGTTAGTTTCTAATATATTGAGGTGTTCTGCTAATTATGTTACCCCCTGTATAAATTGTATACATGGGTAGGATAGAAAAAATAAGAACAAAAGTTTTTTGGAGTTATTGCCAATCTATAAATGGAAACATTTTTCTAGGTTAGGTATTTGGTTGGTGTTATTATTATTTTTTTTTGTTTAACTAGGTACTTATAGGGCTGTCTAGCAAAACATATGATCCAATCTAAGATATCTTCTGTAGGACAAACAAACTGATTTCTCATAGGCCGTAATGTTAAAAAAAACGTAAATTGTACAAAAACAACAAGAGATTGAGTCTCAAAAATTATTCAGTTTTAAGAACGGATCCTTTGTGCATATGGGAAAAATGTAAATTTCGGAGGTATTAAAATGTAGTTATTCTGTATACTTGAAAGGGGATTCAAAAGGATAATTATTTAATGGATTGGAGGGTATTAAAAAAAACCCTTAATGGTATAGAAATAGATTCTTTTTGAATGACACAAAGTGTATTGAAATTGATGAAATGTTCATATACTTTTTAATGACAATTTAATACACCTTTTCAAATCCTTTTTTTGGATAAGAAAGAATTGAAAATGTGAATTTGGGAGGTATTAAAATGTATTAATTCTGTATACTTAAAAAGGGACTTAAAATGAAAGATAGTTTATGGATTGGAGAGAATTCAAAATAAAAACCCTTAATGGGATAGAAATCGATTCCTTTTGAATGTCACAAAGTGTATTGAAATGGATGAAATGTTTGTATACTTTTTAATGCCAATTTATTACTTATGGCTTTTCAAATCCTTTTTTGGATAAGAAAAGATTCAAAATATAGATCTAGGAGGTATTAAATGTATTCATTCTGCATACTTAAAAGGGGATTTAAACGGATAAGTAATTTATGGATTGGAGGGGATTAAAAATAAAAACCCTTAATGAGATAGAAAGGGATTCCTTTTGAATGCCACAAACTGTATTGAAATGGATGGAATGTTTATATACTTTTTAATGCTAATTGCATACGCTTTTTGAAATCCTTTTTTTGGATAAGAAAGGATTAAAAATGTGGATCTTGAAGGTATTAAAATGTATTCATTCGGTATTCTTGAAAGGGGATTCAAAAGGTTAAAGATTTTATGAATTAAAGGGGATTAAACATAAAACCCCTTAATGACATAGAAATGGATGCATTTTGAATGCCAAAAAGTGTATTGAAATGGATGGAATATTTTTATACTTTTTAATGACAATTTAATATATCTTTTCAAATCCTTTTTTTGGATAAGAAAGAATTGAAAATGAGAATTCTGGAGGTATTAAAATGTATTAATTCTGTATACTTAAAAAGGGACTTAAAAGGATAAATAGTTTATGGATTAAAGAGATTTCAAAATAAAAACCCTTAATGGGATAGAAATTGATTCCATTTGAATGTCACAAAGTGTATTGAAATGGATGAAATGTGTGTATACTTTTTAATGCCAATTTAATACGCCTTTTCAAATCCTTTTTTGGATAAGAAAGGATTGAAAATGTGTATCTAGGAAGTATTAAAATGTATTTATTCTGCATAATTAAAAGGGGATTTAAAAAGATAAGTAGTTTATGGATTGGAGGGGATTAAAAATAAAAACCCTTAATGAGATAGAAAGGGATTCCTTTTGAATTCCACAAAGTGTGTTGAAATGGATGAAACGTTTGTATACGTTTTAATGCCAATTTAATACGCCTTTTCAAATCCTTTTTTTGAATAAGAAAGGATTGAAAATGTAGATTTAGGAGGTATTAAAATATATTCATTCTGCATACTAAAAAGGTTATTTAAAAGGATAAGGACATTTATGGATTGGAGGGGATTAAAAATAAAAACCCTTAATGAGATAGAAATGGATTCTTTTTGAATGCCACAAAGTGTATTGAAATGGATTAAATGTATTCATTCTGTATACATGAAGGGGGATTCAAAAGGATAAAGATTTCATGGATTAAAGGGGATTAAATATAAAACCCCTTAATGACATAGAAATGGATTTCTTTTGAATGCCAAAAAGTGTATTAAAATGGATGGAATATTTTTATACTTTTTAATAACAATTTAATAGGCCTTTTCAAATCTGTCTACTTCTCGCCCAGTTAAAATTGGTTTGCATAGTGGACTGTAAATCGAAATTAGAATTTTATATTTTATTTTATTTTTTAGAATTATTATGGATTATGTTTATTTTAATTTAACAAGCATTTAAGTTGGCCGATAATATCAAGCTGAAAGGGTAGAAATTTCCTTAAATAAAAATATATGATTACTAAAACCAGCTCCGCTCAAGCTTAGCACTAAATTTATGCACTAAGAAATTATTATTGTTAATATAATTTTATAAGCGAATTTCGACACTAAAAATATAATCACTTACTGCTGTGCTGTCTTCATGCCAGATCTTGGAAGGCCTTCCAAAGAGATGACTCCATGTGTCCAATTTCTATTCCAGTAATATTGAGCACACGCGTATTCGCGCTAATAAGCAAAAGTGAAAATTTTATTGTGTGTTTGGTTTTAATGTTAAATATATTAATATTAATCACAGCCGAAAAACGTGCAGGCGGAATTCATTGTCACGTATTTCTTATCAGAAAAAATACATTGTTTTTCTTTATTTTTAACTGTTCGGTTGATCGTGAGAGAGACTCGCTGAAGGCGAAAGGCTACTATTTTTCATTATTGAATTCACAAGCGAGTTCGCGCATTTATATCCAGTTTTAACTTTTAGAGGGGCGCTAAATGAGTTTCACTGGTGTATTTTTATTTTAATTTAAAAGTAGAAAAATGGATTTAAGATTTTATTCTTAATTATAATTATTTTAACAACTAATTAACCATTTAATTATAATTAATTAGAGTAACTTATAGGAAGCCCAATTATGGCCTAATTAATTCAAAAGGCCGTATTTAAAAATATAGTAAAAACAAAAAAATGCTTAAAAAATAAAATTAAACAAAATAAATTATTTTTTAAATAAATAATAACCCGGAATGAACATCACACCCCCTGGAAAATGCCTACGCATTTTCAGCATTCTCAATGGGAAGTGGACAAAGTTTTAAGAGAGGACGTTTTAAAGCTGCACTGGTAGCTGTCTTTAATGTTGCCACTCTAGATATTCCATCTTTACCCGGATGCAAGGCGACAATACGGCCAAGCTTCCACTGAAGAGGGGGTAAACAATCCTCCTTTATTAAAACTAACGTTCCAACAGATGGCATTGTGTTATCCTTTAACCATTTATGCCTCTGTTGAAGAGTGTGTAAATATTCTAATTTATATCTCTGCCAAAAATCCTGTTGAAGGCGCTGTACTAGCTGCCAACGACTCAATCTATTTAATTTCAAATGGGATAGGTCAGGATCAGGCGGTGAAGCCGGTGATTCCAACGTAAGAAAATGATTGGGCGTTAAGACACTCAAATCGTTAGGATCCGAACTCAAGGGCGCTAAGGGCCGCGAGTTTAAAATGGCCTCTATCTGACATAAAAAGGTGTAAAATTCCTCATAAGCAAGGATTTGTTCCCCGATTACCCTTACCAAATGTTTTTTGTACCGCCAAAATTCGGACTACTGGGGGGAATAAAATGCCACTCAGTAGGGTTTAAAGGGTCTAAATTAAGTAGCGTTTTATTCGCTAAAACAAAATTAGTTGCATTATCACTCCACATCTGATGGACTCTACCTCTGCGCGCTAATAACCTGCGCAGCGCAGCAATAAAAGCTTCCGCTGTCAGATCACTCACAAGCTCTAAATGCAGAGCTTTAGTTGCGAGACAAACGAATAAGCAAATATAAGCTTTGCCAGTTTTTGCAGCCCTAGTTTTTCCTACTGTTTTTCCTAGTGAAATTTGAAAAGGACCGCCGAAATCCACCCCAGCATTGGCAAAGGCTCGGCATTGCTCCAATCGAGCAGTAGGAAGTGACCCCATTAACGGCTGCAAAGGTTGAGGTTTGACTTTAAAACATCTTACGCATTTGGACAAAACATGAGTGATAGCACGTTTTGATGAAAGGACCCAATACCGTTGGTTTAAAAGATGAGTTACCGTCAACAGTCCAGCGTGCAAGTATTTTAAATGAATGTTTTCAATAATCATGTAGGTTAATTTACTATCGCGGGGTAGCAAAACAGGGTGCTTTTGATCGTAAGCCAGAGACGAATAATGCAATCTACCACCCACCCTTATTACATCATCTGAATCCAAAAAAAGATTTAATTTTTGTAAGGGTTTTGGAAGGCATTCGTTATTTTTTAATTTTTTCACTTCCTCTGAAAAAGCTAATTTTTGAACATGTTTTATGAGTTTTAGCAGAGCTTTATTTATTTCCAAAAATGTTAATAAACCTGTTATATGTTCATTTTTTGGTTTAAAATAATTCCATAAAAATCGAAAAATATATGTTAAAACTCGACACATTGTGGAAAAGATCGAAAATTTATTTAAAATTATCTCATAATAATTTTCAGCATTTTTATTGATGGTAAAAAGCACAGTGGCGGACCTTCCTTCTGCTTTAGTTGCGCTATTTTCAGATAAACTTTTTTGTGCAGGCCATTGCTCAGATTTTTTACATAAATAATCTGGGCCACTGTAAAACAGATCAAGGTTTAATAATTCTGAGGGAAAGGCGCCCCGCCTAGCCACATCAGCTGGATTTAAAGAGGTAGGAACATAGTTCCACGAATCGGGCGGAATTTTTTCCTGAATCATAGAGACCCGATTGCTAACAAAGGTCTTCCAACGATAAGGGTGTCCTTTAATCCAACACAAAGTTACTGTTGAATCTGATCAACCAAAAATTTTATTTATTTTTATATGGTTGTTGAAAGCTTCGTAAACAAAATTGGCGAGTTGCGCAGCTAAGAGAGCCGCTGATAATTCCAAGCGAGCTATGCTCAAAATATTTTTAGTAGGAGCTATTCTTGTTTTGCTACATAAAAAATAGACCGAAATTTCATTCTTACAGCAAACTCTTAAATAGCAAACTGATGCGTAACCAAGTGGGCTTGCGTCTGCAAAAGAGTGAATTTCGTAAGAAGCATTGCCAGAAAAAATATTTATGTGGCGCATTAATTTAAATTCTTTTAAGAGCGGCAATTAGGCTTTATAGCGAGACCAAACTTGACTTATTTCCGCGGGGGCGTGGTCATCCCAATTTAACTCTTTTATCCAAAGTTTTTGAATAAGGCATTTTGTGAAAAAAGTTATTGGTGAAACCATTCCTAATGGGTCAAAAAAGGTGGCCAGTTCCGAAAGAATCTGACGTTTAGTACAATTTCGTTCCTGAGGAATAACATTAAAAGTAAAAAAGTCAGAATTGGGCTGCCACTGAAGTCCCAAAACTTTGGTTAAATTATCGCAATCAAACTGTAGCGCATTCGGATTTATAGACTCATCAGGCAAACCCTTTAAAAATCTTGGGTCATTGGAAGCCCATTTATGCAAGTAAACCCCCCACTTTTAAGAAATAAAATAAGTTGATCTCTAAGTTTTATTGCATCCCTTAAATTATCCCCCCCCACTCGAGATATCATCGACGAAAATGTCATTTAAAAGAACTTTACTCGCAAGGGGGTATTTATGTTCTTCAGATTTAGCTAAATGTTGCAAGACCCTTATAGACAAATAGCTAGATGGTGCTAAACCATACGTAACACGCTTAAGCTGACACTCCATAATGGCATCGTTAGGATCAAATCTCCACAATATGCGCTGATAACACTGATGCGCCTGCGCAACGATAATTTGTCTATACATTTTAGACATATCGGCTATAAAAGCTATTTTATGCAAGCGAAAGTTTAAAAGAATAACACGAATGTCAGTTTGCAACTTTGGTCCTACAAGCAAAGTCTCGTTAAGGGCCAAAGGGCATCCTGGACCGGTAGCACTCGCATTAAAAACTACCCTTAGCTTAGTGCTTACACTTTTAGGTTTTTCCCCGCATAAATGAGGAATATAAAAGTTTTTATCGCTATCGTCAGGATTTTGCAATATCTCCATGTGATCCAACTCCAAAAACTCCCTTATAAAATCAGAGTATTTTTTATAGAGATCTGGATTCCTTAACAACTTGCGTTCCAATGATAAAAAACTGTTTAATGCAAATTGTTTACTGCCAGGAAAAATAGGTTCAATTTTTTCCTTAAAGGGCAAAGAAACAGTGTAGCGGCCTTTAGAATCTCGAGAGACAGAGTCAAGAAAAATTTGTTCACATAACTCCTCTTCAGGCGACAAAAATGCCTTTTAAGGGATGTTTTCTAACTCCCAAAATTAAACAATATTTTCATTTAAAGTTTTACAAGTAATATGGCTTAAAAATAAATTAAATTAGGGGTTGTAATCTGAGTAAATTTTTCCCATGACTATATAACCAAAAATGGTATTTAAAAGCGTAGGCTCATTAGAATTGTTCCCACAAATACGCCCATCTTGAATAATGTGAGTAAAAAGATCTGCCCCTATTAAAAGTTCTATAGACCCCGGCTTATGAAAAGTAGGATCTGCCAATTTAATATTTTTAATATGGCTCCAGTTCTGTATAGAAACATTATTACTAGGAATATTTGAGCAAATACGGGGTAAAATAACAGCTTGCACATTTAAAACCGGACATATTTTGTCCACTGGTCGCAGTGTTAAGTAAACACTTCCTAACTTAGAGTTTATAGACGTTTCCCCTATGCCCTCAATTATAGTAGAGTTTTGAATGCGCGGTAAACCTAACATATTTGCGCAACTTTGACTCAAAAAACTAATAGAGCTACCGGTGTCCAAAATCCCACGTACAGTTTGATATTCTCCTTTTGCATCTAATATATTAACCAAAATTGTGGAGAGCATCGTAGGCGCGCTATTCGATTTTTTATTTAAAGTCGCATTGCAGCACTGCTTAATTGCAGTACTTTGATTTTGATTAAGCGAAAAAGCCAAATTAGCGTGCTCATTTTGTTCGCCAGTGTTGCCATTATTATTATTTGTAAAGTGCAATAAACTGTGGTGACGTTTTTGACATTCACATGTAATTTGTGACTTACAAAAAGATGTCTTATGTAAAGTGCTTAGGCATAGAATGCATAAAGATTTACTTTTCGCCAAATTAAATCTTTCCTTAGGATTTTTACTTTTAAAATCCGGACATGATATAATTTAATGACGGTTGCTATTGCAACAAAAACAAAATAAATCCGCGCTGTTGCCGCTATTGTTATTTTTATTAAGCATGGATTTTTGCAAGTTATGGTTTGCTGGATTTTTTCTAAATCTAGGAGACTTATTTTTATATTCAAATGAATTATGAGAGTTTTGATTACTTAAACCAGGCAATGAGCATTGAGTAGAAAAAAGCGCTCCACACTGCTTATCAAAAAAATCATAAACTACCTGGTATTGAGGTATTTCGCTAGATTTGCCATGAAAAATTTCAAAACGCGTTATTAAGTCAGTGTTTACCCTTTTTAAAAGCATTTGCATAAAAATGTAATCCCAGCCATCTACGTCAATTTGCATCCCTCTCAAGGCTTCTAGATTTTTAGAAAATGTATCGAGCAAGTTCCTTAAGGCATTGGGGTCCTCAGAATCAATTTTTTGTGAATTTTCTATGGAACTCCAATAGTCATTTGCCAAGAGGCGTTTATTTAAGTATCGCTTGACCAATTTGTCATAAGCGATTGCGTAATTTGCTCCGCAAAGTGGCAACGTTGTTACCATTTCAAATGGGGGACCCTTTAAGTGATTAACCAAATGCGTTAGTTTAGCCATATTTGACAACGCTGGATATTTATTCACTAAGTTTTCAAACAACTCGTAAAAAGACGGAAAGTTTCTTATGTCACTCTCAAAAGTTATTAATTTAATTTCTTCTAACCTTATATGAGAGTTACTTGCCCCCGCTGGCAGTTGCTGAGGGGAAGTCGCCCCTATAGAGAGCCTCTGCTGAGTTGCTGTGTAAACCCCATTTGAAAAAATTATATTAAAAATTGATTTAATTCCTGCGTATTTTTTATTAAAATCAAGCACTTTTTTAGTAGCTGACCTGACCTCCTCCACATCGGAGAAAACGTCATTTATTAACGCAGTGTGATGTTTTACGAACTCCTCACGGATCAACTCAATATCTTCAATTACGACCTCAAAAATTCCCTTTTTTGAAGCATCAGTTTTTGCTTCTGTAGCTGTGTTAAAAATATCTTCAAGCTTATCATATTCGATATCGCGCTGAACTTTACGTTTTTTAATTTTTTCTGCGTTTGCCATTTTTTATTATTAAAAAATTAAGAAAAAACAAAATATTGTGCTATTTTAATTTTTAATCAAGAATAACTAACTAGCGAAAAAACTGACCTACCCAATTCGTACGGTATCACAGTCTTTTTTTCTTTTATCGCTAAGATATTTTTAGAATACTCACACACCTACAAATTCGTTTTAATGCAGCTTTAAACGGATTTCATTTTGACAAGGTCATTGATTTCACGAATTAAAAAACTGCAAAAATTATTATTTTATTTTTCGCAAATTTTTAATTCTATTTTGTAAAAGGAAAAAAAAACTAAATCATCCGGTTCGAAGGACCAAAACCGTCTACTTCTCGCCCAGTTAAAATTGGTTTACATAGTGGACTGTAAATCGAAATTAGAATTTTATATTTTATTTTATTTTTTAGAATTATTATGGATTATGTTTATTTTAATGTTACAAGCATTTAAGTTGGCCGATAATATCAAGCTGAAAGGGTAGAAATTTCCCTAAATAAAAATATATGATTACTAAAACCAGATCCGCTCAAGCTTAGCACTAAATTTATGCACTAAGAAATTATTATTGTTAATATAATTTTATAAGCGAATTTCGACACTAAAAATATAATCACTTACTGCTGTGCTGTCTTCATTCCAGATCTTGGAAGGCCTTCCAAAGAGATGACTCCATGTGTCCAGCTTCTTTTCCAGTAATATTGAGCACACGCGTATTTTATTGTGTGTTTGGTTTTAATGTTAAATATATTAATATTAATCACAGCCGAAAAACGTGCAGGCGGAATTCATTGTCACGTATTTCTTATCAGAAAAAATACATTGTTTTTCTTTATTTTTAAATGTTCGGTTGATCGTGAGAGAGACTCGCTGAAGGCGAAAGGCTACTATTTTTCATTATTGAATTCACAAGCGAGTTCGCGCATATATGTCCAGTTTTAACTTTTAGAGGGGCGCTAAATGAGTTTCGCTGGTGTATTTTTATTTTAATTTAAAAGTAGAAAAATGGATTTAAGATTTTATTCTTAATTATAATTCTTTTAACAACTAATTAACCATTTAATTATGATTGATTAGAGTAACTTATAGGAAGCCCAATTATGGCCTAATTAATTCAAAAGGCCGTATTTAAAAATATAGTAAAAACAAAAAAATGCTTAAAAAATAAAATTAAACATAATAAATTATTTTTTAAATAAATAATAACCCGGAATGAACAAAATCCTTTTTTGGATAAGAAAGAATTGAAAATGTTAATTTGGGAGGTATTAAAATGTATTAATTCTGTATACTTAAAAAGGGACTTAAAAGGATAAATAGTTTATGGATTGGAGAGAATTCAAAATAAAAACCCTTAATGGGATAGAAATGGATTTCTTTTGAATGTCACAAAGTGTATTGAAATGGATGAAATGTTTGTATACTTTTTAATGCCAATTTAAACGCCTTTTCAAATCCTTTTTTTGGATAAGAAAAGATTCAAAATATAGATCTAGGAGGTATTAAAATGTATTCATTTTGCATACTTAAAAGGGGGATTTAAAAGGATAAGTAATTTATGGATTGGAGGGGATTAAAAATAAAAACCCTAAATAAGATAGAAAGGGATTCCTTTTGAATGCCACAAAGTGTATTGAAATGGATGGAATGCTTATATACTTTTTAATGCTAATTGCATACGCTTTTTGAAATCCTTTTTTTGGATAAGAGAGGATTAAAAATGTAGATCTCGAAGGTATTAAAATGTATTCATTCGGTATTCTTGAAAGGGGATTCAAAAGGTTAAAGATTTTGTGGATTAAAGGGGATTAAAAATAAAACACCCTAATGACATAGAAATGGATTCCTTTTTTTGGATAAGACAGGATTGAAAATGTAAATTTCGGAGGTATTAAAACATATTTATTCTGTATACTTGAAAGAGGATTCAAAAGGATAATTATTTTATGGATTGAAGGTGATTAAAAAAACCCTTACAGGTATAGAAATGGATTCTTTTTGAATAACACAAAGTGTATTGAAATGGATGGAATGTTTATATACTTTTTAATAATAACTTAATACGCCTTTTCAAATCCTTTTTTCGGATAAGAAAGAATTGAAAATGTGAATTTCGGAGGTATTAAAATGTTATAATTCTGTATACTTAAAAGGGGACTTAAAAGGATAAATAGTTTATGGATTGAAGAGAATTCAAAATAACAACCCTTAATGGGATAGAAAGGGATTCCTTTTGAATGCCACAAAGTGTATTGAAATGGATGAAATGTATTCATTTTGTATACATGAAAGGGGAATCAAAAGGATAAAGATTTTATGGATTAAAGGGGATTAAATATAAAATCCCTTAATGACATAGACATGGATTTCTTTTGAATGCCAAAAAGTGTATTCAAATGAATGGAATATTTTTATACGTTTTAATGAAAATTTAATACACCTTTTCAAATCCTTTATTTTTTTGGATAAGAAATAATTAAAAATGTGAATTTGGGAGGTATTAAAATGTATTAATTCTGTATACTTAAAAGGGGACTTAAATGGATAAATAGTTTATGGATTGGAGAGAATTCAAAATAAAAACCCTTAATGGGATAGAAATGGATTCCTTTTGAATGTTACAAAGTGTATTGAAATGTATGAAATGTTTGTATACTTTTTAATGCCAATTTAATACGCCTTTTCATATCCTTTTTTTGGATAAGAAAGGATTTAAAATGTAGATCTAGGAGGTATTAAAATGTATTCATTCTGCATACTTAAAAGGGGATTTAAAAGGATAAGTAGTTTACGGATTGAAGGGGATTAAAAATAACAATTCAAATTTTCAATTCAACAAAGTGTATTGAAATGGATGAAATGTTTAAAAACTTTTTAATGCCAATTTAATACGCCTTTTGAAATCCTTTTTTTGAATAAGAAAGGATTGAAAATGTAGATCTAGGAGGTATTAAAATGTATTCATTCTGCATACTTAAAACGGGATTTAAAAGGATAAGTAGTTTATGGATTGCAGAAGATTAAAAATAAAAACCCTTAATGAGATAGAAAGGGATTCCTTTTGAATGCCACAAAGTGTATTAAAATGGATGGAATGTTTATATACTTTTTAATGCTAATTGCATACGCTTTTTGAAATCCTTTTTTTAGATAAGAAAGGATTGAAAATGTAGATCTCGAAGGTATTAAAATGTATTCATTGTGTATTCTTAAAAGGGGATTCAAAAGGTTAAAGATTTTATGGATTAAAGGGGATTAAAAATAAATCCCCTTAATGACAGAAATGGATTTCTTTTGAATGCCAAAAAGTGTATTGAAATGAATGGAATGTTCATATACTTTTTAATGACAATTTAATACGCCTTTTCAAATCCTTTTTTCGGATAATAAAGAATTGAAAATGTGAATTTTGGAGGTATTAAAATGTATTAATTCTGTATACTTAAAAGGGGACTTAAAACGATAGTTTATGGATTAAAGAGAATTTAAATTAACAACCCAATAATAATGAAATAGAAATGGATTCCTTTTGAATGTCACAAAGTGTAATGAAATGGATGAAATGTTTGTATACTTTTTAATGCCAATTTAATACGCCTTTTCAAATCCTTGTTTTAGATTAGAATGGATTGAAAATGTAGATCTAGGAGGTATTAAAATGTATTAATTCTGCATACTTAAAAGGGGATTTAAAAGGATAAGTATAAACATTTATGGATTGGAGGGAATTAAAAATAAAAACCCTTAATGAGATAGAAAGGCATTCCTTTTGAATGCCACAAACTGTTTTGAAATGGATCAAATGTATATGTTTGGGAATCAGTATTTAAATAATTTAGTTTTTTTTTATTTAATAATTTAGAATAGTACGTGATGACAAATTTTGCTCCAATATTTCAAATATTTCGGTGATATTAATTTTATTTAAAGCGTACGGGTTTGAAAAAGGTCCGTTTTTTGCGCGATTAATAAAACTGATAAACGCGCCGTGAACGAACACCAGTGTTATAAAAAGACAGATGAAAATTGAATCTCGCGCAAGTGTATGCCAAAAATACAAAATAGTTTTTATTTTATATTGCATTAGTGATTTTTAATTAAACTGTTAATTAACTTTAAGTGACGAACTGGAGGTGTTGAGGGTGAACGAAGTAGCCTTCAAACAAGCTGAAAAGAGGATTAACGTGGCCACGTAAATAAGGTAGGACTTTTCTTCTTTTCTGTGCGCTATTTATTATTTTTTTTTTTATTTGGAAAGCGAATTCGGATTTATAGTTCATATCGAAGTTTTGATTTTTCATATTTTCCGCTATTTATTCAGTATACATTCTGTATACATGAAAGGGGATTCAAAATAATAAAGATTTTATGGATTAAAGGGGATTAAACATAAAGCCTCTTAATGACATAGAATGTCACAAAGTGTATTGAAATGGATGAAATGTTTGTATACTTATTAATGCCAATTTAATACGCCTTTTCAAATCCTTTTTTTGGACAAGAAAGGATTGAAAATGTAGATGTAGGAGGTATTAAAATGTATTCATTCTGCATAATTAAAAGGGGATTTAAAAGGATAAGTAGTTTAGGGATTGCAGGGGATTCAAAATAAAAACCCTTAATGAGATAGAAAGGGATTCCTTTTGAATGCCACAATGTGTATTGAAATGGATGGAATGTTTATATTCTTTTTAATGCTAATTGCATACTTGTTTTTAAATCTTTTTTTTGGATAAGACAGGATTGAAAATGTAGATCTCGAAGGTATTAAAATGTATTCATTCTGTATTCTTGAAAGGGGATTTAAAAGGTTAAAGATTTTATGGATTAAAGGGGACTAAAAATAAATCCCCTTAATGACATTGAAATGGATTCCTTTTGAATGCCAAAAAGTGTATTGAAATGGATGGAATGTTTATATACTTTTTAATGACAGTTTAATTCGCCTTTTCAAATCCTTTTTTCGGATAAGAAAGAATTGAAAATGTGACTTTTGCAGGTATTAAAATGTATTAATTCTGTATACTTAAAAGGATAAATAGTTTATGGATTAAAGAGAATTCAAAATAACAACCCTTAATGGGATAGAAATGGATTCCTTTTGAATGTCACAAAGTATATTGAAATGGATGAAATGTTTGTATACTTTTTAATGCCAATTTAATACGCCTTTTCAAATCCTTTTTTTGGATAAGAAAGGATTGAAAATGTAGATCTAGGAGGTATTAAAATGTATTCATTATGCATACTTAAAAGGGGATTTAAGAGGATAAGTAGTTTATGGATTGCAGGGGATTAAAAATAAAAACCCTTAATGAGATAGAAAGGGATTCCTTTTGAATGCCACAAAGTGTCTTGAAATGGATGGAATGTTTATATACTTTTTAATGCTAATTGCATACGCTTTTTGAAATCCTTTTTTTGGATAAGAAAGGATTGAAAATGTAGATCTCGAAGGTATTAAAATGTATTCATTCTCTATTCTTAAAAGGGGATTCAAAAGGTTAAAGATTTTATGGATTAAAGGGGATTAAAAATAAATCCCCTTAATGACATAGAAATGGATTCCTTTTGAATGACAAAAAGTGTATTGAAATGGATGGAATATTTTTATACTTTTAATGACAATTTAATATGCTTTTTGAAAACCTTTTATTGGATAAGAAAAAATTGAAAATGTGAATTTCGGAGGTATTAAATTGTATTAATTCTGTATACTTAAAAAGGGACTTAAAAGGATAAATAGTTTATGGATTGGAGATAATTCAAATTAAAAACCCTTAATGGGATAGAAATGGATTTCTTTTGAATGTCACAAAGTGTATTGAAATGGATGAAATGTTTGTATACCTTTTAACGCCAATTTAATACGCATTTTCAAATTCTTTTTTTGGATAAGAAAGTATTGAAAATGTAGATCTAGCAGGTATTAAAATGTATTCTTTCTGCATACTTAAAAGGTGATTTAATAGGATTAGTTTATGGATTGGAGGGGATTAACAATAAAAACCCTTAATGAGATAGAAGGGGATTAATTTTGAATGCCACAAAGTGTATTGAAATGGATTAAATGTATACATTCTGTATACATGAAAGGGGATTCAAAAGGATAAAGATTTTATGGATTAAAGGGGATTAAACATAAAACCCCTTAATGACATAGAAACGGATTCTTTTTGAATGCCAAAAAGTGCATTAAAATGGATGGAATATTTTTATACTTTTAATGACAATTTAATACGCTTT
Organism: Aspidapion aeneum; assembly: GCA_963576565.1. Lineage (NCBI taxonomy): Eukaryota > Metazoa > Arthropoda > Insecta > Coleoptera > Brentidae > Aspidapion > Aspidapion aeneum. The sequence continues at coordinate 60,209,780 of OY755040.1, read as the reverse complement.
TTCAAAACCTTTTTTTTGGATAAGAAAGAATTGAAAATGTGAATTTCGGAGGTATTAAAATGTATTAGTTCTGTATACTTAAAAAGGGACTTAAAAGGATAAATAATTTATGAATTGGAGATAATTCAAATTAAAAACCCTTAATGGGATAGAAATAGATTTCTTTTGAATGTCATAAAGTGTATTGAAATGGATGAAATGTTTGTATACTTATTAATGCCAATTTAATACGCCTTTTTAAATCCTTTTTTTGGATAAGAAAGGATTGAAAATGTAGATCTAGGAGGTATTAAAATGTATTCATTCTGCATAATTAAAAGGGGATTTAAAAGGATAAGTAGTTTAGGGATTGCAGGGGATTCAAAATAAAAACCCTTAATGAGATAGAAAGGGATTCCTTTTGAATGCCACAAAGTGTATTGAAATGGATGGAATGTTGATATACTTTTTAATGCTAATTGCATACTTTTTTTTAAATCTTTTTTTTGGATAAGACAGGATTGAAAATGTAGATCTCGAAGGTATTAAAATGTATTCATTCTGTATTCTTGAAAGGGGATTTAAAAGGTTAAAGATTTTATGGATTAAAGGGGACTAAAAATAAATCCCCTTAATGACATTGAAATGGATTCCTTTTGAATGCCAAAAAGTGTATTGAAATGGATGGAATGTTTATATACTTTTTAATGACAATTTAATTCGCCTTTTCAAATCCTTTTTTCGGATAAGAAAGAATTGAAAATGTGACTTTTGCAGGTATTAAAATGCATTAATTCTGTATACTTAAAAGGATAAATAGTTTATGGATTGAAGAGAATTCAAAATAACAACCCTTAATGGGATAGAAATGGATTCCTTTTGAATGTCACAAAGTATATTGGAATGGATGAAATGTTTGTATACTTTTTAATGCCAATTTAATACGCCTTTTCAAATCCTTTTTTTGGATAAGAAAGGATTGAAAATGTAGATCTAGGAGGTATTAAAATGTATTCATTATGCATACTTAAAAGGGGATTTAAAAGGATAAGTAGTTTATGGATTGCAGGGGATTAAAAATAAAAACCCTTAATGAGATAGAAAGGGATTCCTTTTGAATGCCACAAAGTGTATTGAAATGGATGGAATGTTTATATACTTTTTAATGCTAATTGCATACGCTTTTTGAAATCCTTTTTTTGGATAAGAAAGGATTGAAAATGTAGATCTCGAAGGTATTAAAATGTATTCATTCTCTATTCTTAAAAGGGGATTCAAAAGGTTAAAGATTTTATGGATTAAAGGGGATTCAAAATAAATCCCCTTAATGACATAGAAATGGATTCCTTTTGAATGACAAAAAGTGTATTGAAATGGATTTACTTTGAATGCCAAAAAGTGTATAAAAAAGGATAGAATGTTTCAAAATGGATTTATTTTGTATGCCAGGATCTGTATTGAAATGAATTAAAAATTTGTTATCCATTTTAATACTTAACACTTTCTATCCCCCAAAGGTCAGAAAAAGGATTTCAAAAAGCGGATAGAAAATGGATTCATTTTTTTTATCCATTTTTTTATAGGGTACTATGGGCGTACTGAAGTACGTACTATGTACGTACATTCGACGTAGATTGAACGAATGTACGTACTATGGACGTAAAAAACCCGTACCAGTTACGTACATGATACGTTCAATAAAACGTAAAATGTACGTACTCCAGACGTACACGGTACGTATATAATAGCTAAAATGTACGTACCCTAACATGGTACGTATATAGGACACAAATTAAAATAAAGAAAATTTAGTATTTGGACTAGGTACCACTTAAAACTATTTCGGCTTCCTGAACTTTCTTACTTTTGAGTACGTCGTCCAGGTTTACCCCGCGGCTCGAGTCTCGATAGGTTTAAAGTTTGTTTTGCTTGATTTAATATTTAAGCAATATATCTCTAACAATGCCGTTAAATGTGAACTAGTGTACGCGATTTATTGCAAAATCCATTGAATGTTTGGAAGCGCATCTCTAAAATGAACATAACATGTACCTAGTGTACGTACTATGTACGTACATACTAGTACGTTCCATGTACGTACCTAGTGTACGTACCATGTACGTAAATATTTGTACGTCCTCAGTACGTATTTTATTGGTCGCGAGAATTATCACCGTAAAATGTACGTACATAGTGCTGTCTTGTTAATAAATTGTGTATTCTGAAACATGTTATATTTAGCTGTTTGTTATTAATTATTTTCAACAAATACATTTGTTTATTTTTTAAATATGGCAACACTTATTAAAAATATTAACTTTAAAAATTTCATAATGCTGAATTAATTTTTATTTCCATGACGGATTTGATACCTTCCTAGTTAGCCTTTTAGCACACTTCAAGTGAAGGCATGATATATCAGCCTTGAAAACAGATTTTTGTAAGTATCTCAGAAACTAAAGCTCTTACGAAGTTTCACTATATTCGGAACACCGCATATTGATACAATGCTCCTTTAAAAAGTAAGCATTTTTTTAACATTTTAATTGTCAAAAACCTGTCATTAGCATTAATGAACTTTAATCAAAATCTAATCAGCTCGTAAGACTCCCGAATACTACTTAACCTGAACATTTTGGAAAATCGGTTTAGCAGCTTAGGAGCTATCGTGTTACGGACAGAAATAATACACACACACACACACACAGACATACATCACCACGATATTGCTAAGAGAGGTGAAAATACACCCAAATAACATATTTTCGGCATTATCTCCAAAAAAAAATTTTCTTCGAAAATAATACCTTCTCTAGCCATTGCTACGCGGGCTAGGAAGGTAAAAAACTGCGCAGTCTAAATATTAAAAATATAATAGAATGACTATGCAAAAAGTTAGACTAAGAAAACAACTAGCGAGACAAAAAACATCCTTAAAATTTTCTTTATTATTGACAAAATGACTTTTGTCCGCTTTCTGACCTAGCCAGGGCAATAACACACATCCTGAATGATCCTGTTTTATGTGCTGCTGCTAACAATTCAAGCTGTAAACAGAGATATGCACAAAGTTATAATTGCCTTTATTAATGACATTAAAGAATCTTGTGACTCTCCTGTACTTGATCTAGGCTCCATGCTTCTTTCCGTTGCCCCATGGATACTTACACTGTAGTTTCGATTAAGAAGGCAGAGTATGTTTGCTATATCGTCGTTGATCTTACAAGTTGACGTATCTCAAAAAAATGCAGTTTTTCATCTCATAAAAATCCTTTAAATAGCACAAAAATCATTAGATCCAAGAACATTTTTAGTCATATAAATCCAATATAAACTTTCCTTAAAACTTGAAATTGCTCTCTTGTAAAATTACAATAAATGAGTTACGTCTTTGTAAGATCAACGACGATATGTGCCAGACAGGTCGTCCCTCACCTGCATTGCCACTTTTTATATTAGTTTAATTCAAACGGATTTAGATTTGCCCTGTATGCTGTGGATTTGCCTTTGATAATAAGGTCGTTTTTACCAGACAATTTATTGTTTTCGAAGAAAAAAATGCTTTTGAGATAACACGGAAAATGTGTTATTTGGGTGTGTTTTGACGTATCTTATCAATATCGCCGTGACGTCTATCCCTGTGTGTGTATGCTGCTATACCTAGCCTATACCTAGCTGCTAAAACAATACCTAACCTAGACCTAGCTCCTAAACCAATGAACCGATTTTTATGAATTTTTTAACTAAAATAGCGTACATTACTCTTAAGAGCTGATTACATTTTTGTCAAAATCCATTAATGCCAATTACAGTTTTTTGACAGTTTTAAAATTAAAAAAATGCTTAATGCAGCATTGCAACAATATGTCGTTTTCGGAATGTAGCGAAGAAAGTGTAATGTTTTTCGATTGTTGTATGTATGTAAGTAAATATGTTTGTATCACGCTAGAGGCTAAACGGCTGAACCGATTTTGACAAACAGTGGACGTTGAATTGATACTGATCCGGAAGGTGCTATAGGCAATACCTATTTGCAGGAGTAAACATGGCGGTCTTCAGACGCCATTTTGTCACATGATGTAGGCTTTAAGGCATACAAATTATCTAAATTTCAGGCGATTTTATTGAAATTCCTTTGATTACCCATTGCAAATATCCTATAATTTGCTGTAGTTACTTTGTAGTCCTCCTTGCTCTCACACATATCCACTGCTGTCATTCAAAAACCCTATTCAAGAACCATATTCGCAAAATTTTATCAAATATAGAGCGATTTCATAAATTCTTTCTGCATATGCTTTCAGATTTTTTTTTCCAACACCATTTTACTAGTTGCCCCCCTCGCCTCTTTCTCTCTCCTCCCCACTATCCTTATTTGTAATAGTCATAGCTATAACTTTTACAAATATAAAGCGATTTCAAAATTTTTGTCTGCACACGCTTGAAGATTTTTTCCAACATCATTTTACTAGTTTTCCCCTTTCTCTCTTATCCCCTCCCTCCTTATTAGTTTTTCACAAATATAGAGAGATTTCAAAAATTCTTACTGCACAAGCTTTAAGCCTTTTTTCCAATATTATTCTACTAGTTTCCCCCTTCCTCTCCCCCTCGTCTCCCCTCCCTCCTTCATAGTAATAGTTGTAGCTATACCTTTCACAAATTAAGAGCTATTTCAAAAATTCTTTCGACACCATTTTACTAGTTCCCTAAAAGTAGCAAAAGTTGGAAATAAAAAAAAATATAACAAAAACACACAACTGCTAAATTTACTTGTAACTACTAGTCGCAGTACTAGGTACAAAATTGCCCAATAACCTGATTCATGAAAATACAAAACTGTATAAATTCGAAAGTGCGCTTTGGGCATCAAAACTAAAAGTTGAAACATGTCGTACATTAGGTTTACGTATCAATTTTGTACTCGACTGCGACTAGTACTTACAAGTAAATATAGCAGTTGGGGTTTTTTTTTATTGAAAAAATTTTTCCAATAATTTATGTTTTAACTCAAGACATCGTTGGAGCTTCCGTTTCAGTGATATTTACAAAAACTTTTTTTAACATCTATTATTTATTTTCAAACGCCTTCAAAGTGCCTGATATGTTGAAATTATTTACAAATAGATTTGACTATCTCGTCCATTTACTATAAATGGATCAAAAAATACTTTGGATTTTTGTTTAGAAACAATAACACCATCCTCTTTGATTATCATTGTAATTTTGCAATAGTTTGAATGACTCGCAGCTACTTAAGTGTAGTGTTAGGTTCGTAAAATGGAGTTATGGACATCACTTAGACTCAAGGTTCGTTGTTCTTTTTATTGCGTGTTAGTGAATATTACGATTTTGTATTTCCCTTTTACTTTTGCTGCTTTTACACCTTCCCATAATGTGGTTTTGTGTATTACATAAAGGAAAAACTGTAAAATGTAATAATTGCTCTTTAGACGTGTTTTCCAAACATATACGCAATGTTTACATTACATATAGAGATTTATTAGTTTTTTAATGATTCTACGCTTATTAAGTATATATTAGACCGTCACCTCTGCCATAATGTGGTTTTGATTAGTTCAATATTTAAGCGTTTTGTACATCTGTGCCGTGCCCTGTAAAAAATATAATGCTTGTTTCTCATTAAAACTGTCGACTAATATTTACTTAAACACCCTGTAAATAAAGTCTTGAATGTACAGATGGAAAAAAAATCGTAAATAATAGTAACATTGCGTAAGTGATGAAAATCCGTCTAAAGAGCTATAATTCTTCTTGGATATTATCACTTTCAAAAACTGGTCATTTATTTAAGTTGGGCCAATAAGAACTTTTGTTTGCAAAACTCGTCTTAAGAGCTATTATGCTTCTTGGACATTATCACCTTCAACACCCTGTATTTCAAAAACTGGTGATTTTTTTGAGTTGGGTCCATAAGAACTTTTTATAAAAAAGGTTCAGTCTACAACATACCAAAATTTCATGAAGTTTGACGGATTACAGAAATCCCAAAAGAGGTGTGTCTAATCCTTTACCCCTGGGATGCACCGTAACAAGGCTTAACCAATCCATTCACCCTCTTTGTTGTTTTGTATAGGAGCAACAAAGACAGTCGCGTTTAGACCCATAAGCGCGCTTAAGTGCTCACGGTGCATATGAGGGTACATAACATATATTAAGGGGCTAAGGTGACCATGAGTATTGATATAAGTTCACAAATGATTTGTGAATTTACGATTTTTTGTGAAATCACTTAATTTATGTGACTTACTTTTTAATAAAAAATCTAAATTTACGTATACCATAAACCTCCATGTTTACATAGTTTTTATGATTTTACATGTTTTATGTAGTTTTACAATGCTATAATACTTTTAAAATGGTGTTTAATGTATTTTTACAATGCGCATGCGATTTTACGGTTAGCGGTGTCGATTGCCAAAAAATATTCCCGAAAACCTAAACCCCGGAGTGGTTTCAGCCATTGTGTTTTTAGACAAGCTTGGGCATTACATGGGTTCGGTTCGGTTCCTATCTACCACTGGTTTGGACTTCTTGTATTACATAGATTTGTTGTGAATTCAAAACCACTTAAATATTTACCAAAAATTAATGCCTAACCTCACAATGCGTTTGCCAACCAGATGTAAAATTTTTTGTAAAAGCATCAAATCTATGTAAAAATATGTAAATCACAAATTTTTATAAAATGCGCATAAAAAATGTGCTTCAAAAAAGATAAATTTACTTTTTTTTTGGATATTTACAAATATTTAGTATTTTTTAGCAAAATGGAAAATAACTTGAAATTTTATTACAAATTTACATTTTATTTATTGTGAAATAAAGACGTAATTTTACAAAGTCAACTGACACATAATTAAACTAATAAGGAGTCTCCTCCTATAGTTAACTGAGTGTTTAACGGCTCTACAAGGCTACTAATGAATGTTCCAATCCAGCTATATTACTATCAAATTAAAGAAATATAGAAAAAAAATATATAATAACATGTCATTGCACCAACGGCCTGGATAATACAAAAGACCCTGTATGTACGACATATTTTTAAAAAATTGAGACTCGACGAACCCATCAAAGTCACTCAAACTCACATTTTTGTGTTATGATATTCTCCTGCCAAGTCCATTGGCGTTTCACTAAAATAATGTATGTCATGAACGCACCCGGGGGGGTGGGGGGTTGGCCCGGGTCTCCCCCAAGCCTAAGATTTTTTTAGATATTTTCCACATTTTTCATGAATGAAAAGATAAAATAGCATGAAATACGCCATTATGAGGCCTTGGCCCGCCCCCAAAGGCCTCGCCCCCCCCTCAAGGCATATTTCTGGGTGCGCCACTGTTTATCTGTTTATGTTGTCAGCGGTGAGTGACATTATTCATCAAGCAACATTTAAAAAAACACGTTTGTCCGTCACCCCCTTGAAATGTTTTTTCAAAAATCATTTATTTTTATTTTCTGACGCTCATGAATTAACAAGGACGGAAGGTGCATCTCTCTTTAATCAAGGCTTGAGTATTGAGGACCGATTTTTCCCTCCTTTGATTTTGACTTAATAGGCCAGTGGAAATACCATAATTTAAGGCAAAAAAAAAATTAAATTATTAACAGGACTTCTGAGCGGCGAAAAACGAAGATAAAAAAAATAAATGCGTGAGCAGGGGCGTTGCGGGTTAGGTTTGGGGGGGAGTAAAAAGTGGCAGGGAATCGTATTATTGCGATTTCCGGCGAAAGTTGACCTCGAAGAAAAAAGTCATATACAGAAAAGTCATAGCCCATGTAGCAAGGTCACGTTTTTTAAACGTCAAAAACAGGTAATTTTTAATGACCATTGACGTCTCTAACCTGACGTGTAAATGACCTTTAAATGACGTTCAAAAGACACACCCAATATGACGTCATTTTTAGACGTTTTAAAGACGTCAGCAATAAGACGTATTTGGGACCAAATCAGAACATCAGATACACCCACAGACATAAACCTATTTATGACTTTTTTAAAACTCGTCTGAATATATGAAATATTCCCTGCAGTTGAGAACACTGAAGGAAACTAAGACACAGAAGGTGACTCTTCTGTGACTTAGACCTGGAAGTACTGGAACAGGTACAGCGGTGTTCGTCTGTGAGGTACAGATCAAAATATACCTATACCTAGACTTACGCATCTGCACCTTAAAGCGAAAGAAGCCTCGAAGTTTCTCTTGATTTAATATTTAATTTATTTTACTTACGTACCCCACATTCCGTATAAATCCGGTCAAGTACTAACTGGGGCACCATCTATGTAAGTATGAGTGTATGTCCCTTGGACAATGTGTGCAGTGTGGGTAGTGACCAATATATGACGTTTTTCAGACGTCAAAAACTACACTACGAAAAGACGTCAAGTAACTGAGGCCTTAAAGACAACATTTATTTGGTAGATGACCTGCTGGTCATCCAAGAGACCACTTTTCGACGAAAAAAAAGACGTCATTTGAGGACCCCTTGCTACCTGGGAGGCCATGAAAATAGCTAAAACTTTTGTAAATGACATTTTGTACATAAATATAAATACAGTCGAACCTCTATAACTCGAACTTGAAGGGACAACCAAAACAGTTCGAGTTATGGAGAGTTCGAGTTATAGAAACTCGAGTTACATAGGTTAAAATACATGTAAAAAGTGCAGGGGCCGCTTAAAAGGTTCGAGTTCTAGAGGGGTTCGAGTTATAGAGGTTCGAGTTAGAGAGGTTCGACTGTATATAAAACGGTTTTTTTAATTTTTCTCGAACATTTTGAGGTTATGTAAAAAATGACATTTACAAAAGTTTTAGATATTTTCATGGCCTATGTCTTTTCTGTATATCACTTTTTTCGCCGACGTCAGCTTTCGCCGGAAATCGCAATAATACGATTCCCTGCCCCTTTTTACTCCCCAAACCTAACCCGCAACACCCCTGCTCACGCATTTATTTTTTTTTACTTTGTTTTTCGCCGCTCTACAATTTCCAATGCTTCAAGTCCTGTTAATAATTTTTTATACGACTGTCTTGTAAAAGGGGGTTTTGCGCACGGACACCACGATCTGAAAATGGCACTTTGCGCACGCTGTGTGCAAAACGTTTTGCACACGCTTATGTCATTTTTGCGCACGCCTATGTCTTTTCTGCATACGGGTCTCCCGTCATTGTGATTTTTGTTGTTGTCACCCATCAATATAAGTTGGCTTAGTTCCGTAGCAACCGTCACTGCTCGTATGTTTTGTTGATTAGATACGTCAAAAAATTGTTGAATTTTTAAAGTTTTGTTGTAAAAATGTCGGAAATAAAAACAAGTTAAATTAAAATTTGATTTTTCTTTCTTTATTAGCAGTCGTATAAAAAATATTGTAAAAAACTCGTTTGAAAACCTCTTTGCACACTCCCTCGACTTGTAGACGTCGCCTTCGGCTCGATCTACCAAACTGTCTCGATCGTGTGCAAAGAGTCGTTTTCAAACCTTGTTGTTTAAATAACTATTCTTTCTCTCAAAGTGTAATTTGTCTGGTCTATAAATAAATTTGACTTTGATAAGTTTGTCGCGTCTCTATTGCTTTAAAATATATCATACATACAGGGTCTCTAGATAATACTTGAAACGGGTTTACTAGAATGAAGTTTTCATATGCTTTTAAAATAAGTTCCATAAGGGAGTTCGAGTTTCTAGGAGTGATATTCATTTTTGTTAATTTTCTTGAAATATGTCCTTACACGTTTTCGATTCAAAACCTTGACATTGTTCTGTTGAAACCACTGTTGTGATATTTGGGCTGTGTGGACAGGGCAGTTGTCTTGCTGGTATAGAAAACCATCTGGATAAAGAATCCTGACTTGAGGAAGCATGATGTCTCTCATGATGGTCACATAAGCCTGAGCATTAAATCTACCAAGGATTCTAAAATGAGCCTCATGTCGAAATCCGGCCCCAAACATTCACAGAAAATCTTCCGTTGAAGTCTTCGTTTTCCGAAATACATTTTTCTTGGTAGCCCATTTTTGGTGGCCGATAAACTAAAATTTGTTTTCGATCACTGTGTGATTGAAATATCGTTTCATCTGTGAATACCACACGTTGTGAAAAATCTTCATTTTCCAGAGAATAAGTTAAAGCAAAAATTAGGCGGGCTTTTTTTTGCTGCCACAACGTATTAATTTGAAACGCCTTATTCGCCTTCGGCTCGTTGTAATTAAACTAGGAAAATTGGAGGCAATTCTGACTTCACAGGATGATCTTCTAAAAATTCTATTAAATGCTGATCTTCTTATAGAGTTTGGTCAACCCAGTACCTTGCTTTCGCCGAGCATTTCCCTATTCTTCATATTTTCTTTTGATTCGCACAATTGTTGACGTGTTTTGTCCATAGTGAGCGGCTACTCGACGCACCCACCAACTGCAACTAATTTAGCCAAAAGTTGAGCTTTATTAAATTCGGAAATTTGAGGCGTTTTGGCAAACTTGGACAAACAACAAGAACGGTCAATATCATGTTTTTGGCAAATAATATAATCTTTACTTAATAAGGGTACTGAAATGAAAAGCCTAAATTTTACCACGTTAAATCGCCGAATGCATTTTATGTGGCGCCTTGTGTATATTATGTAGGTATCTTCTATATTTCCCTAATCTTCATTTATGCACTGGCTCAGATAGCAGAGCTGCACACTGTCTCATCAAATCGGCTCATCAAGTGGACCATGCACAAGATTAGCAGGACACGAAGAGGTTAATGAAGGGTTATAATGGAATCATCATCATCATGGTTGGCAACACCAAGTGCCTTTGCATGACGACTCTGAAACGTAAATTGTGGAAGCGCTTTTTGGCGATATGGCAATGATGTAAGTCAGATTAATTATCGTAGAAATTAGCGCCTCCAAAACGAGGTTCTTTGGGACTTTGGATAAAAGATATGAGGGTGACAGTGCTTCTAACGGATTGTAGGACCTTTCAATTGCATAGCAATATCAGAAACGCTCTTCTTTAAGTGAACGTCGAAAGCTAAGCCCAATCCCCTTTTACGATTTTGTCCTTTTTGATTTTGTCCGGTTTTGATAAAAGTCGTTATAGAGAAATTCGACTTTCCTCTTATCTTATTTTGAAGAAAGACGTTTTTGATAATGTCTGGTTATTAATCATTCCGTTTTTAACATAGGCCTGTTATGCCATTTTCCTTTATGATTTTAGACTATTTTTTATTTGTCCTTTATGACAAAATATGAAGGCCCAAAACGAATATAAGGTGTATGTCAAAAATTAAACAGAGACAGAGAGAGCGCGAAAGTTGTCTCTTGATTGATCCCATTTTGTTTTCAAATCTTATTCGAGACTCCCACACCGAACAATTTACCTAATTTCATCTTTCAAGTGCTGTTTGCCCATAAATATAAACAAACAATATTTATTTATTGAAGCTACCAGTCTTACCAAATGCTGACAAGATAAATTGCCACTCTCCATTTTAAGCCTTATTTGCTGCAAATAATAGGTTCTGGTTCGACCAGCGCAGCAAAGTGTATATCGGTAGACTTTCTAACCGTAAGTGCATTTTACTAATATTTTGAATTTATCAAGACTTGCCCAACGTGCAAATGGGTATACCTATTGCTTTCAAAAATTGCTTAGCAAAATTCTGCCCTTGCGTGTCATAAGGAAAAGGGCAGCATGAAACCAAAGTGTATTCTAGTGTATTCTTGAATGCACTTGAAATTCATTAGTAAAAAGCAACTAAATTATTGTAGAGCGGCAAAAAAATCATTTTACCGGATCTAAGTAATCAAATTTGCCCATTTATTTATTTAATTATCCAGCTCTTTAAAATATTAAATCCTCCCTAAATAGACATAGTTTACTCCAGTGCTTCTTTTGAGTTACCTTTGGTAAAGCCTAAAATGAAATTCTAGTAGTCTTTCAATTTTTTTAATTTAGAAAACGAGTAATGAAATGGCCACTGCACATTAACCCTCTGTGGGTATATTTTTTCTTAAATCACAACTAATAGCCAGTAAGTACCTGATCCCCTTAATCTCCAAATCTAGGCCAGTGTGACTTTAACACTTTTTTAAGAAGTGCTGGTCAGAAGTTTTTAATAAATAGTATAAAGTGAAGGTAAGGAAGGGCAGAGATTCGGTATTCAGCAGAGGTTTTCGGTAGCTCTTGTTTCAGTTTGTAACGTTTGCACTGGTCTTGGATCGCATACGAGCCAGTGTGGATTAAAAAGGAGTTTATTTTTTTTGTACTTTTTTAAAATGTTAAGATTTTCACCTACCTGACTTAATATTTCCACAGTAAAGGAAGCTTTTAAACTTCATAATTCACAAAATTATTTTAATTTTAATAAACAACTTTTAAAATGAATATATTTAGTACCGAGGTTGTTGTCGTAAAATAAATACCGGGTGGGCCAAAAAAACGGACAATTTTTTATTGCCAGAGAATTAATTAGGGTTTTGAATAAATATATATTTTTGTCCGCCGTCTCAAAATCCAAGATGGCGGACGAAATTAAATTGTACCCTCAAAAGATGCTTGTTTATTCTTGTGTTGCGAACATGTTTTAATTATTTTTTTAAATTTTAAAGAAAAATGCTGCGGTCTTGCGACACACAACAAGGTACGACTCAGCAAAGTCGGTTCGGTTGTTCTAAAAAATATATTTTTGTTTCAACCATTGTTTTTAATATTAAACGATTGCTTTGCCAGTCATGTCTGCATTTATTTCCTTATAAATTCATTATTACTAAATCGATTTTAATGAAATAAAAAACATCCTGGTGAGAATTGATTGCCTTTTATAGATTATAATCAAAATTTACAGCCATCCTAAAATTTAAGATGGGGGACAGAATCATACTTGATTCTTCAAAATGGCGTGTTTATTGTTATTTTTTGAAAATGTTTAATTTTTTTTTAGCTTATAGAAAAGCACTACTTTTGCCCCGCACGACGAGGTACAAATTAGCAAAACTAGTTTGGTGGTCTCAAAAAAATCTATTTTTGTTTTAGCCATTGTTTTACAAATTATACGATAGCAATGCTAATCATGTCTGCATTCACTTCCTTATAAACTCATTATTGCTGAACCGACCTTAGCGACATAAAAGAAATCATGGTGAGAATTGATTGTTCTTTAACGGTTATAATAGAAATTTTCCTCCATCTTAAAAGTTAAGATGTCGGACAGAATTATACTGGAATACCCTTAAAAGAGCCACATTTATTCTTATTTTAAGAAAATGTTATTATTATTATTTTTTAATTTATAGAAAAGCACTGCTTTTCTTCCGCATAACAAGATACAGTCGAACCTCTCTAACTCGAACCTCTATAACTCGAACCCCTCTATAACTCGAACCTTTTCAGCGGTCCCTGCACTTTTTACATGTATTTTAACCTATGTGATTTGAGTTTCTATAATAATAATAATATAACTCCATAACTCGAACTGTTTTGGTTGTCCCTTGAGGTTCGAGTTATAGAGGTTCGACTGTACAAATTAATAAAATCGGTGTAGTGGTTCTCACAAAATCTGATTTTGTTTAACGATTGTTTTTCAAATTATACGGTTGCGTTGCCAATCCTGTCTGAACCGATTTTAATACGCTACGTTACAGAATCAATTATCACCATGATTTTTCTTATTTCACTAAAATCGGTTTATTATTAACGAATTTATAACCAAATTAATGCAGACAGGATTGGCAATTTAATAGTATATTCTGTAAAATAATGGTTAAAACAAAAAAATATTTTTTGAGAACCACCACACAGATTTTAATAATTTGTACCTTGTATGGGGCGAAAGGTTTCATCAATTCTCATTAGGATGTTTTTTATTTCAGTGAAGTCAGTTTCAGGTTAAGTAGTAATGAATTTATAAGGAATTTATAGAGAAGTTATTATTTTCGACGAAAAACTTTTTTTTGAGATAATGGCAAAAACGTGATATTTGGGTGTAGTTTGACCTGTCTTAGCAATATCGTCGTGATGTCTGTGTGTGTGAGTGTGTATATTATTTCTGTCCGTAAAACGATAACTTCTAAACCGCTAAACCGATTTTCATCAAATTTTCAGGTAAAATAGTGTTCGACACTTTAACGAGCTGATTAGATTTTGGTCAAATTCAATCAATGCTAATGACGTTGAATGAGTTTCTGGACAATTAAAATTTTTTTAAATGCTAACTTTTTAACTGAGCATCGTATCAATTATTTTACCCAATAATTTGTGTTATAACCAAAAACTCTAGAGCTCTAGTTTCTGAGATATTTACAAAAACTGTTTTCAAGGCTGATGTATTACGGCTTCACTTAAAGTGTGCTAATAGGCTAGCTAGGAAGGTATCAGTTCCGTCATGGATCCATTTATTTAATTACTAGTAGAAAATTTTTTTTTCTTATAAGCATCATTTTATAGGCAAGACACGACACATATACCATCGAAGTTTTAGTGCCCGGTGACTATTACGTTTAACGAAATATTAAAAAAATATAAAAAGGGTTTAACTTCAGCCCATCTACAATTAAAAAATTTTTTTTTTCAAAAAAATCGTTTTTTGTTAGAGTATTCAAAATTTGTTAGTTTAGCCATACTTACCTTGTATCAGTGGAGGCTGGTGATGTTATAAATTGGGGGAGGGGGGGTAGAGATTTAAATTGCATGAAAAATGAGTATCAATATCACACATTCTCTTTGTCACCCACGCAGGGTCACTTCGTGGATTGTTCATAACAAGACAAATAAAGCAAAAAAACCATTTCTTTTTTCACAACCGCACAACCATTTTTCAGCATCGTATACTAAAAATTTTGGTTAATTTTTAGGTCCGGTCTATGTGGCCCTAAAGATGTTATTTGTAATCGAAGTTCATATGTAAACGTATTTAAATTTGCACAATCGACGGTATTAATTTCCATTTTATAAACAAACGATAACAGAAACAAACAATGACACGCGACCGGCAAGGCTTTTTACCAATGACATACCCCAAATTAAAACAGACTCATACGTCTTCACTAAGGATAGGACTGGCAACACGCAGAAAGGGCAACAAATGTTTTCGCACGATGAATATGGCCGACATCAACTAAAGCAAACATTCCTCCCACCCACGCGTGAGAACTCCCACCCATACACCGCTGAAAAACGGGTGAAATTGAAACCGGCCGGCTTGTAATTATTTACGCTAAAAAAGTTCACACAATTAATCGCTTGTTGTTAACCACAGATAATAAAACAAACTAGACAATCATGTTGTAAGGGAAGGTACTGTTTGTTGTCTAGTCTTGGGAGGGCACTGCTCCGTTGCCCTCCCTGTAGCAGCCGCCACTGCTTTGTATTAAAATATACAATTTTTAATAGTTTTGAAAGTAAAGTTTAATTTTACCCCGAAAACTCTAAGACTCTAGGGTAAAGTTGACTAACAAAGAAAACCAGATAAGAAGCAATTAGCGGTTGGTTTAAAAAAGGCGGTAACAATTTTAAACGTTGAATATTATTGTTTGATTTGCAATTTTTTACAAAGTTGATTAAAGCGCATTTAATACAAAACTTAAAATAATTTCCTTATAAATTATACACTGGTTTTTCAATTATCGTGAACATGAAGAAATTTTATAACAATTTTCTTCGCTTATTATTAGCATTATTGCAGGTGTGTTGTCGAAGCAGTCACTGAAAACCAAAAGAAAATTTGTACAAACAAGACTTAATATAAATTACTTAAGAATTTTAATAAACTAAAAGTCATTGGTTACCATATAAAAATATTACTATTTCAATCTTATTTAATTAAAATTTGTAAGCATAAAGAGAAATATATAAAAAATTGATTTTACAGAACTTTATATTAAACCAAAAGTGTGGGAATATAATATATTATGTATTTATTTAAAATAAAAAAGAATTAAAACTTTACATAGAAACTAAAAAGTGATTAAAATTAGAATTAATGATTTTTCATCTTTAAAGTTAAAAAGTAAAATATACTAGACAACATTACAAGCGTTAAGGAACAAAATCAATTTTTTAAACACTAGAGGCAAATCTTAAAAATTAAAATATACGTTTTTCATCTCTTGACATGTCTCGTTTCAAGATATTTTAAAAAATTCCTACAGAAAGATGACACCTGTGTTTTACCCGTTCTAGTTCACTGCATCTTATTAAAGTTTACCCAAACATAAGCTTTTGGTTAAGAATGGCTCTATCACATAAAAAAAAAACCCAATGACTGAGGCCTTAGTTTAGCCCTAATTTAAGCTCAAACTTAAGTTAAAAATCCAAGTGCGCCAGTTCAATTATTAAGCAGTTAATAAGGGTTCGAAAAAATAGGGATGTATCTTTTGTACAGTGGCGGTGCACACACAAACAAAAAATGCGACGCAGGCGCGGGTCATTGATACGGCCCGACCGATAACGCCAAGTTGTCTAATAAGGATCCATCTCACCGACTTTTTTTTCATTACTTAGCTAAAAGCGTTTCTTAATATAATCATAATATGACGTAATATGACGTAATAGGGAACACTTAAGGCTAAGTAACGAAAGAGAAATCGGTGCGATGAGCTACACATAAACTATCTTTAACAGCTAACGCTAAACGTTAATCCGGGTGGGATTACGGTGGTCTTCCTTTTCCATATTTCGTAATTAGAATGCGATATAACATTAACGGTGCACAGAATTTAGGTCCAGTTAAGCGCGCCGCACAACGGGTTATATGAGAGGACTAGCGCGACACTCAATTTTAACTCAGTTTTAACCCACTTCTAGACATCGGATCAACTTCAAATTTGGTACACACTTAAAGTTCCGATGACAATACAATATACTGATATTATGAAGTTCACAGCTCCCCCCCTTTGAAAATGCTGGAGGGGGGCTACTATCTAAGTATGTCCGATATCGTTGAAAATTGGTATGCAGGGACTTTTGGGGATGGGGATCAAGAATTTTTAATTAGATTTTTAAATTGTGAAAGTAACGCCCCCCTCCCCCTTGGACAATTTTGACCATCTTGTATATATCCAATCAACATCAAAATTGTTGTGGACTTATAGTTATTATAAGTTACAGTGCCAATACAATACAATAGTATAATGCTTTAAAGTTGGCAACCCCTCACCCCTTTGAAGATGGTGGAAGGGGACCATCTAAGTATGTCCGATTTTGTTTCAAATTGTAGGGACTTTTGGGGATTGACGCCGCCCTTGTCCCTCTTGTAAGTCAATTTTGACCAACTTGTACATATCCGATCAACATCAAATTTTGTATGGACTTATAGTTACAGCGACAATACAATATTATAAAGCTCTAAAGTTGGAAACTCTCCCCCTTTAAGGATAGTGGAGGGGTTTTCGGAGTTTAGGATCACGCACCATATTTTTTCTTATTTAATAAGCTTTCGAACAAGTTTTCACAAGTTGGGTCTACCAGTTGCAAAAGAGGTTAAATGTTACTAACTTTTTACTTGGGTTTTTTAATTAAATTATAAATTTTACTTAAAAGGATATTTTTTATTGTCTAAAAATGGCAAAAAAGTAAAGGTTAGCTTTTTTTAATATTTGACAGGTGTAAAAAAAAAGTAGTTTATCGTTTTTCTTTTTTGATAAGCTTTCGAGCAAGGTGTCAAAAGTGTGGTTATCTAATTTGAAAAAAAAAGTTTTAAGCGAGTAGACCCCTTTGCAAGGAGGTCTATACAAAAAAATTTCAAACAGAAATATTGCTCGTTAAAAATCTTAGTCGAAGTACTTTTGAATTTTGCAGGATAATCAAAATTAAATCCGCTGTCGAATTTATTCCATTTGGCTGATACACTGATTGTATAAAGACCACGTACATGGCAGTGTTTAGGGCTACCCCCAAAAAACAGGGGCAGAGACGGGCAGCAAATTTTTTGTTATTTTAGTCAAATAGACCCCTCTCTCTAATATTCTGGTGGAGATTTTACTAAGCCTTGCTAAGCTTGTTTCTGCAGGCTTTAGAAAGAAAAATAGAGACGAAAATAAACGAAATATATTTCAAAAAATTTTAACCATAAAAAGGGTTTTGGCATTAGGAAATTACTAGTAGTTTTTAAAAGTGCAGTTACTGCTTATGCCCACTTTATAACCATATACCCAAAAAGTGCTGTTTGTATTGTAATTTTTTTTATTTAAAAATACTGTAAAAATACATACATTTTTCTCCCAAAATATTTTTCAACTTTGGGGCTCTGTTACAGAGAAATACATTAAGCCTTTTTTTATCAGTTGCATTTTTTTTATTAACTGGACTATCTGCAATACATTTGGGTGGGTTTGGTTATCATAATTTAAAAAACATATACAGGGC
Source organism: Aspidapion aeneum (assembly GCA_963576565.1). Lineage (NCBI taxonomy): Eukaryota > Metazoa > Arthropoda > Insecta > Coleoptera > Brentidae > Aspidapion > Aspidapion aeneum. Next base: position 60,191,429 of record OY755040.1, on the reverse strand, counting down.
TAATGTCTAGCTCCGCCATATAACCCATTGTGCGCCGCCAGCGTTAGCCAGCCTATGCATCTTCGTTTGAACACGAATACAAACAAATATATACCGGGTATTAATTTATAGTTAGTATTTAAGTGTTTGGTGAATTCCTTTTGGGGTTTATTGTTTTTTTAAATTAAATTTGGAAGTGCACTTGCACATGTGTACTTATGGAGGAAGCGCCACTGCTTTTATATTTAAAATAAAACAACTATTAATACCTTTACAATTTTTAAATTACAAACTTCTTCAAAAATTAGTTACCAATCAACTAACTGTTAAAAAATCAATTGAAAGGGATATCAATATAAAAGAAAGCGTAAATTTGTGGGCGAATCATAATGAGCTACCAATATCCCCCTTTTGAGGATTGGCCCACAAAATTAAAAAATCCTCATTAATATCTCAAAGGTAATGAAGAATTTAAAAAATTACAGAAGTTAACAATGTAAGCCTAGATAAAATACTCTGCCAATATATGGGCCCCTAATCTCACACTAGTTTCTATAGTTATAGTGTACGTGTGAGCTAATATAACTAAAAACTGAAATATATGTTATTCAACTCTAGACTAAATTACCTTTTGTTTGATACCACACAAGCCATGTTTTGAAATCTACCCCCACCCTTAAAAAAAACAAAAACTAAAATGTATTTTGTTAAACTCCGGACTCAATTACCTTTCGTTTGATATCACACACGCCATATTTTCACTTAAACTCTAATTTTTAAAATATACCCCCACCCTTTTTTTAAAATAAATTAAAATGTATTTTGTTTAACTGCAGACTCAATTATCTTTCGTTTGATATCACACACGCCATATTTTCACATAAACTCTAATTTTGAAATCTACCCCCACCCTTTTATTTGGTTTGTGTTCGGTGGATTTTGTTCATTTTTAAATGGGACCATCTCGACCCAAGACCCAGCCTAGGTACCAAATTTCATTAAAATCGACCAAGCGGTTTTTGAGTTATGCGCGTTGGTCGTTACAGACAGACATACAGACATACAGACAGACAGACAGACAGACAGACATACAAACATACAGACATACAGACAGACAGACAGACAGACAGACAGACAGACGGCGCAACAAAAAAGTTTCAAAATCATCTGAAACGCAAAGATATATAAAAATTTTTGAAATCGGAGCAACTTTTTTTTTCTCGAAAAAATTAGGATCACCATAGCTCATACTACTATAGTATAGTATATGTGTGAGCTAAAATAATAAAACAAATTCAGATCAGAAAAAATATTATCTACACTGGCAATAAAAGTTAGTTAAAATGTGGTAACCGCCACAAACTATTAGGCTGCAACTATCTCTTGATCTTAAAATTTAAGACTCTCTGATGATGTTCCTTTGTGTTTGTTTAACCACCAAGGCCAGGTGGAAGTGGCTGTCCGACAAAAAGCTTAAAAAATAAAAAAATGCCCACTGAAGTAATGTGAATAACTGCAGTTGGGGGCGGCGGGGCCAACCGATTTTTTTAAGCAGCTGCAATAAGGTGCCTTCCACACTTACTTTTGATTCAAAGATTTATCATGACGTGTGTTATGGTTACTAAGTAAAATTATTTTGAGGCTTAATATTTCGAAAACTAATAAATAAAATTTTGTGATTTTTTTTGTCTAACCTATTTAACGAGACTGTACAGTGAATATCGCTTATAACGATATCGGATATTGATATTGATATTTGTTACCTTTATTGGGGACATTTTGGGTCGCGTATTTTACACTTTGTTACCGTTATTGTTATTACTGAGTCTGCGCATTAGCATCTTCTCGCTCCTTTTTTGTTATGTACGGTAACGGTGCCCGGTACTTACGGTGGACGACCTTTAATGTTATTGCGCCGTTATTGCGCCGTTATTGCTATATTTCTAACCAACCATTTTTTTTGCTATGGTTTGACTGTCCGCGTCCGCGTTTTTTGAGCTCTGGTTGGTCTGATTCTTATTAAATCATGATTCACTGGTTCATTTCTATTAATACTGCCCTAATGTTTTCATCCATTTTTTAATGAAAATCACAGAACACCAAATTAAAAATTTAGGAAAATCCTAAAAAAACATAAACAAACAAGTTGAGGTTATGTAAAACTACTAACTTGACACAGCGGCGTAGCGTGGGGGGGGGGCGCAGGGGGTTCTTCACCCCCCCCCCCCGCCCCGAGGGTAGTGGCGCCCCATAGGTGGCCGAAGCGCCCTCAGCTTTATTAAGTCGGGCCGGAACGGCCAATTGAGTGGGTGCCAAAGGAAACTAACGACATGAAGACCTTTTTTTTTGTTTTTTTTTTTGGTCGCAAGATTCGTGAGAGGCGCCCTTGTGACTTATCGGCCGCCCCCTCACACATGATGACCTGTTTTTTTTTTTTTTTTAGTCGCAAGATTTGTGAGAGGCGCCCTTTTGACCTTTTTGTTTTTTTTTTGTCACAAGATTTTTCATCAGTTTTCAGAGGCGCCCTTTTTAGCTGTCGCCCCCCCCCCCCCCCCGCCCTTTCGGGCACGCTACGCCGCTGACTTGACACAGGAACACCTGATTTCTGTTATGTTATTTTTATGTGATCCAAAATCTCTTTTTTTTTGCACTGAATGTTACCGTTAATCTTAGGTCAAGTAACAGCTGTCAAATTTTCTGTTATTTTAACTGACCGAAAATGTCCCTATTCTCTATAACGACGCTCGGTTATAACGCCCGAAATTAAGCGGTCCGTTTAATGTTGTTATAACCGATATTCACTTTAGCAGAATTGAAAAAAAGTTTATAAAAAAGGGTTGAAGAGTTTAAGAAAATACAGGACGTGAAAAATAATTGGTTAATTTTTGACGTTGGGAAAAATTTTTTGTGCCCAAAGAATTCTTAGGCAATCCGGTTTTGGTTTAAAAACTTTAAAGCTTAAAAATAAGCGCTGCAGATGTGTGTGTAGGTATAAATGATCGCAGTGTACATAACCAGTGTGAGCTTAATAAAACGAACACCCAAAAAATTTGGTACGCTTTTAAACACTGGCAATTGGCAAAATACATTGAAACGTGGCATTTGACTGTTGTAGGTGTGGGTTTTCGACAACTTAAAGACGCAATTTACAAAAGACCTAAAAAGTTTTGACAAGATTCGTTACCTTATAATATATTGGAGCATCTGTTCGAGTCTCCAGCACTTCAATACCAAAACGACTTCGTAAAATGTGACTTTACACTGTATCTATTGCCAAATTTTGATGGGTTTTTTCAAAAACTCGGAAAATACTAAACCGATTTCTTTTTAACCAAATTAGTTAGATATAAGCAATCGTGAGCTATTAGGGGATATTCAGCAAAAACTAAACTTTTAAAAAGTGCCTTTTTTCAAAAACACAAGATCAGTTTGCTCGACTTTGCAGTATCTGGGTGAGATGTGAGATGACAATTTTAGGTTTAAAAAAAATCAAGACTTTCTGAGATATTCAAAGCCTAGAAACGCTAATATCCCGAAAACCACTAAACCTATCTAAATTTGGTTTTCGTTTCCTTGAATAAGACAATTTTTGAAAAAATTTTCCCCTAATATTAAAAACATATATATATATATTGAACTTTTTTATACTAATATCATTCTTTTTGCAATTATTACTTTGTTTTTGGTGTAAATCACATTTTGGCAACCGCTAGCAACATTAATGTATACGAATAACAAAAAAAAATTCCATTGGTGAGGAGAACAGCGGGGGGACGACATTTTACCCTTTTTGCTCCAGTCGGCCAGTAGTCTAGCGACGGCCCTGATAACTGATATAAAATCAATTACACATCATAAATATATTTGTAAAATGTTTAACTGCAAAGCTGAAATTTTCTTTAATTGGTTGGATTATCAGCTGAAACCTGTTATCGATAAAACTTGCACTTTCTCAATTGCTCAGTAATTATTATTTTGCCCAAACCTGTTAAAATAATGATACATTTTCATTTAACTAGCAAATCTACAACTGATATATACCAATTAGTTGAGTAAGTAAATGTTGGTTATTAGCCTGTCAGTGCATCAGGTTCATGGTTAGTTTACATTTTGTGGAATGCCTCATTTCATATTTTGGTTTACTGGTTTATGTAAAGTTACTATGTAAGTACCCACTTATTTAAACCTTATTTGCACCTTAGGACAAGCATCAGTTAAATAAATCGTCGCCTTTTTCACGAAGGGACCTAACTAACAAAATTACGAAAATTGAAATATTTTGAATTATTTGCGCACGCAACTCTTTGGTCTCACAAAGTGGTATATATTCATTAAAATTGTTCAGCTTTGTTTTAATAAAATCACTTTTGGTCTAACTGCAGAAACCGACCTACCCCTTTTCTGTTTCTTAGCTCTCCTGACAAATTTACGAAATGCTAGTTAGGTCTCTTCGTGAGAAAGGCGACGAAATGGGTATGTTACTAAATTTGGAATATGAAACGCCAAAGGACTTACCTACAGAATATGTAGATCCATAATCATTTTTGTTTTTAAAACCAAATAAAAATTCTGTTTTGAGAACTAGACCGACCTATATTTAAAAAAAATTGTAGAGAATATGGATTTCATCATGCAGAAATCGAAAAAACACGTTGTCGTGACAAAAAATTAGCCAGATTACAATAAAATCTAACTTTTACTCAATTCTTAACAGAATTCAATTTAGATTTAGAACCAATTTTCACGTTAAAATTATCTGCAGTTGCTATTATCTCCAGTGTGTTTTTAATACATGCCCAAAGTAATTTTTTTTGTATGAAACACTGTTACTTTTTGAGCAACAAGAAATATTTTATTTAAAGCGAAACGGCCTCACTTTTGGAATTTTATTTTTAATTGGCAATTTTACTGTTATGCTTTTAATTTTAAATTATACGTGTTACTTTTCGTAATAACAACAATAATTATAAAATTTCTGACGAACTTCTTCATGTAAAAAGATTAGACATTACGTAATTATATTAAATATTACATGCAAACAAACATTTTGTTAACATTTTTTTATGGTCATTCACCTGAAATATGACTTTATAATGGGAGGCATATTTTATTGCAGTAATTATAAGGATGCTTGTATCTTTTAAAGAAGTTTAATGAAATAGCTTATTCCAAGCATTTTATAAAAGAACTCTGCAAGACTGCTAGGAAACTCATAGGACTTACCATGCCGGAAATCTGCGTTATGGTAGGCCTTTATACGGAATACTGTCGACTAAGATTACTATTTCACACAATAAATCTTATAGAAAAAACTAAATTTAAAATCTGCTTGGAGGATGATTAAACGCTCAGACACTTAATGTGTATTTGTCTGACAATAGAACCTTTACCTCACATTTGGCGGTTCTTAGATTAGAAAATTTAAAAAGCACCCTATCCAAAGCAACCACATCCCTGTTCAGGGAACTGCAGCCATACCCGTTGTTATCATTCTATGTTAAACAAGTAATATTCTTATCACTTTCCTTAAGAGTATTGTTATCTCCCTTTCTTTTTTGCCTTTAAGTCTGATCTGGTTGTCGACTGTATCTAATTTTTTCCCAAATCGAAAACTAGTTTATGCCATGATTCTGTAATACTCTGTGTATTTATTAAGCGGTATTTTAACAATTCTATCTCCGGTTTAAAGTTAAAGAGTCTAAATATGTTTTTGGCTAAAGGGGTTTAGCTTATTCTAAAAAGGAAAAAGAGACAGTCACGTCAGCAAGCTACTATAAATTTCAGGTTAAATAATCGCTGCAAACCTAGATATCGGTTAGCATAAGCTAAATTAAAATGAGTAAATTTTGGAAGTTACTTGTACTTTAGATTTACATAGCTAATATTAAAACCATACATATCTTTAAAAATACACAAACATCTAACACGGAATCATGTAATTTAGAAGTAATAGCTTTCACTGAGTTGAAAATGAAAATTTAAAAACGGAAATCTAGAATACGCATGGTCTCATAAAAAAATTTCTTGATATGTACATAAGCAAACTAAACTTAAGCCAGAACAATAAAAAAGTCAAATAAATGTAAGTATGTTTAAAAACAGTAAATATTTATTTATTTCCTGCTTTTGACCTAACTCAAACACGAAAATTCAAAAACAGCAAAAATATAAACCACTACCTAAATAACAAGTATTTAATTCATTCCTTTCTGCACTTTTGAAAGCTGAAGATATTTTTCCATGTGGTGTCCTACAAGGATCAGTGTCAGAGACTTTTTCCGGCCTTGGAATTAAATATTAAAGCATTCACTCTTTGATAGGCCAAGATTTATAGATACAATAATTGTTAATAATTATAGCTCAAGACAGGAAGTATTCTAAAGGAAGTAAATAAATAAATCGGAAAATTTACTTTACTTGATTTAGCTATTATTATAACATAAAGAATTGGGTTAGGTTAAGTTAGGTTTGGTTTACACCTTTTTTTGTTTTCTACTTAATACAAAATTTTAATCAACTTTTAACTTGTTTTTTTTTAATGTTTGCCCATTATGCCTTTCAATTATTAATAACAGGGGCGTATATAGAAAAAAAGTTTCGTGGGGGCCGAGACAGTTTCGGGGGGGGGCGAGACCCCATGAGGCTGTATTTTATGCTATTTTATGTTTGTATTCATAAAATATGTGGAAAATATCTAAAAAAATCTTAGCTTCGGGGGGGGGGGCCTTATATACGTCACTGATTAATAATGTTGATTTTTTAAATAATATGTTTTTATTTGGTGAAGACCTAATCCACCTGTGTAGAAAGCCAATGAGGAACAATAAAATACCTTGTTCCTTTTCTAAGATGTAAAACTATTACAACCATTTTTTGTTGCTAAGCGAACATAGAGAAATTTTATTTCTCTTGTATTTTTGCACACCCACAAGGGTCCAAGATCTAATGGATACCTATTGTTACGGGTTCTCCACAACAATTAAAACTAGCAAATGTCAAAAGACAATACGTCAATTTATTTTGATAATTTATGTACAAAAACACGCACTTAAACTTACTAATAATTCACTACTTTAATCCGCCTATTAACTTCGCGTTAATACCTTTGGTTATCTTTGACTGGCTCGATGCTCGACGTCCGACCCTATATCTCAGAAGAGGTACCCCAGAAGCGACAACATGACAGATAAAGCATTGCTCTTATGGGAACCGAATTCGTGACGTCACTTGACACTAACCCAACATTTTACACTGAGAGAAGAAGCACGAAACTTTACACGAAAAAAAAATATATTTCCCTCGTAAGACAAGAAAGTCGTAAATTATTTAATTTGAAAAGAAACGACTAGTTATATCATATGTATGCTTTATTATAATATTAATCTAAGAATATATACAGAGGATTTTAAAATTTTTGATACATAAAAACAAATTAAATTTAGCTTAAAAAACGTACAAAGTTAAAAAGCTATAATAATTACGTCATACTAACAGTTTTTATGCTTTATTATATTTGATACTTAAATAATTACATACAGGGTGTCCGAAAAGTCCTAATATACACAATAACTTTTATAAAATTATGTTGATTAAAAAAAATGCATTATAAAGTTATTATTTGTCACGACTTCGATTTCAGTTATTAATATTAGAATATGTACAGGGCGTCCCCAAATTCTTATGTACACGCATATATAAATACAAAAAATGAATTTTTTTAAATAATACATACCTATTATATAAAATTACATCTTTTTAAACTAATATAATATCTATTAATATAAAAAGTAATGTCCACGGATTGAGTTCGGGTGAGGTAGAAATGACCAAAAAATTTTGATTCAGATTCTGATTTTCTGGGAATTGCGCCTGCTTGGTCTCAAACTAAGATGTTAAAAAAATGAGCCAAATAAATTAATATACAGGGTGGTTTAGTATGCTGATTTGATGATGTAAGGTATAAATGACAAAAATTGTTCGATTTAGATTCTGATTTTCTGGAAATTGCGCCTGCTTGGTTTGAAACTAAGCTGTTAAAAAAATGGATCAAATTAATTAATCTACAGGGTGGTTTAGTAGGCTGATTTGATAAAAAGTGTTAAGAGTACAATACCCTTGATTTAAAAGATATCGGAAAATGTTATTAAGAAGAGTTGTTTAGATGCAAAAGTGTGAAAAATAAGAATCTGTCGTAACTTTTAATTATAAACAACTTTTCTTAATGAGCTTTTTTGATATCTCTTAGTACTTTACTCTTAACACTTTTTATCAAATCAACCTACTAAACCACCCTGTATATTAATTAATTTGGCTCATTTTCTTAACATGTTAGTTTAAGACCAAGCAGGAGCGATTACTAAAAAATCATATTCTAAATCGACATTTTTTGGTCATTTATACTTTACCCGAACTCAATCCGTGGACACACTGTATATATATATATATATATATATATACAGGGTGTCCCAGAACTAATGGTACATGGTTAAACTGTAGATTCCTTGGGTCACAATATTACGATTTAGCTATACTTGCCTTAGTCCAAAAGTTCGTATTAACCGAGATACAGGGTGTTAAACTTTATTTTTTCAATTCGATTTTCTTTAACAACTTTTTTACTAATTAATATTTTTGCAAAAACTAACCAGCGTGTAAGTTTTTTCAAAATTGGCAAGACGATTCCGTTGAAAAATTTGATGTAAAGTGTACAGGGTGTTCCTTGGACCACTACCATTGCATAAAAATCAGTATATTTTTTTTGTGCCTCAGTGTATACCAGTTTTTAAATAAAATAGTGGTTTTCCCATCCATTTTATGTAAAAAAGTTATACTGTTTTAACGTCGCTCAGAGCAACGGTTTTTGAGTTTTTTGCATTTATAGTTTTTATTGCATGTGAGTAATCTGCCTAATTTATGTATGATACTTTCGTCAATTCTTTCTACTAATTAATAATTTTGCACAAGAAATTGGGTTTGGTGATTTTTGGGCATGGACAATTTAATTTTGGTTAAAAAAAAAATAAAAATATTATACAGAGTGTTCTCTGGCTCGGTACCGTTACATTAAAATAGGTCTAACTTTTTTGTTCCTCGGTGTATACAAGATTCTATAAAAAACATTTATTTTTTTATTTTTTTTTAAGTGAAAAAGTTATAGCGTTAAGATGTCGCTTAGAGCAACGGTTTTTAAGATATTTAAATTATAAGTTTTTATTGTATGCGTAAAAGATCTTTGATTAAATTCTTACCTACTTCATACATATTAGCTATAATCAATAATTTTTATAGCATTTTAAGATTGGATGTTTTCTTAAGAAATATTAAGTTAAAAAATATACAAAATGGTTCTTGAATTATCAAAAGTGTGTTAAAACAATTGTAAGTTATTGTCCATTATTGCAACTCTGTAGGGCGATGTTTTTAATGAGGAAGAAAAACTTCTTCGTATTAGTGTTTTTAAAAATGGTAAGTACGTATACTTTATTAATGCAACTATTTTTTATTGTTTTGAAAGAAAATTATAATTATTAATAAAATTAATCCTTTATTATTTATTGAAAAAAATATAAAATTTCTCAGCAACAAAGTTAAAATTTTAAAATTGATAAATAGTAAATCAAACTTAAAATTTTTTATTATAGTAGGCTTTTAAAATTTCAGAAAAAGCTACATGCTGGTTAGTTTTTGCAAAAATATTAATTAGTAGAAAGAATTGAAGAAAGTATCATACATAATTTAGGCATTTCACTCACATGCAATAAAAACTTTAAATGCAAAAATCTCAAAAACCGTTGCTCTGAGGGACTTTAAAACATTTTAACTTTTTTAGATAAAAAAGATGGAAAAAACATTATTTTACATAAAAACTGGTATACACCGAGGCACAAAAAAAATGCAGTGATTTTAATGCAATGGTAGTGGTCCAAGGAACACCCTGTACATTGTACATTTAAATTTTCAACGGAATCGTCTTGCCAATTTCAAAAAAATTTACACGCTTGTTATTTTTTGCAAAAATATTAATTAGTAAAAAAGTTATTAAAGAAAATCGAATTGAAAAAATAAAGTTTAACACCCTGTATCTTGGGTAATACGAACTTTTGGACAAAGGTAAGTGTGGCTAAATCGTAATATTTTGACCCATGGAATCTACAGTTTAACTATGTACCATTAGTTTTGGGACACCCTGTATATTTATATATATAATTCAAAAAAAAATCACAAACCTATATATTTGACACCATTTTAAGTTTCCTTGTTCTTGTTTTGTCTTTTTGTGAGTACTTTACATTACGATTAGTGTATTTAAGGGTATAAAATATTTTCAATCTGGATGAATAAAAACTATTTTTTCCATTTCATTTAAAAGTTTGTGTGAAACGCCTGATTGAGTACAAATGTTTTCAAATATTTTTTAAAAATACTTTCTAAATCATACATATATTTTATAAAAATGTACGTAATAACTGAAAGTACGTTATAACTTAGGTCCGTTATAACCGGAGTACACTGTAACCTTAATTTTAGAAAATTGTTATCAAGAAAAAAATTTTTTATAAGAGGTTTCTCAGAAAATATTAAGTTTGCTCAAGAGTAAAGTACATACAGGTTCTCTTAAAAATAAAGCTATACTTTACTGTAGCGAAAAATTGATATTTTTTGGCAGACACCGTATATCCGAAGAAATAAAATATATTATTTGATGTATAATACAGAGTTTTAAACCATGGCGAGCTTTATTTGAAAAAAAAAATTAAATAGTAATAAAAAGGTTTGCTAAACCTTAAAAGTAGAGATACCGTCTATATAAAGGCTGTCTTATACATCAGGTGCGTCCATGTGTGTACTTACCGCTCAGCATCTTTAGGAAAAGAAAACAATGATAATCCTTCACCGGATTTGGATTGACACTCACGAAAAGCACAATGATATCCTTTCATTATCACTCTAATAAAGCACAAAGGTAACAAAAACTCACAAGCTTAAAACTGCCAAAATATGCGTTTAACAGACGTTAACAACTAGAACAACTCGTGGACGTCGCGGAGTTTTAATAACGTCAATATATGATTGTCATGGTGCACTTTTTAAAATGGAGCGTTTTTATTGGCTCGAAACAATTTTGTCTCCAATAAAAATGCTTAAGTACAGCCCCGCCATCTCCGAAAACTTTTATTGTTGCATTTAATAATATTCTCTATGATTTATTCTGTCAAATTCAATAAAAACATTTTGCTGCTTACATACGGGAGTTTTGCACCTTAAGAACATTATTTTCTTTATATATGCGTGCAAAAGTTTACATTAGTACATCTATTTGTTTGCCCATATTCATCATTTAAATAAAAATGTAAAACACTTTTTCCCACATAAGCAGATTTAAGCTGTTTTTTTTAGTGTACTTAACACCTCGCACGCACTTTCTCTCAGTGTGATATGTTGTCCATCCCCACCACTCGATTTTGGAAGCAGGGCGCTTTGTCGCTTCTTTGTGACTCTTCTGTGCCTATATATAGGGTCTGCCTACTATTCGAGAACCATCCATCCTTCTTCGATTCACGAGCATTCTCGTTTCTTTCAGAAGGTACGCGGCCAAGCACGAGTGTCATAGATAACGCAACTAAAACCTAGACTAAGAATACAACCATAAGATACGTCAACCTAATACTACACTAAACCTAAATAAATTCTAACTATAAAATTTAAATAACTTAAATTTGTAACACTATTAAGTGTTGACAGTTAACTGTTTCGTCCTTAAGAGACTCTACAGAACACTGTATGGTCAATGTGACACTTTTGTAAAGCTATAGAGACGGTATATGAATCTCATCTTACGATATTGGTAAGAGAAATGAAAAAATAATGCCTGAGAAACCGTAAGCTTTCACAAAAGTGGCGACATCTACAAATACAAAACAAAGTACCAGAGTAAAGGGAGGCGCGGTTCAATGCATTTTGCAATTTTATTTTTATTATTTAAACTATTACTACTTACCATAAATAAATAAGTACCTACTGTAGAAAGTGGACTCTTTTCAAAAGTACTGTTACGGGTTCACAACGACAAATTAAAAACTCGCAATTGTTGAAAACGATACGTCAATTTATTTCCACAAATTATGTACAAAAACACGCACTCCAACTTACTAATAATTCACCACTATAATCGGTCTATTAACTTCGTGTTATTAGCTCACGATCACTTCAGTATGTTATCTGTGACTGACTGACTGATGCACGACGTCCGGCCTTATATATGAGGGCTGCCTGCTATTCTAGAACCCTTCCATCCTTGTTCGATTCGCAATCATTCCAGCCCTTTTCTAGACTTCCGCATACCAGTTTGTCACAGATAACGCAACTAAACCTAGATTAAGAATACAACCATCAAATACGTCAACCTAATACTACACTAAACCTAAATAAATTCTAACTATAAAATTTAAATACTTAAATTTGTAACACTATCCTCCTCTTCAGGTTTGATCGCCTCGATCAACATTTCCCAGGTAAGGTTTTAGTCTGTCTAGATGAACAACTTTCATCTTGGACTTCGGGCTTTTCTGGATTCGGTAGACTACATCATTAATTCTCTTAACAACTTTATAAGGCCCTTCCCATGGTGGTGTCAACTTAGGTGATCTTCCTTTCTTGCGTTGAGGGTTGTATAGCCAGACTTGATCATTCTCTTTGAACCCTGAAGAGTTTGCTTTCAGGTCATATCTCGCTTTCATGCGGTCACTGGCTATTTCTATTCGCTCTCTAACCACTTCATGGATATAGTGCAGCTTTTGCCTTAAACGTTCGACATAGTCATTAACCTCTAAGTGTGCTTCTTCAGGTGAACCAAACATGATATCACATGGTAAACGCAGTTCTCTACCAAACAGGATACTAGATGGAGTAGCTCCTGTCGTATTGTGAATGGCGGTTCTATAGGCCATCAAAAACAATGGAATATATTGGTCCCAATCTGTTTGGTGCTCATCAACAACTTTGCACAGACGTTCTTCTATTGTTTTATTAAATCTTTCAACCATGCCATCTGACTGCGGATGTAAAGCCGTAGTCCGTGTTTTATGTATTCCTAAAAGGTCACAGAGATTCTGGAAGAGCTTTGATTCAAAGTTTCTTCCTTGATCTGAATGTAGTTCCAAAGGAATGCCAAATCGGCTGAAAACATCATTTACCAGAACTTCCGCAACTGTAGTGGCCTCTTGGTTAGGCAAAGCAAAAACTTCTGGCCATTTGCTAAAGTAATCCATGACAACAAGGATGTATTTGTTGCCTTTTATAGTTTCTGGAAATGGTCCAGCCACATCAATGGCAATGCGTTCGAATGGTAGACCTACGTTATATTGTTTCATTTGACCTCTGGACCTTGTTTTGGGACCTTGGCTGGCTGCACAAGTCGAACATCGGCGGCACCAGTTTTTCACATCTTGAAAGTAATTGACCCAATAAAATCGGTTTCGAATTTTGTCCATGGTTTTATTTATGCCTAGGTGCGCGCCTGATTTTCCACCATGGCATTCGGCCATTATATTGTCTACCATGCTCCTAGGAACCACTACTTGATTAACCACAGTAAGGCCATCGGCACTTTCCCAGGCACGTTTAAGGATGTTTTCCTCTACTATCAGTGAATCCCATTGTGCCCACAGTGATTTGAGTATCACCCCTTGGTTTGCGATATCTTGCCATGATGGTCGTGGCTTGTTCTCTTCTTTCAATCGCAAGATAGGTCCTACATCTTTGTCATTAAGTTGTGTGGTTCTAATCGAAGCCGACATCCATTCTTCATCTGGTTCTAACTTTATCTGGCGCACGTAGGTAATTCCTTCTTTCTGGTCAATTTTCCTGCAATGTTTACAATCCTCGGGGCAAGGTCTTCTGGACAATGCATCTGCATTATTATGCACCCTTCCTGCTCGGTGCTTAATTTGATAATGGTATTGTTGTAGCTTTTCTATCCATCTCGCGACTTGCCCCTCAGGTTGTTTCATTTTCATGAGCCACTGTAACGCAGCATGATCCGTTCTAATTAGAAATTCTTGTCCGTAGAGATATTTGTGAAAGTGATCTACGGATTTAACTATGGCTAGGAGCTCCTTTCTAGTAACACAATAATTTCTCTCTGGTTTGGATAGCTTCTTGCTGAAAAATTCGATGACCATTTCTTCTCCATCTTGTACTTGGGAGAGTACTGCTCCTATGCCATCGTTGCTCGCATCAGTATCTAATATGAATTTTCCTTTCGGAATGGGATATGCAAGAATCGGACTAGAACATAATGCTGCTTTTAGTCTTCTAAATGCTTGGTCACATTCGGTATTCCATTTGTAAGAAGCTTTGTCTTCTGTAAGTCTATGTAACGGAGACGCTATTTTGGCGAATCCTTCTACAAATCGTCTGTAGTATGTACACAGACCCAAAAAGCTTCTCAATTCATGTTTGTCACGAGGTTGAGGCCATTCTTTTATTGCTTGTAGCTTCTTTTCGTCGGTATGGATGCCTTCTCGGGAAACGACGTGACCCAGGAACTCAACTTTTTCTTGGAACAGAAAACATTTCTTTGAGTTTAATTTAAGATTTGCGTTCCTGATTCTTGAGAATACTTCTCGTAAATTATCTAGATGTTCATGAAATGATTTCCCCATTACTATGACATCATCCAAATAGACTAGGCAGGTTTTCCAAGTAAGGCCTCGTAGTACGACTTCCATTAGTCTTTCAAATGTAGCTGGGGCATTGCACAGGCCAAATGGCATCACATTAAACTGATAAAGTCCACTTCCAGCAGAGAATGCAGTCTTCTCTTTATCTCTTTCAAAGATTCCTACTTGCCAATACCCACTTTTCAGGTCAAGAGTAGAAAACCAATATGATCCTGCCAACGTTGTTAATGTGTCGTCTATTCTTGGCAATGGGTAACTATCTTTCTTGGTCACATCGTTAAGTTTCCTGTAGTCAACACAAAACCTAGTACTTCCATCCTTTTTAGTGACCAACACCACAGGAGATGACCAAGGACTTGATGACTCTTCAATAACACCGTCGCTGAGCATTTTATTAATGAGATTGTGAACTTCTTCTTGTTTGGCCATTGGTAGTCTTCTTGGGGGTTGTCTTATCGGTTGGGCATCGCCAGTGTTGATAGCATGTTGAATAAGGTTTGTGCGTCCCGAACTACTCCTAGTTTCGAAGATATTACTTTGCTCTTCTATAAACTCTCTCGCTTTACTAAATTCTTCTGGAGTGAGATGTTGCCAAGTTGACTCAAATTGCTGAAGTACCTCCATTGGTAGCTTGCTTGTATCCTCGGAAGTTGGCTCTTCACATCTTGTTACTTTCTGTACTGGTTCAAATAATGCTACCACCTCCCCCTTATTAATTTTGACACTATTTGGGAAAATATTGGCGACTCTAATCGGGATGTCTTTATCGGTTTTAACTAGTGATTTTGCAACGAGGTAGGTGTTGGGTGTGTTTTGTTGGCTTATGAGTCCGACGCAGCTTGATGTTTTACTTTCTAGCCTCCCAAAAATTATGGTCTCACTGTTACCGACTAGTCTTGTTGTGCATACTGCCACCACCTTTATTGGTTCTTTATTGATGTGACCATTTGACAAAATGAACTCTTCGTTCCCAAATCTTAGGGTATTAAGTTTATTATCAAACGCAAATCCATGTTTACTTATCAGGTCCATTCCCAAAATAAATTCGTCTTCTATGTCTGCAACTAATACCGAGTGACGAATCTTCAACCTCCCCAGCTGTAGGTCTATGTCTGTCTGCCCCAACACGTCGGCGGATTCTCCAGTCACAGTCTTAAGTGTTATTTTCTTTTCTGTTGGTCGAATTTTATATCTCGTTGCAATTTTGAACTTAAGCAATGATATGGCAGCACCAGTGTCTACTGTTATATTAACTTTTCTTCCATTAATAAGTCCGTCGATATTAAGACTGTCAGCAGTATGTTTTAAGCTCTTGATAGAGTAAATTTTGGGGGCTAAATTCCCATTAGCCAACACCCGCCCCTCTGCGTTGACTAGTTTTAGTTTTTTCTGATCTCTTCTTCGGTACTCTGTCCCACTAGATGGTGAGCGAGACCTCATTTGGACACGACAATCGCGTTGAATATGCCCTGTACGTCCGCATCTGAAACACTTTACATTTGGAGGGGATCGTCTACTTTCTTTCAAAGAATCAATCTTCTCTATCAGTGACTGAAACAGTTGGTTTAGCGTTTTTAAGTTGACCTCCTCTCCAGTGCTCATTTCTTCTCCCTCCTGAATTGAAACAGCTCTTACTTTTGGCCTGGAGATATTATTTGATGATTCAATTTCAAGGGCTCGAATCAACACTTCACTGCTGTTATGGAAGCGTTCTCGACGAAGTAACTTTGCTAAGTCCGTGTCTCGCAAGCCGTTAATAAAGCGATCTACCGTAAAGGGATCTCTGTAATTTTCTGGCATATCTGGGTAAGCCAAGTACATCAGCCTCCTGATATCCGCTTCATACTCTTGTAATGACTCCCCTGCTCTTTGTTGGCGAATATTTAATTCTGACCAATGCAAATTTCGTAAATGTTCATCTCCATATCTTCTTTCTAAAGCTGCCACTAAAGCATTGTAACTCTGTTTTTGTTCCGCTGGAATAGACCGTAAAAGTCCAAGAGCAGGTTCTCGTAGAGCTACTAACAAAGCTCTAGCTTTTTCGTCATCGTTCCAACTATTTGCAGCGGCGGCAGCTTCAAATTGTTGTTTGTAGGTAGACCAGGAAGACGTACCATCAAAATTTGGAGGCTTAATGTTTTGGTTGGAATTCACAACATATCCCTGAGTTTTTATTTTGTTGTGTTCTTTCTGAAGCTGTATAAACTGCTTTGACATGTCCTGGAATTTTTCTTCCATGGTTTGAAAAACTTCTTCCCTAACATTCTGTAGTTTGGTCTCCACTTTTTCTTCAACATTCTGCAATTTGTTTTGCACCTTTTCTTCTACATTCTGCATTCTTTGAGTTATTTCTTCCTTAAGACCTTCTGTTGCTACCTTAAATTCTCCTCTCAGCTGTTCGGAGTTGCTCTTTATTTGGTCGAAGTTTTCTTGCATACCATCTAATCTTTCTTCAAATGTCCGTCTCATATCGTTTTGGTTTTGTGCAATGGTCTGATTCATGTCATCCATGGTGTGTTTCATATCGCCCTGGTTTTGAGCTATTTGAGCTGCTAGAGCCTGCATCATTTTAGTTAAATCTTCCATCTTGGCCGATCTTTGTCTAGTAAGCATCAACTTCCTGATAAATCACTTAAAACGTCTATTTTAGGGCTATAAAGCGAATGTCGAAGTCGGTTTTTCAATATCTCTTCCAATTCTTAAATAGAACCTAATGGAATGTTCTGGAATATACTGGTAAATGCTACTCTTTCTGCTACTAGGCAAATGTAGAAGTCACTTTTTGATTATCTCTTTTGGTTCTCGAATAGACCGTCGTAGAATGTTATGGAATATTCTAGCAATAATTTCTAATTCTTACTTTTAAAATAACTAAGCTACTGTCGAAGTCGGTATTTGTATATCTCTTCTAGTTTTTGAATAGAACGTCGTAGAATGTTATGGAATCTTCTAGAAATTCTTTTTAGTTCTTACTTTTGAAATTACTAAGCTAATGTCGAAGTCTCTTTTTGGATATTTCTTCTGGTTTTTGAATAGAGCGTCGTAGAAAGTGATGGAATGTTCTAGAAATTCTTTCTGATTCTTACTTTTAAAATTACTAATCTAATGTCGAAGTCGGTATTTGTATATCTCTTCTAGTTTTTGAATAGAACGTCGTAGAATGTTATGGAATCTTCTAGAAATTCTTTTTAGTCCTTACTTTTGAAATTACTAAGCTAATGTCGAAGTCTCTTTTTGGATATTTCTTCTGGTTTTCGAATAGAGCGTCGTAGAAAGTGATGGAATGTTCTAGAAATTCTTTCTGATTCTTACTTTTAAAATTACTAATCTAATGTCGAAGTCGGTATTTGTATATCTCTTCTAGTTTTTGAATAGAACGACGTAGAATGTTATAGAATATTCTAGAAAATCTCTCTAATTATCAATTTTTGGACTGTAAAGTTAATGTCGAAGTCGGTTCTTAAATATCTCTTTTAGTTTTTGAATAAAACAATATCGAACTTCTTCGAATATTCTGGAAAAATCACTTACTGTTTTTCTGTCCAATTGTCCTATCCGGTGGTAATATGTAAGGGTAGTCTTTGCACTATTCAGTTCCGAATATTCTGGCAAAATCACTTACTGCTCTTCTTTTTAATTGTCCTAGCCGGTGGTACTGTGTAAGGATAGTCTTTGCACTATTTATTTCTTTTAATCTCACTTTTGACACCAATTGTTACGGGTTCACAACGACAAATTAAAAACTCGCAATTGTTGAAAACGATACGTCAATTTATTTCCACAAATTATGTACAAAAACACGCACTCCAACTTACTAATAATTCACCACTATAATCGGTCTATTAACTTCGTGTTATTAGCTCACGATCACTTCAGTATGTTATCTGTGACTGACTGACTGATGCACGACGTCCGGCCTTATATATGAGGGCTGCCTGCTATTCTAGAACCCTTCCATCCTTGTTCGATTCGCAATCATTCCAGCCCTTTTCTAGACTTCCGCATACCAGTTTGTCACAGATAACGCAACTAAACCTAGATTAAGAATACAACCATCAAATACGTCAACCTAATACTACACTAAACCTAAATAAATTCTAACTATAAAATTTAAATACTTAAATTTGTAACAGTACTTTAGTCTATAGATCTTTTAACAAATACAACCTAAGCATACAGGGTGGCCCGTTTTTTTAAAAATCCTTGAACACATCGATTTTGTTTGTTAAGGGTACGCTTTCTTGTGATCCTAAGTTATTTCGACCTATCAACCCCTAGCTGGGGTAGCTGCCACGATTTTATTTTATAGTTAAGGTGATTCAAGTGAGGGTCTTTAAATGCCTTTACAGCGTTGCTATTATTTTGAAAATTTATGGATTGATCTTCAAGATATTCGCATTTAAATAATGTAAAATAATAGTTTTAAACGCAATAATTTTAAAAACAGTTAAAATCAGCTTGTTATAAATAGCTTTTATTGGACTTTTCAATTCATAACTTTTTTTTTTAATCTTGACGCTTTTGTTGTAAAGATATTTGCATTTACCCCTAGTTGAGGGTAAAAATAACTCAAGATCAAAAAAGATTGTCTCTTTTACAAAGAAAATCGACGTCTCCGAGGATTTTATTTAAAAATACTCGAATTGGCCTCTGATAAATTTTTGCCGAGCTCCTCTGTTCAACTAGTAATTATATGGCTCAGTTGCGTATATAAGGGGGGCCTGGGGGACCCGCCCCCACTGAAACTAAGACTTTTTTACATATTTCCACATATTTCATGAATAATATAATATGGCCTTATAGGGTCTCGGGCCTCCCCAAAACTGTCTTGGGCCCACCCCGAAACCTTTTTCTATATACGCCACTGATATGGCTTAATATGTCTTGCATATCATTCTTATTAAAAATTTCATGTTTTATTCTAAAGCCCTACCCTAATCTATAAAGTAAACTTATATTGCAAAAAGTGCGTACTTAAATGGTAGTAGGTAATTCACGACTTTGCTTAGTGCGGTTTTTCCTAAAAAACTTGCTTCATCTTTGTAGGTAATTTGCTTGATTGATTAAGAAATTAATTAGTTATTGCATTTAATTTAAATATTTATTACGGATTTGCAAGAATTTTACCTGTTGATGGTTAATGAAATCTGAAACTAATTTAGACGGATGTTTTTATTTGCTAAAACTTCGGTAGATAATCAGTCGCTGGTTTTGTCGTACGATTAATAATTATTCTAATAGTTTACATTAACAGACAGCACAAAATGTAGTAGTATTAACAACGTTTTTAGAAAACAAAACACTCAGTACAAACAAAATGTTTGGCCTCTTTTATATACATAAATTTTGTAGTCTTTTGCATTCTGTTCTGCGTAAAAATGAAAAAAAATATTATCTTTGATAATAGAAAAAAATGTAGACATAAAAAGCTTTAATTGTTTTAATTAAATATCTACTGGTAGCAAGGCAGATATAATATACTATAAAAATTTTAACAAAATTTTAAAAAATTAACTTTAAAAAACACTGATATCAAAATTTTATGCAATCAAATTGGTTTGTTAATAAGTTAATTTTATTATAAAGAAAAAAAAACTTAAACTGTAAAAACAAAGGTACGTAAAATCAATGACCGTTAACATCAATTTTCAGTCATTGACCGGATTACGTTGACTCAATCAATTCAATTATTGTTTGCCAAATTTTTACCCTCCTAACCCAGGCAGCAATGGCTAGAAAAGGTATATTCGACGCAAATAAAAGTTTGAGAAACGCCAAAAATGTTTTATTTGTGTGCATTACTATTAAGAGCTGATTTCATTTTGATTAAAAGTCATTAATGCTATTGGCAGATTTTTGACAGTTTAAAAATTTTAAATATGCCAATTTTTTAAAACTGTTTTCAATGCTGATATAGCGTGGAGTGCACTTGGAGTGTGCTAATGGGCTAGGACGGTATGAAATCCATGATGGATCCATTTATTTTTTATAGGTATCCATATGGATTTTCCTTATTAAAAGCAGGTAAAATCTCACGCCTAATATGGCCCTAATATGTATAATATGTATAATGTTACCTTATAGAAGAAGACAAATTTTATTTTGGGAATAATTTAGCAATAAGTTTTACATACCGTTGAAATAGTAGCCTCCAAAAAGAAAAAATTGGAGTTCAGCTAAGCATAAAATCGAAGTCACGAACATTGGATATATAAGAAAAATTTTATTCAAAGTAGATCAAATTGTTTATGCTGGTGTGGTGCAGGGATTTGTAGTAATTTTTATACAATGGATTTGTAAAAAATCATAAAGACCAACGTCAAACATTTTCTAATTGACAATTTTTTAAATCTTATTTTAATTGACATTTGAAATCCTCTTAATATTCTGAAATAGCTTTCTTTTTTAGAATAAATGACACGTCAATTATATTATCGGACTCTTTTCACAAACATTATAAAAAAATACAATTTAGAATAGATCACATGCTTCCTTAACCCGTCCGAATTTGAAAATCGCCATTAGTTTTGCCGCGAGACGAGACGAGACAAGAGAAGGACTCTTCTATCGCTCAAGAGAGCCCTTCTCTCGTCTTGTGCCTCGTGATTTATATCAGCTATAAACAGTTTTTGAGACACCTTGTGTAAAAGTGTTTTGAAAGTGAATCTTATTATTTATGACATTTAATTATTTCCAAAATAAAGTGTCCATTCTTTGATGTACTCTGTATATGCATTCATACAATAAATAAAGAAGTAAATTTAATATATGTACTAAAATATCGTTGATGCCGATGAAATAAAAGCTGTACAAAAGTTTTGAATCGCTTTATTTATTTAAAACTGATATAAATCTATTATTTAAAATACTTGTTTCTTGAAGATATCTATGGAATTTTCAGATTCTGGAAACCAAATATTTTCCTTGCGGATCTGTTATTTTCTCAAAACTAACCAAAACTTTTTTTAACATAACTTTTCTTTAATTTTTCGTAATTTTTCAGGGAATAAAAGAACATTTTTTAACTAGCAGATTTATCATCTGAATTTTCCATATTTTTCAAAAAAAAAAAGAAACGAATTTTCGCAAGAAAATTATTTGGTTTTCAGAATTATAGCTCTATAAAAAATCGTCCAAAAACATCAATAGATTTCTAAATAACAAAAATTCATGCCAAAAGCTAAAAAAGAAAACTAAAATTTCCCGCTCATGAATAAATTCCGAAAAAAAAATTGTTCAGCACATTAATAAGCATCAACAGTAACAGTATAATTTAATTACACTTTTGGATTTTCTCTATCTGATTTCAAGTAAACGAAAGGTAAGCCACAGTACATATCAAGGAAGAAATATATGACAATTTTTGCATAGGGGAGACTTGGACAAAACCGGGTAGGTTGATAAAACCGGGTACCCCTTAATTCATCTAACTGTCTGCTGCCATCTATCAGACAATGTTAAAATTAGTGTCCCTAAACCGCCAACAGTCGCGTGTGCTGGAGCAGTAAGACCTCGCCTATTTTTTGGTTTAGCAAACTCGATTTTTACGGTTTATAGTTTTTTTTTCCTCTACTGAATAACTAATGACCATTTTAAAATTTAATACATGTAACCTCCTAATATACTACCTTTAATTTGGCCAAAAATTTTGAATATCATTTCATAACCTAAAAATTTAAATAATATTTAATGTCCTGTTTACGAGTTCGACAAAACCGGGTAGTCCGAAAATCGAGAAAACCGGGTACCCGATTTTCAAATTCTAAGGCAAAAGAAGGCTGGATAAAATGTGTGTCTTGCAACAAATGGGCTCATGAAGCCTGTAGTGCCTATGATATTGTAGATGAAGTTTTTATTTGCGATTTTGTTCACATATTTTCAATAAATATTTTATTTTCTGCCTATCAGTCTTTTTACATGGTAATTAAGTTACTACCCGGTTTTATCAAACCGGTTGGACAAAACCGGGTATTTTGCAATATTTTCATAAAAATTTTAAAAAATAAAAATTTAAGAATATTTATAAAAATTGACATTGGTATATCAACCTTAAGTCATTTGAGAATATTTCCATCTGCAGCAAACGTTTGCTACTCTAACATAGCAGAAGAAATAGTCATTTATTGTACTGGTACCCGGTTTTGTCCAACTCTCCCCTACCTTTTATTTAAAAAAACACAGTACATAAAAATCAGCTTAACTCTATAATAAGTCCATACGAACAGATGATAAATCATTAAAAATTTATAAAACCAACCTGGTTTGCTCGAGAGAAACAAGAATCTCTCGACGAGAGAGGGTCTTTCTCTCGTCTTGTCTCGAGCTTTCATTCGAGAGAAAATATCTCTCTCGGCTCGTCGGGAGAGGGCGAGTCGAGAAACGAGAATCTTCTCTCGGCGGCAACACTAATCACCATGCTAAGACGCTTTCTTGACCCAAGGTCTTTAAACTTTTACACAGGTTACCTACCGAATTTGAAAGGTCATTGGACCTGACTGGCCAACTGTAATCAGATTAATAAATCAACATCACCGGGTTGCCTTAAACCATTTGTTTTTTGGAAACCTGATAACGTTGGCAACCTATGTAAACGTATAAAGGCCTTGTTCTTGACCATTCAAGTTAAGTTAAATCACATCAACAAAAATTGAATAAAATCTGAAGTAAAACCTTCGTCTAGAGAGTTGAATTTTAGTTAATAAAAAAAAGTTTGGTCCATTCATACTTTATCTTTCAAGTTGCGTATTATAGCTTTCAAGTTGAAATTACTCTTGAAACGAATTATAGTCAGTAAAACTTTATCGCTTGCAACTGAACACGGATTTGAAATAGTATAAAAATAAGTGTGAAGAAGTATAAAAATGATTAAGAATATCGTTTGAATTACCGAATGCGTAATCAGTATCTGTAATTGGCAATTAAGCTGTTGATACTTTGAATAAATAAATAATAAATAAATAAATTAAAACAGAGGTGCACTGAAAAAAAACCGATTTTATTATTAACAAATATTTGGTAAACCTGATTTTTGTTATGCTCATTAAAAAATATTAAAAGCAAACATCATTAATTATAGGTAACAAACCTTTTTTAAAGTGATTAGTTATAAATAATATTTCATTTGTTTTTATAATAATTTGATGTTTTTTTAAATATTAATTGCCTTATATTAACCATAACCAAAACACTCTTTCTTTTAAGGTAACAGAACGTCTTTGTTATTAATACTTATAAAATTTCCCAAATATAAATTTAATCTTAATTGTGGCAAATATTTCTTTGTGTTTATTACAACAAACATTTTTTGTATAATGTTATGGCGTGATTTTGTTATTATAACGGTCTGAATTGGTTTCTATTAATTACCTCGTTCACAACAAATTTGGTTACTATTAACAAGCGATATTATCGAGCAATATAACTTTGTACCGTCTCGGCTCGGGCCTTGTCGCGCGTAGATCGTGACGTTTCGGTTGACATTTTGTAGGGGAGAGCGGGGCTAGTTGAGCCTCTTTTTACATAAATATAAATAAAAGCATTGCTATATTACTTACAGTTTAACAATTATAATATGTTTAAGGCAAATATTGGTATTTATAACTATGCATTCAAACTTAAAAAACACTTTTTTCTAGCACTCTTGCAAGCGGCCCAACTAACCCCACCCACGGAGTAAGTTGGGTCATACGATGGGGCAAGTTGGGCATGGTTGAATAATTAGGAACTGTATATATATGAAACATAAAATAACAGGAAATTCTTAGATTATTTTTATTGATAATAATAAAATACTAAACTTTAACTTTCTTAAAAAACAAACAATATAAAGTAACCTAATTCTTGCTCTAGTCTGAATCGGAATTACGGTTTTAGCAAACATAAGTAAACCCTGCATCAGCACATGTTTCATGGGCCCAAAACTTGTAAGTTAAACAATGTACCCATTTTTCTTTTGGTTTGCTGTTTGAGAATGGTTCCATGCAGACTAGACAAAATGTTTCCTCTTCATCATCGCTGTCATCTTTCAGTGTCCTTTTCTGAGTAGTTTTCTATGATTCTTTTCCTTGAAGACATTTTTGGTTACAGATTTTTCTTTTTTTTTACTTTTTTCACGTTCCAACTCTTCTTTAACCGGAGTTTCAATTAGTATATCTGTTGACCATTTTCTTCGGTTGATATTCTTGGTCTTTCTTACGCCAGCTTTTGGAAAAGCACGAATTTTTAAAATTTCCCTATATCCATTGGTAATAATAGATCACACAATTTTAACTCACTGGGTGTTTGCGTCAAATTTGAGTTGAAGGGTCTGTGTGATGTCATAAATAAATAAATGGCGGCTTTTTTACTGTTTTTTCACAATCTTTGGCTTATAACTTCTGCCAATAACTTAGTTTTACAGAAAAACTAATCGTTTTTGTTTGCAGGAGAACACCAATCAAGATTGTGAAGAAATTAGCTTTATATCTCCAAGACTAACAAAGATACCGCGTGAACAAGTCCACATCTAGGGGGCCTAATTTCCATAAGAGGGTAAAAAACAGATAGAATATAGCATATATTAATAAGAGACCGCAATATGCCCGTTTCCAGTCGAAAGCGTTTCAGCGTTGCCAAAGGTAACTTTGATAAATAACTACAGGCGCAAGTCGTCGCAGTCTTCAAGAGGCGGACAATCTAAAACATTTGTTTAGGGCGAGAATTACTACATAACGTGATTTTTAGTCCATCATACGTACGCATGCTGATTTTAGCCTTAAAATAAAAAAAAAAATGTTTTTAGAAAATGTATGGGGTTAGCTGGGCCGGTGGCCCAACGTGCCCCGAACTTTTTGGCTCACACCTTCATACAAAATTGAGAGTGTCGGCAATCATGTTTGCGTAAATATTAGCATCGTTATAATTTCATTAAACTCTGTCTAAATATGTAAAGTTAACTACAAAAACCGAATGGGGGCATGCAGGTGTAATAAAACAATCTGTAAAATGTTTTCCAAAATAACAAAAAGTTACTTACGAGGTCCAAAAAAAAAATGGCTCTGTAATGAAATAGCGCGTATCAAAATAGCGCGTATCAAAATAGCGCGTGATCAAAATAGCGCGTATCACAACGGCGCGTGTTCAAAATAACGCGTATCAAAACAGCGCGTATCAAAATGGCGCGTGTTCAAAATAGCGCGTATCAAAATAGCGCGTGATCAAAATAGCGCGTATCATAATGGCGCGTGTTCAAAATAACGCGTATCAAAACAGCGCGTATCAAAATGGCGCGTGTTCAAAATAGCGCGTATCAAAATAGCGCGTATTCAAAATAGCGCGTGTTTAAAATAGCGTGTGTTCAAAATAGCGCGTCTTAAAATAGCACGTCTAAAAATACCGCGTTTTGAAAGATCCCGATTACAAACGTCGCTGTTACAAAATAGTTCTAACATATTTTTTCAAAAAAAAAACTTTCCTGACTTTTTTCCCGGGATCCTATAGGGTGTAACCAAACCGAACCGAACCGAACCGATTCAAACCGTACCGAACTGAAATGAACCAAACCAAACATTTTTTCAAAAAATTGTTTCCCGAAATTAGCTTCCCGATCCTTATTTTGGTAAGTTTCTATTCTGACCTGTGACTTGGTGACATTTTTTTTTGGTGGAAAAAGGTCAGGGAGTTACTGGAGAAAATGTTTGGGTTCGGTTTGGTTCGGTTCCGTCCGGCTCGGTTCTAGGATCCCGGAAAAGAAGCCAGGGAAGTTTTTTTTTTTTTAAATATGTTAGAAAGAGACCCCTTAGTCGAACTATATGAGTTGTGTTAAGTATAGCGAGCCATCGGTTTATTTAACGGTTAAGTAAGTATAACTTATCTGACCTTGCTCAAACTATTTTTATACGCGCTATTTTGATACGCGCTATTTTGAACACGCGCTGTTTTGAAAAACGCTGTTTTGATACGCGCTATTTCGTTACAGAGCCTAAAAAAATAGGTCAAAATCTGTTCCTTGGAGATACACACATCACAGATTCTCACTGCGGACTAATGCATGAGCAAAGGCGACTTTGCCACGTGGGTGGCGCACAGTGGAACGTTTTGAAGATCTAGGTGGACAACCCCTGAGCAACATTAACACACTTTAATGCTTGATTTTTTTAGCTTTAAAATAACATAAAATATTTAAAAGCATTTAGTATTTTCAATATTACCTACCTCTTATATAGGGTGATTTAGATTTTAACGATTTTAGGATTTGTAGTCATATTGTATGTTTTTAACGAAAATTGTTTCAACAAATTTTTATAACAATGAAGTAACGGTATATATTTTTTTTAGTTTTTGCAAGAAGGAATTTAAATAAAACAGTTTTGCAATATACAAGGTGTTTCAGAAAAATTTAAATAAAGACTTTTTAAAAAAATGCATTAAAAATTTTAAACCTCTCACCCCTTGCCGGGGGTGAAACCAACCCCTAAGTTAAGCTTGTGACAGAGTGAAAAGTTACACAAAAATTCGTCGAGAGTTTCAAAAACCCATCGTACAGACATACATAGGGCATATTCTTAAATTACGTAACCCCTACTCCCCCCTCCGTAATGCATTTTTAAGAAAAAGTATATTCAAGAATCATGACAGTGTAACGCAAGGTTCATAACCGCCCTTCCCCTCTTGAGCGTTACGTACTTTAGGAATCGGCCTATACACATATAGGTATGTGGGATAGGGTGTCTCAGATAAAAGTAACTACAAGGGGGTTTATGAGGATTTAGGAGACGGTAAGACATACCAATTTGGGTAAAAAAGTGGCGCTATTTGAGCTGTATCAAAGAAAACATTCATATGCGTTTTCAAAATATTGAGAAATAAATGGATCCATGAGGGATCTGATACCTTCCTAGCTAGCCTATTATTGGGCTACACTTCAAGTGAAGCCATGATAATATATCAGCTTTGAAAAGTTTTTTGTATATAACTGAGATACTGAATCTCTTATGAAGTTTTTAGTTATAACACGAATTATTGAGCAAAATATAGTCTACTATATTACGAAAACTGTATATTGATACGATGCTCTGTTAAAAAGATAGATTTTTTTAAAATTTTAATTGTCAAAAAACTGTCATTAGCATTAATAGATTTTGACCAAAATCTAATCAGCTCGTAAGAGTGTCGAGCACTATTTTACCTGAAAATTTGATGAAAATCGGTTCAGTAGTTTAGGAGCTATTGTGTTACGGACAAAAATAATATACACAGACACACAGACAGACATCACGAGGATATTGCTAGGATAGGTCAAAATATACCCAAATAACACATTTTCGGCGTTATCTAAAAAAATTTTTTTTCGTCGAAAATAATACCTATTAATAATACCATTGCTATGCGGGCTAGGAAGGCAAAAACTAAAAATTGTGACTAAAAAAAAAAAAAAATAAGTCCTAAAAAAATTGTTAACATCATTTTATTGGCCTAGTCATATTTATATAGTTTTATTCAATTTGTTTAAAAGAAGGCGACAATATTTTAATTTTTCGAATAACACAATTTAAGTTTTTAAGCATTATTTTGAAACCCCCTGTAGATATTTTTAACTTCGACACTGCATCCGATTAAGCTCGGAATACCGCCACTTTTTTCCGTTTGAACCAATATCGTAAGTGTTACCGTTTCTGAAAATCCCACAAAGCCCTATGTACTTACTTTTATCTGGACACATTGTAGACAAACAGACACATTGACTCATTGTGATATAGAAAAATGCATGAAGATTGACTAATTTAGGTTAGAAAATTCCCAAAGGGCACATTTGTGAAGGTATCAAATAATACGTTTTCTATTTTTAGAGTTGCAGGCTAACAAAATAATTAAGTACAAGTTTACCGCAAAAAAAGGACAAAATTTCAACAAATTCTAACAAACTAAAGTTTCAGTCCAACAAAAACTATATAAAAATAAAATTTTCCTTACCAAAACACCAGTGAATTCATAAAATCATAGCAAGTAAAACACTGCAACAATGACAGTCAAAATGCTTCCCTAGTCTTAAGGACATGTCACTCTAAAAATGCCTGGCACTTGTTTTACACCAGCGCCTACTACGCGGGAAAAAACAATATTGTTTTAAAGCATTGCCCATACATAAGATTAAAATGTCTAAGCGGAAAATTTTTAAGATGCAAGTTTCAATGCAAATATCTTGACAACCAGAGTGGATAAAAAAAATAATATTTTGGATCTAGCATGTATGGAATATGCTCTCTAATTGTAGGTAGCTGAAATGTTAATTTATAGTACTTAACCATGTCTACCTGGATTAGTCAAACGTTCCACTCTGTGGCGCTGGCAGCTGACGTCTAATTGTCGAGTTAATAGGGGTTTCTCAACGTGCCCCTATGCCCAACGAGCCCCGCTCTCCCCTACGTGTGAGCCGCGGTCTAGACCGACCCGACGCCTTACGTAGCATTGTATTACAGACCGTCGTCGCAGACACTGTGCCCAAAAATCAAGGGGACGTCATGTTTTGGGAAGAACATTGAGGTTTAGTTTTTGTGATTTTGTACTAATACGGACCTAAATGCTCGGGTATTTTTATGGCATCATAAAGGTGTTTTGGTTGCAAGAGTCGAAGTGAACAAAAAATCATCAGGAATAACGCTTTAAAGGTAAATATTTAAAGGCAGAAATATAGCTTCAAGAAAAAAAACGTATTCATTGTATAAACTTTTTGTTCTGTGGAAACTGATTGCTTTATAAACAAACAGTAAATAGGATTGATTTTTAATTAACTGATTTTGTGCTAATTGACGACAAGTATCGACAGGCGTAGGCTTTATTTGTTTTGAATATAAAATTCATACTTTTTTTGTTTCAGATTTCCGCTTAAAGATGAAAACAATCTGGCTTTGGTCGTCCACAATAACAGATTCTATTAGAAATCACAAAAACTATCCTATTTAAAGGGTAGTAAGAATGGTAAGTGTTATTTATTATTTTTTTTAGAATGCTTTATATTTGTATTTTGTGATTTTAATTTGATGTCATTTGAATCATGGCTTCAATTCTTTGAATTAATTATTAAAGATTTTTAAGCAAAGAGCCTTTAGTATGAAAATGTGAAGTTTAAACCTTTTAACTTAAAGCAAACATTTAATGTTCTGCACAGTGGCGTATATAGAAAAAAATTCGGGGGGGGGGGGCGCGACGGTTTCGGGTGGGGGGTGGGGTTAGGCCAGACCTCATGAGGCCGTATTTTAGGCTATTTTATGTTTATATTCATAAAATATGTGGAAAATATCTAAACAAACTTAACTTTAAAGGGGGCCCAGGCCCCCCCTTATATATGCCACTGGTTCTGTATTAAATTTACAAATATATAAAATTTATTTTCTTTTTCAGGTCAGCACTGACTTGAAGGTGGAGGAAGTAATTCAACAAAGGATATTTTAAAAAAACACGGGCTACCCATGCGGCCTTTCATAATGGTGGAGTCCCCGAACTTATAGTGAGGAAAAATCAGTTTATGTCAGATTTTACAAAATTTTGTGTGCATCTCACATGGAACAAACGTGTGTATATTTCATTAACCAACCTTTCCAAAAAAAACAAAGATTACTAGCCACCATAAAAAAATTTGACCCTACTTTTATAATAAAATACAAATAAATATTTTTCATCAAAACAACTTGCTTTTTATTATTATTAAAATTCTCTTATTATTCTATACCTTATTCATTTCTATAGGGTTAATGGGAAAAAAGACACCAATTTTGATCACACAACTTTATTTCTTTTCGACGATCCATTTTCGTCTTCCTAAGGCTAAGGTGTGTAGCCTGAGGAAGACGAAGAAATACAGGTGTGTGATCAAAAGTGGTGTCCTTATTTCCATTAACCCTATAGAAATATACAGGGTGTTCATTTTAAAACTTCCCAACCAAGATTTCTCGAAAATGATTTTTTTTTGAGAAAAAGTAAAAACATGTCAATTAATTTATTAAGGAGAACACATTTTGGCTATCTTATAGTTTTTGTAGTACACACCCCCTTTGAAAAAATAAGTGAATATGTCAAAAACAAATTGATAGATTTTCAATATTTGTACACCTTTGTAAAGATATTTAAGAGACCTTAAAAAAAAGTGTGTTACGTGTGTTGAGTATGACGCCGCGCGCCGTCGCCGAAGGCCAAGGACTATAGACATAAAGGACTGCTTAGTTCCATTTAACCTGTGTTAACAAATTGTGCGGGGTGAGGAGAGCGGCGTGACGTCACCACTTGTGCTAAATATTTTGTTAACGTTCGTTGTTTCAAGAGAGTTTTGTTGATATTTCGCTGAATAGTTTGTGTTTTTTGGATTGTTTTAGTGCAGCGCTACTAAGAAAAGACAAATAAATAAACATTTTCACGTTTGGTTTGTTATAGTAGAGTTTAAAAGCGCGTAAAAGGCTTCTAGAACCGATTTTCGTGTGCACTTCATTGCTAAAATGTAAGACACAATTTAAATCATTTCTTACACCCTATGAATGCAAAATCGACTGGTCGTCCAAAAATCGTCGTGTGCAGGGGGTGGTGGGGGTGGTTTTTAAAAAAATGTCGAAATTTTTTTTTGCATTTTTTGAATCTATATAGTGTGCTCATGACTCCACCAAAAGCATATAGTAATATTTCTATCAGAAACATTTATTTTTCAATGTTGAAAATATCGTTCCCAATGCTTTTATATGGAGTTCCCTATTAAACAAGTGCTCGCCCTGAAAACGCATATTTACAATAATTTATAACTTGTTATAACTCGAGAACCCTTTGTTTAATCAAAAAAACACCTATAAACTCTGTGTATCAAAGATCAGGGATCACAATGGTTTTTGAAAAATGTCAATCGGACGAATAGATTTTTTTTTAAGTAGCAAAGAGTGATGCCATTACGCGACGAATGCGGCGGATTGCAGACATGCGACGAAGGGTCGGATATTTTACAAATGCACGGCGAGCCAGGCGAAACGCGACTCTATTAGTTGAGACACACGTAAGTGCGCTTTTCGTTGATTATCTCGCTTTTGCCATTGTTTCCCTTAATAAACAATGCTTTTGCAAATTAATAAACAATGCTTTTGCAAATAAGTTATAAATAATTGTAAATACGCGTTTTCAGGGCGAGCACTTGTTTAATAGGGAACTCCAGGGTCGCGGTTCGTTTGTCGAAAACACGTTTATCGAAAACATCTTTATCAAAGACATTTTGATCGAAAATCTTAATTTCGAATGACATTTTGATCGAATGACATTTTGATCGAAAACTTTTTTATCGAATACAACTTTTTCGAATGACTTTTTAATTGAAAACATTTTTAAAATATCTGAAAGTTATCCAAATATGCCGGCGGTCCGCGTTATGCGGCCCGCATATTTGTACACGACGTCCATGATTGCGATTCGGTTGTAGCCCGAACGCTGCCGTAACCGTGTCAATGAAGCCCTATTCTACATTGACACGGTTCGGTTACGTTGGCGATCGATTGACAACGGTTAGGTTTCACATTCTCTAGGATTCCGGGAAAAAGATCAGGAGAGTATGTTTTAAAAAAATATATGATTTTCGATTAAATTGCTATTCGATAAAAGTGCCATTCGAAATTAAGATTTTCGATCAAAATGTCACTCGATCAAAATGTCATTCGAAATTAAGATTTTCGATCAAAATGTCTTCGATAAAGATGTTTTCGATAAACGTGTTTTCGACAAACGAACCGCGACCCGGAACTCCATATAAAAGCATTGGGAACGATATTTTCAACAATGAAAAATAAATGTTTCTGATAGAAATATTACTATATGCTTCTGGTTTTCCAAATTTTTGGAAAAACTACCCCCACCACCCCCTGCAAACGACGATTTTTGGACGACCAGTCGATTTTGCATTCTTAGGGTGTAAGAAATGATTTAAATTGTGTCTTACATTTTAGCAATGAAGTGCACACGGGGTGACACGATAGAAGCGGCTTTTAACTCTACTAACAGTGTGTAAAAACTCGATTCAGGACAGAAAAGAACGTTTGTTTACAGGGTAAAAAAAAATGGCCCCGATTTTCTCAGCTAATGGGATTCTTGTTTAATAATATCTATAAAGAAAATTACAAAAGATTGTGAATTGAAAAGGAATATTTTTCTAAATTAATTATTATTATTTATATTAATATTTTTAATTTATTGTATGTATCTGTACTTTTCTGTTTTTTTGTAAAAATGTAATAATAAATACTTTTCTATGTTCTATATTCCCGTTTTTTAATTATCTAATTAATAATCTCTTACCATGCTTTAAAAAGCGGTTGTAATAATTAAACTATACATTATGTGCATTTTTTTCTCTTTGTTTTTTGTCTATTTGTTAAGAACAATATTTGTGCTTTTCCTTTTTTAAATAAATCAATAAATTTTTCGTCTACCTATATTTCCGTTTTTAATTATTATCGTAAAATAATTTCTTTACACACTTTTAAAACAATTGGACAAATTATACAGGGTGTCCCATAACTTGGGGGCCATAGTGCAGCAGGTGATAGAGGAGGTTATTTCTGAAAAAAAAGTTTATATAACATGGGGTCAACACACATCTGTTTTTATAATATGGATTTTTAATATTAGAGGAGTGGGGGAAGAGGGTTTTGCAAAAAAAAAAAGAAAATCTAACACAGACAGCTGAATTTTCAGCTAATTGTGATTCAAAAATGTGATACTCCTTTTTTTAATAAAATTACAAGACAGGCTGTCAAAATTACCTCCAAAAATGTATAAAAAATATATATTTTTTTAAATTAATTTTTGCTTAGTTATTCTTTTAAAAAATATCAATACAATTTTATTTATTATTATATGTCGCTAAAGACTTGTTTTTATTAACAAAAAATATAAAAAAAAAACATTGCGTTTAATAGGGCATTTATAAAAGTTTATACCAAAAACATAGTTTTTTCTAAAAAAATTGACCGACTAATGTTTTTCAAAATAAGTTTTAAATCAATTTATTGCTCTTGCTCTGATACACGACTTTTACCCCAATTTCATGTTTTTACTGCGTGTTTTGAAAAAGTTATTATCAAAAAAGTTAAAAAAATTGCCAACTTTGATGCTCTGTATCAGTACAAAGACAGAGTTTTGACCAATGCATTGTAGGAACTTTTTTATCAGACATGACCTCATCTATCACCTGTTGGCCTATGGCCCCTAAGTTATGGGACACCGTGTATAGGTACTACGACATTATGTGTAGCTTTTTTTTTCACTGTAAGTATTTAAATTTAATATATTTAACAGATATTTCAAATATAAAATCATTTATCATCCCTGTAAAGACAATATTTTTAAATGTACAATGCCTCAATTTTGCATAAAATTTAATTTGCATAAAGAAAATAGCTCTAAAAGCACATAAAATCCAATATGACGATAGGCGCGCTTTCTGCCCAGCGCAAGTGGTGACGTAACAATTTGACCTTGAACATCAATTGCAGACAGATTCGGCAAACTGAGGAATCCTGTCTAGTGTATAATCGTTGGCCGAAGGCCGCATTTCACAGTCGGTCAAATGAAGTTACTGGCATTGTTGCGCTGCTAAATTGCAACACAACCTAGCTGGGCGGCTAACGAGATCTGTGCTCGGCTAGGAACCCCTTCCTTCGCCCCGCACCGCACTTGCTCATGGGCTTAGATAGCGAATGCCTATGCAAAAATAGAGCTGCAAAACTTGCAGTTCCAGTCGGGCGGACTCAGCGTTGCGTGTTTGCGGGCGCATTTATTTATTTAGAAGAGTGTTTGTTGTTTGTTTTTGTATAATTGTGTCACAATGAATGTGGTGGATAATTTAATTAATGTAAAAAAAAATATCTCTCTTTACTTTAGAAAAACCAAAACTGAAAGAAGAAGGACGGCCATTGCCCGATATTTTAATAGAAAAGTGTGGTTCAAGCCGGGAAAAATCGTATAAAAGGATTTTTACAAGAGACATTTTTTACTTTTTATAATAGATATGTGATCTGGAGACCGTAAAAAAATAGCATTTTTTATACCCTATCGGCAGAACTCACAAACTTTACTGTCACGAGCCGCCACTGTTGTATTGTCCAGGAAATTAAATTATTTGGTCTGACTAATACTGATCTGAAGATCAAAATCAACAACAAAACTGCAACCACCACACAAGTCATGTGTTATTCTAGGCAGATTTATTTAATTATGTTATTAGAGAAATTATAAAAAAAATACTGCACCTTATTGTTATAATACCTGAAAAATACTAATTTCTCGTAGTGCTTTCCCATTTTTAAACAGTTTGAGCTGAAGTGGTGAAATCTTATAATTAAGGTAACGTATGCATAGTACACTATTTATATAGTAAGTATTTGTGTTCTATATAGCGCCATATAAAAAGTTAGTTCAAATTAAAAAAAAATCAAATTGAGATATGTTTCATATAATATTGTCGAATATGGCCTCAAATAATTATGAAAATAATGGACGTGGTTTCTACTAAAGGATACTA
Organism: Aspidapion aeneum; assembly: GCA_963576565.1. Taxonomy (NCBI): domain Eukaryota; kingdom Metazoa; phylum Arthropoda; class Insecta; order Coleoptera; family Brentidae; genus Aspidapion; species Aspidapion aeneum. Next base: position 60,156,248 of record OY755040.1, on the reverse strand, counting down.
AAAATGTTTTTGCATTTTTTGCCTATTGGTCCATGTATTTAGTTACAAACGCCGTTAAAGTATTTTATTTTTGGTTACGAGTTTGTCTATCTACTAAGACATAAAAACGTTGAAAGGCACTCGACCAGAGTTACTTCCCCCCTTACCCTAATTTTGTCACAGGCAGACAGACAAACAAACACAACAACAAGTTTTACAAAGAAACCGCTGCTTTAGATTAAGAAATAAATACATACCACATTTTTGATTGTTTCTCTATTTTAATAATTTTAATCAGCGAGAAGAAGACTACTAGTTTGCTAATTTAACCAATCTAATAAATCCAATAAAATAAAAGTTACCAATGGTGCAGACTTAATGAAACACAATGTAGAAAACATGGTATTTATTTTTGAAATAGGTTTAGCAACACTGTTAATTATTTTAATAATAAAATATTTTCTTTACCCTAATCATAAGTTAGCAACGGTTCATATTTATTAAAACACACTGTATAAATAATTATTATTTATTTTTTCCTAATAACAAAAAGTAATAGGTTTGGATAACAAAGTTTATTTTCTGTATAAATAATTATTATTTATTTTTGAAATTTAAATTTGTCAAGCAAAAATTATTATGACTGCGCCATAATCAAGTTCAAAAACACGACAAAAATGAAACTATTTTTCAGAAACTGCTCAAATCCTGGATTAATTTCGCAGTAATATTATTTAAAACACAACTGTTTTTAAATAAAATTATTGTTTTTTTTTAGAAATTGAGAGAAAATTTGGGGAACATAAGTGAAATTTAGATTACAAAATATTTTATCTATAAACTTTTATGAAATGCTCTTAAGATTTTTGCTTTTTTAGAAAATATAATCGTTTGAGCATGTTTTCAGCTGTTATAAGCAAATACTATCACTACTAAATATTTTATTTATTTTTGAGTCGTAAAACATGCGGGGGGGGGATTAATCCCTCATTATTCCCGTCTAAGTACGGCCTGACACGGGCCGTATCAAAAAATGTGGCACTTTTTGTCTTGAGTCAATGTTTGTACGAGACTGTTAGTTAATATATCAACCTACTGTAGAAGCAGAACCAATTTATAGTAATAAAGCAAATAATACTTACCATAAGCCAAATTCGTAAAGGCAATCAAAAGCACGGTTAGACCGTTCCAAATCATTGTCTTCAGGGCATTTAGTCAGGCTTGGGAGGTTTAAATGTACCTTTTTCCAAATTCATTCCTGCAAAAAAGTTATGTCTAAGTTAATGTAGTACAGAAACAGTTTTATAGTAAAATATATAACTCAAATGTGCTCTCAAAATTTATTTTTCAATATAGGTATTATTTCCTGTTTTGTGTTTGAATCTTCTTTATCACACTTAGGTTTTCAAGTCCTGTTTACTATTGTTAGTGTTCTATTTTTTTATTTTTTTTTTAAGAATTAATGATGACTTTTTCGTTTATTCTATGATAAATAATTAAAAATTCTTCTTCTGTTATACTTAATATAGCTTTATTAGAATTTTAAAGAACATAATTATTGTCAGATTTGTGTCGTGATGATTTATACAATAACTTTAATTAAAGTGATCACGTTGTATTATTACAAAACACTACAATTCACTGCGCGCCTTTTAATTCTTTTGAAGTCCATCCAACTATAACATCGAGGAAGATAGTGTTTATTTTTTAACAAGAAGTAATAAGTAATCTAGCGAAAGTGTTAAATATCATGCTGTAATATCAAACAGTAACGTTCTAATTTTGATTGGGTATAATTTTGTGTTAACTTAGGGATTTTAGACAAGTTCCGGAGAATGTCTTATTAAAAAATATCTTAGATTTATCTGAAATTGAAATAAGAAGAACTGACGTATATCATAATAAAAAAATTTCTTTTCAAGTCCTTTGAAAGAAGTATTAGGTACGTTCTCTATGCAATTGTTAGAATGGTAGCAAAACGTAAGGTAACTTCTGATTGGCTTTAGACCAATGCGAACTAGTCTTTGCTAGTAACGCTGATGGAAATTTATAAAGCGACAAAGGATTGTCAGTTTAACAAACGTGTTTTGAACTTGTGATGAGTCAAAAGCGGACCGTAACGCCTATATAACAGCATATATTATTTAAAACTTAAAAAAAATGTGTATGGTGTACCCGCGATAATCCGGAACACTAGGCAGCCCAGATACCCTTAGTTGTCTATGGAGGTATTTGGTAATCTAGATTTTATTTGATGTATTTTTTTTTCAAGGGTATTGTGAGGAAATTTTGCGTAAGACTACTACTACTAAGACTACTTTCCTGCCACAGTCATTTCTCTCTTCTGGTGGCAAGCCATAGTCACTGAAAGGCAGCCATTACTGGCTTATTGTGCAACCTTTAAGTTGCTAGGCTATGGTCACCCTATCAACCCTCGTACATAGCACAGGTTTGTACAAATCCTATAGAGCAGTCCCCAGTCGCCTTTGGTCTGCAAAGGTATAAATAATAGAAACGAAAATACACACTATCACACAGTTTGAAGAAATCTACAAATCGTTAATTTATTGGTTTCCCGTTACGGCCCCATGCTAGGTATATCAAATGGCGTGTCATTGCTCAGTCCCTACTTGATGTAATAATTCAGACTCGTTTCTTTTTTTCAGAAAATGGTGGTGTGTGTGGTGTAAAAAGCCTTATTTAGCAGTTTTCATCTAGCTTTTCGGGCGAAGGCCAGTTTGTTATAGGTCACGGTCTTGGGTCACGGTCAGGAAAAGGAGGTATGCTGAGGCACTAATAGTTACTGATTCAATGAATTTGAAGTAGACGAACATAGAAACTAAATATGAAGAAGCTGTCAAAAGCTTAAATACTGGCTCAGCATAACAAAATTCCTATAGCCATCAGATCATGATATGTTTTCATTCTTGGGAAAAAAATATACAAAATGAAAAGAGTAAAGCAACTGACTCAAAAGCAGGCGAAAGAATTAGAGAGAGTGAAATTAGTGCAAAAGCAGGCGATGAAAATTAGATAAGTTTTGATGTTAAAAAACACTTTTTATAGGATTTTTTGTGTTCATTTTAAATAAATTATTACTTATTTTATCAACTTCCGCTAGTTGATCATTTTTAAACAATTTCTTGTTATTTAAAAAATGTCCGTCATAATCTGGATCCTTCGATTATTTGGATCGGCCCGGTTTCAATGGAACCGGATTACCCTGTGTTTATCCATCATGATTTGGTGCAAGAGTTTAGTTTGGAAAACATGCTTATTGCTTGGACTGTTTTGATTTTATTTTTATGTTTTTTTTTTTTTTTAATTAAAACCTTCACTCGTAATTTTTGTTATAAAATATATAAGGAAGATCTTTATATAACAAGTATGATTTTTTTTCATTTTGATCACATTCTTGCATGCGCCGTAAACAAGAAATAAGTAGTTTTATTTTTATTGGAATCACACGCGAGTATTCAATTAACATAAAATTTTTGTGTTAATTTAATGTAAATTATTATACATTAAAGAGATCACAAATGTAGTTTCGCTTTCTATACATGTGTGCATGGGCGGAAAATCATCATAGTAAATCATATGCACTGGTAAAATTACAAAAAGGAAAAAGACACTAAAATCGTCGTTAACATGGAGGAAGATTTCTGATGGAAATATCTTGATATTTATACAAAAATTGGACATCTTTGATTTTTATTGCAACTAAAGCTACATTTTTAATCGAGTATTTGCTGGACTCCAGCACGGTTGTGGTCACGAATTTGTGCATTTCTAATAATGTAGCGTGCCAGTGTCCATGCTGGTGTTAGCACATGCGTATTGGCATGTTTTAGGCAAGTTTTAGGTTATTCATGCAGAAATATTTTTAGACTTTTTTCAATATTTTTGATTAAAACTTACTGTCGAATAATATAATTCACCAATTATTCCTACACTAGGTCTGCAATTGAGGTGTTCCATATCCAAACTCGCCTTATCCATATAAACCCGTTTTGAGAAAATCAGGAAAAACTCTTTACGTTTAATATTAATAATTTGTTAACGATTTTTTCTGTATACCTTAATGAAACACTTAACAACGTTGAAATATTTTTTCATCAATGATTTTATTTTTTATATTAATTTTGAATAAGGCGAGTTTTAAAATATCTTTGGGGATAAGGGGAGTTTTGAAATGGGAATGTAGGTGGATAAGGCGAGTTTTGGTTTGACTGGCGATATTTAACCATATACTATATAGGATAAGGCGTGTTTTGAAATGGCAATGTAGGTGGATAAGGCGAGTTTTGGTTTTACTGGCGATACTTAACTATACAATGTACAGGATATGGCGAGTTTCGTTCGGTTTTGCGATGCAGGCTGCATAGGTATAGGGACGAAGAATAATCTAGAGCACCAAACTAGATTTTCACAAAAAATGGTTTTGATATGGAACGCCTCAATATAAGCCTTTTTATGAGAAAAGTGACAAGAGATGTAAACAATGGTATTGCGCATTTCTGGAACGTAAATCAGGAATAGCATATAAACTATAAAAAACTTGCTTTGAGAATTTGGGCATTTTCGGGTGGGGGCCTGTTTTTAGGTTTAAAATCAAAATAAAATGTAATCATAAATATATTTACTAAAAAATATTTCAACATGTTAAGAACATTAAAACGCAAGTTTTCACCAACTTTCGCATAAAATAAAAAGAAACGTGGAAGATAAAATTTAAAAACAAAAAAAACCTTTAAAAAAGTTGTGGGACCTTTTAATTGCCTATAAATTTTATAAAATTATTTTTGATTGGACGTCTTGTTTCGCTGAAAACTGTGAAAAATAATTACCACCCATAAAAGGCCACCTCAGTTTATTCTAATAACTCAGATTGAGTTAAAAATAATACTTATTAGCTGCAATATATTTTTTCTATAAGCGTGCGGAAAAGTCCACTTTTCCGCATGCATTTTAGTGTGGAAAGTGCCACTTTTCCGCACTAGTGCGGAAAAATATTTTTTCCGCACGGAAAAGTAACATTGTTACGATTTTGAGGTGTTCTATATTTTTAGACCGTTCAAGATACATTTGTATCGTTCCTACCACACGAAATATCCTAAAAATATTCAAATTGACTAAAATTCTGCTATATTTTCAATATTTTCGATAAAATAAAGTTTTCAGTAAAATAGGTTCAACTTATAAGTTTTTAACCTCCCCGGTATAAATATCGTCATTGTCAATGTCAAACAACAATGAACACTAGTGGTTTTAGATTTGGCATCTTAAATCACCATAGCAACAAAGTACAAACAAACTGTCAAAACAAAGCCAATTTTGCAGATACAAGGGTCTTTTGAATTTTTCAAACAAAAAAATCAGATTTTCAATGGATTCTTCGGACGAAGATCTACCCCAGTCAGTTCTAGAAGCCGCTAGAATCGCTAATTTGGACGTGCTTCCTTCAAAATCTCGTCACAGGTATGAGAAGGAATATAGTTTGTTTGAGAGATGGTGCCACGCTAAAGGCATCAAATCCCTTCAAGAAGCTGTTTTTTTGGCATATTTCTCCGAAATTTCCAAAACGTGCAAACCGAATACCCTTTGGTCGAGGTATTCTATGCTCAAAAGTGTAATAAAACTCAGAAAAAACGTTGACTTAAGCAATTTTTTTAAAGTTACGGCCTACTTGAAAAAACAAAACGTTGGATTCAGACCCAAGAAGGCAAAAATCTTCACAAAAGAAGAAATTTTCAAGTTTTTAAGCGAAGCTCCTGACCTAATTTATTTGCATATGAAAGTTGCCACGATTTTTGGTTTGGCGGGCGCATGTCGCCGTGAAGAACTAGCAAAAATGTGCCTAGATGACATTGAAGAAAAAGGAAATATGATCATTATAAAAATTCCTGACTCAAAAAACCATACATTTAGAAGTTTTGCTATTTCAGAAGAAGCCGAGAATGGAAAACTTCTCCAATTGATCCGAAAATATGTCAACTTAAGGAAACCAGAGACCCCACATAGACGGTTCTTCGTAAACTACAAAAAAGGAGCATGTACGGTACAATGCATTGGAATTAATACATTCGGTAAAATGCCATCAGATATCGCATGCTATCTGAAGCTTTCAAATCCAGAATTATACACGGGCCACAGCTTCCGACGTTCTGCCGCAACAATGTTGGCAGATTCAGGCGAAGGAATAACCAATATCAAACGACTCGGTGGATGGAAATCTTCAAGTGCCGCAGAAGGGTACCTTGACAGTTCAACTGGATTCCAAAAAAATATTTCGAATAAAATTTTGTAGTTCAGCCACCCTGGTCCTTCAACTAGTCAGCAACTTTCTTCTACCATACAACCTTCCAAAGTGCCTCAATCCAGCCCCAAATGCATGACCACAGTTGCAACAGATGTTTCCGAAAACTTGGAGAACGCAGTGGAGAACCAAAACCCAAGTTTCAAATCTGCCCCTTCATTTGAGAAAACACTTGCCTCTGCTATCAACTTACAGGACGCTACAAACTGCACCTTTAATATTAATGTTAATAATAATAATTGATTTGATTAAAATGTTTTGAATATAAATAATTTTCTGATTAATTTTTAGTTTTTTCCTCACGCTTATAGAAAAAATAATGTGCCTAACTCGTGCGTAAAGTGTCTTTTCCGCACTTGATTGCTGGCCAAACTCCGCTATCGCGTCGTTTGGCCATCTGAAATCGCGTGCGGAAAAGAGGCACTTTCCGCACTAGTTAGGTAAACTACTATACTTTCATTTTCAAAAGCATTTATGCTTTTATCAATTTGTTCCCTTGTTTGCCTTATTCAAAGGTATCTGCACTGGTCTAATACTCTAATAGATACGGATGACAAAACGTGAACACCAGTATTTACTAAGACTTTAAGACTTAGCATTGTAGACCGGGTTCAAGTATCAACTCTATAGACTTGATACCGACCGGTTTTAGTGTATTTTTTAAATACTCACAGGTCAAATAACTGCAAAGATTTGGTTCACCCTAATGTGCAATATGATAGTAAGCATTTCTCAGTGAGTTTCATCTCATATAAATTCCAATTAACTTTAGAAATAAAGAAAAACCACATAAAAATTTTGTAACGAAATATTATTTTTTGGAAATTTAGTCCGTGCAGTTGTAGGATTCCCGTTATAGTTATTTACCTAACAAGTGCGGAGATTGGTACTTTACCGCACGCGACGGCAGTTGATCGCAGCGGAGTTCGGTCAAGACGTCAAGGGCGGTAAAGACACTTTACGCAAGAGTTAGGTACATTATTTTACCAATGAGCATATAAAACTTCAAAAATGCATTCTATGTATTATATAGGTAAGTACTAAAATATAAGGAAAACTATATTATTTTTGCATAATTTTACTTTACCGCACACTGTGCGGTAAAGTTACTTTACCGCATAGTGTACGGTAAAGTAAAATTATGTAAAATTAGGTATATTTTTAATGAGTAAGAAGTCTCAAATGTTAGCAATTTATAGGAATTTTGTATATTTAAAGAATCACATTTATCTAATTGCAATTTCGTGTAGCTACAGATTGTCATCTTTATTTTTATAGCAAACATGAGAATATTATTATAAAACTTCAAAAATAAAAATATCTATGTATTATGTAGATAAATACTAAAATTTAAGGTAAACTATATTAGTTTTGCACAACGGTGTGCGGTAAAGTAACTTTACCGCATAGTGTGCGGTAAAGTAAAATTATATAAAATTAGGTATATTTTAAAATGTTTAACTATATAGTAATTTTGTATATTCACCTGATCACATTTAGCTAATTGCAATGCGTCTAGCTACTGTCTCCTTTATTTTTATAGCAAAAATTAGCATATAAAACTTCAAAAAGGCATTTTAAAACTATAAAAATATCATGGTATGATATAGATAACCACTAAAATTCAAAGTAAACTATATCAATTATTGATAATTTTACTTTACCGCACACTGTGCTGTAAAGTTACTTTACCGCATAGTGTGCGGTAAAGTAAAATTATGTAAAACTAGGTATATTTTTAATAAGTAAGAAGTCTAAAATATTTAACTATATAGCAATTTTGTCCCCTTTATTTTTATAGCAAGAATGAACATACATATAAAACTTCAAATAGGAATTTTAAAACTATAAAAATATGTAATATGTAGATAAACACTAAAATTTAAGGGAAATTATATCAGTTTTTCATAATTTTACACACTGTGCGGTAAAGTAAAATTATATAAAATTAGGTATATTTTTAATGAAAAAGAAGTGTAAAATGTTTAACTATATAGTATTTTTTTATATTCACCGGATCACATTTATTTAATTGCAATTTTGTATAGCTACAGATTGTCCCCTTTATTTTTGTAGCAATAATGAACATATAAAACTTCAAATAGGAATTTTAAAACTATAAAGATATGTATTGTGTAGATAAACACTAAAATTTAAGGTAAACTATATCAGTTATTGATAATTTTACTTTACCGCATAGTGTGCGGTAAATTAAAATTATATATAATTAGGTATATTTTTAATAAGTAAAAAGTCGAAAATGTTTAACCATATAGCAATTTTGTCCCCTTTATTTTTATAGCAAGAATGAACATATATCAAATAGGAATTTTAAAACTATAAAAATATGTATTATGTAGATTAACACTAAAATTTAAGGGAAACTTTATCAGTTTTTCATACCGTGCGGTAAAGTTACTTTACCGCATAGTGTGCGGTAAAGTAAAATTATATAAAATTAGGTATATTTTTGATAAGTAATAAGACTGAAATGTTTAAATATGGAGCAATTTTGATCCCTTTATTTTTATAGCAAAAATGAGCATATAAAACTTCAAAAATGCATTTTAAAACTATAAGAATATGTATTATGTAGATAAACACTAAAATTTAAGGGAAACCATTTTAGTTATTCATATTTTACTTTACCGCACACTGTGCGGTAAAGTTACTTTACCGCATAGTGTGCGGTAAAGTAAAATTATATAAAATTAGTTATATTTTTAATGAAAAAGAAGTATAAAATGTTTAACTATATAGCAATTCTGTATATTCACCGAATCACGTTTATCTAATTGCAATTTTGTATAGCTACAGATTGCCCCCTTTATTTTTATAGCAAAAATGAGCATATGAAACTTCAAAAAGGTATTTAAAAACTATAAAAATATCTATTATGTAGAAAAATACTAAATATTAAGGTAAACTATATCAGTTATTCATAATTTACTTTACCGCACACTGTGCGGTAAAGTAAAATGACATAAAATTAGGTATATTTTTAATGAGTAAGAAGTCTAAAATGTTTTAACTAAATAGCAATTTTGTATCTTCACTGGATCACATTTATCTAATTGCAATTTTGTTTAGTTACACATTGTTTCCTTTATTTTTATAGCAAAAAGTAACATTCAGAAACAAAAAGTCTAAAGATTTAATTTTTATGTAAATAGATTTAATTTTATCAAACGAGAAAAAATGTCAAACTAAAGCTTTTGTTACTCTGTTCCTAAGGATACAAAGAATGTATAATATAAAGGGTGAAAGGGTTTGTATCCAAAAATGTCACAAATGGATAGACTGACCGAAACAAGCAGGTTGTGAAAATTTCAAATTTATTTAATACAGTGTGTCGGCAATCAAACTATATAAATAATTATGGTTTCTAAATTTAAAAAAAATAGATGTTCTCTGTTAGAGAGGTAATCCATATAATGTAAATTGTGTATTTAAAATACTAAATACACTTTTTCTATTTTTACAAAATTGGTGGAGATAAGTTAGATGAAATTTGTTTAATTTTACTTTACCGCACACTATGCGGTAAAGTAACTTTACCGCACACTATGCGGTAAAGTAACTTGACCACATACTCTACTGTAAAGTGCCACTTTCCGTTCTCAAATCAAGGTGGTAAAATACACTTTCACGCACGCGAGTAGGTAAAAGATATAATTAGATATATAGAATCCCTTTTCAATTACACATTCCCAAAACAATGGAGCATCGGTTTAATCGTTGCTAACTTGTCTAAAAAATTAACATGTAAAATATAGCGGACAGCTGACACTGACTTACACCATTTTTTATTTATTAGTGTCATTTGGAGCCAAACTATTTTATTCTTTTTATTTATTTATAACCTTTGTGTGGAAATAATGTCTTTTTTACAACGAAAAAAGATGACCCATATCGCAAGGTATTCATGAACAATTTATATAAATATTAAAAACTATTGCATTCACGGGAAAAATAAGTTAAACCTTCAACCAAAATGTGGACTTTTAAACCTAGAATTGTATCACTTAGCACTGTAGACCCTTTAGTAAATATTGGTGGAAAAGTTCAATCGAATTAAGAAATTCCAGTAGTCAAATGGATTTATTAATCAAGTCCTGCTGGGACCTATTCAAGGACGTATAGGGTCAAGTGGTGTAAAAATGAGACGTTTTTAAAACTTTTATATTTTTAAGATTTTAGACTCCTCTGTACGATTTGAATTTTTTTTAGGACAAAAGCGAAAATCAGAAAAATCTTGCAAACGCAAAAACATAGAAATTTGACCTATAATATGAGAAAAAAAATTAAAACTATGTCTCTTATTTTACTTTGAAAAAGTTCAAGAATGAGACAGGTCAGGCGAAATATGAAACAATGATAAAATTCACGTATAAACAGTCGGATCGCCGTCTAAAGCAAAAATAAGACATAAATACAACAAATAAGTGCAAAAATATTTATTTTTAGGAGAATCGATCAATGAACTCATACGACAAAAGTTCGGTAACGTTTTTAAATGTTTTATACGACAAATAAAGCTATGAATTTTGACATTTTAATTCTGAGCATATTTTTTATTTAAAAAAAAATTGTATGAGGTCTTTCCAATTGCTGCTGTCAGTTTATAACAGAAAATCTATCGGAATTCAATTATTAGTATTTTTTATTTAAGTGTCTCAGTTTTCAACATGATTTTGAGTGTCTCACTTTTACACCACTTGACCCTAATTGAATTCGAGGACCTTATTACAAACTATAGGTATTATATTATAATGTGATATCATACAGTTAGGCACCTACATAATAAATAAAAACGTCTACTTCACAGGTAGGCATAGCTGACAAAACTACGGGTGATTTGTAACATCTCATTTAACGTAAAAAATACCAAGAATGAGTCTGATGGGGCAATAAAAGAAATTTATATTATATAAAAATAAATTTATTATGATTACCATTCTTATAATTTCTCCCAGACCCCGGTTCATACAATTTAACAAAATTCAATAAAATATTAATATATTTTGTTAAAAGGTGACCTTAACAAAATTAGGAATTAATCAAAATGCTAAAAAATACTTAGTGGAAAGTCTGGGTGCAGTGCCCTGGCAAGTTCGCGTAAACTACTGTACCACCTTTTCTTGAAACATTTCAGTCCATATCTAAAACTCTACTTTGGAATGAGCTACGAAACTTAAACTTTGCCCAGTCGAAGATTTTCATAGAGTTACCAATCCCTTTCATTTCAGTTTCATGGAATTGCATAGAGTAGTAAGGTAGTTACGAAATTTCCAAATACTTCGAAATTGCCACTCACTCATGTATAGATCATCAAAATTCTACTGCACTTCCAGACTTGCTAAAAAGCTGAAATTTGGCAGACTGATAGAAATTATAACCAAACCTTTGCAAAAAATCAAAAAGCCCCAAAGTTTTAATTTGCTTCCTTCTCCGATAAATGTAAAATTATATAAAAGTAAAATTGCCCACTTCCAGAAACGCTAGAGAGCTGAGTTTTGAAAGGGCAATAGAAACTATGACAAAACCATAGAAAAAATAAAAAACCTCAAAATTTTAATTAACTTTCCTCCCCTATAAAGTTAAATTCAGAAACGCTAGAGTGCTGAGCTTTGGAAGACTGATAGGAACTATGATAAAACTATAGTAAAAGATAGAAAACAAACTAAATTTTAATCCACTTTCCTTCCCTATAAATGTAAAGTAATATAAAAGTAACCTTGCCCACTTCCACGAACGCTAGAGCTGAGCTTTAAAAAGCTGATAGGAACTATGATGAAACTACAGGAAAAAATTAAAAAACCTCAACATTTTTAATAAGGCATTGCAAAAGTTTTGAACAATATTCCGCATGTTTTACTACTTTAAAACTTATATTATTCAAACCCTTTAAAAAAGGAGTGAAATCATAACAAAAACATTTTATGTAAAAAAAGCCAACTACGCAAAAATGGTATTCCGTAAAAAGAAAAGAAATAAAAGTTAAGCCAAGTTTTCCAATACAAATTTCAAAATGAAACGTTCTTAGTAGTTTGGGAATGTTTTTCTAAACTTGGCTATTACGGATGCAAATGACTCTTAGGCATAGTGCTAAATTAAACATAAAGGAGTTTGGCTGTAATAGCAAAATTAAAAAAAATATTTCCAAACTAGTAAGAACTTGGCTAAACTTTTATCTCTTTTCCTTTTAGGGAAGACCATTTTCGCGTACTTGACTTTTTTTTACATGAACTGTTTTTGTTATGATTATGTTATGTGATCTTTAAAGAATTAATATATATATATATATATATATATATATATATATATATATATACTCGACCGTTGTATCTTGTGACATCCAGCAAAAAGTCGGTTTTTGTGACATCCACTTTAAAACCTGGTGTGATCCAAAAATAAAAAATATGAAATGTAATAAAAAATATTTTATTTTTAATTTCATAAAAATATTTGTATAAACTCACAAATTTAGAAATAAAATTTTTCATATCTTTGTGGCGTCCATTGTATGTACAAAAAATTTTGACGTTGTAACATCCCTAAATATTTGTGTTAACTTGTGACATCCAGCAATGTTGCCAACGTTTCATAAAAATAACGGATGTAACAAGTACCTCTATAAAAATAAGAAATATACACTGGATGTCACGAGGAAACAAATAACAAATAAAATATACAAAGACGTTAGGGATGTCACAAATGTGTGCAAATATGTTACAGGTATATGTATGCAAATAAGAAAAATATACACTGGATGTCACGGGGAAGAAAATAACAAATAAAATATACAAGCACGTTATTGATATCATCATAGGCTTACAAGATGAATATAAGGCAAGGACTAAAAAAAATACTCTGCTAATATATGGGCACCTACGCTCACACTAGGTACTTTAATTATAGTGTACGTGTAAGCTAATATTGTCACGACTATATTTGTGACAAGTGGTATCTCTATCATATATGTCACAAGGTTGTTATTTAGTGCCCTTGTGACTGAGGGATTTATAGGGAATATGAAAATTATGTATAAAGAATCCACATTTATACATGTATTTTATATAAGAAAACAGATTAACAGGAATAGATGTTATTGCTATAAATAACTAAATAATGTAAAAAGAGGGATGCTGGCTGGAGAGAGTTGACCTATGGGCCATAAGAAATAGACCTTTATTATGACAATGGGCCATAAAGCGTAACCACGATAGTGAGGTTTTACTTAGGTATGTTAAGTAGGGACCACATTATTTCAGTGGTGTACTGGGTTCGTAGAAACCACGTATTTCAGTGGTGTACTGGGTGTGTTTAGTAAGGACCACGTATTTCAGTGGTATACTGGGTTGATCACTTGCTAGAGTGATGCCGGTCTATTATCCAGCATCGGCTTTTATAGACGAAATTAGTACAAGCGCATCAATATTGGTTATTGCTATAGTAAAATGATCCGAATTTAAACTTATTTATGAGAGTATAACTAAAAACTGTAATATATTTTATTCAACTCCAGACTCAAATACCTTTCGTTTGATACCACACAAGCCATGTTTTGACCTAAACTCTAATTTTTTAAATTTACCCCTACCTTTTTTTTAAACTAAAATGTGTTTTGTTTACCTTCAGACTCAATTACCTTTCGTTTAATACCACACAAGCCATACTTTCATTTAACCTCTAATTTTTGACATTTACCCCCACCCTTTTTTTAAATAAACTAAAATGTATTTTGTTTAACTGCAGACTCAATTACCTTTCGTTCGATATCACACAAACCATATTTTCACATAAACTACAATTTTTAAAATCTACCCCCACCCTTTATTTGGCTTGCGTTAGGTGGATTTTGTTCATTTTTAAATGGGACCATCTCGACTCAAGACCCAGCCTAGGTACCAAATTTCATTCAAATCGGGCTTGACGTTAAAAAACTCGTCAGATTAAATTTTATCTGAGTAGATTTAAAAATTCCTTATCTATTCAACCTAACTTTAGTTAAATTTAGTTGAAAAATAATGAGCCTATTATTAATTATTGTACCCTATATTCACAGTTTGTAGGTCAAATTAGATAAAAGTTTTCCGTTTTTGTATGTTACTCCCATTATCTTTTTGGACTCATACTTCAGTTTTTATCAGTCCCAATTTTTACTTTCCTAGTTCGTGCAGCAAAAGCTAGGAAAGGTATTATGTTCGACGGATTTTTTTTAAAGATAACTTAGAAATATTTTGTGACATTTGTTTGTTTGTATGTATGTTTATCCGGTTCGGTTCGGTTCTTAGGACTTTTGAAAAATCTGTAGCTGCACATTAAAATCGGCTTACTATTTCGAAATGGCTTTTCTGCCTTTTACCTTGAAATTTTTTAACTTACGTACAGCCATCTGCCAGTCGCTTTATTTTGTTTTCAAATCAGATTTTTAATCAATTTCTGAAAACTCCGTTACCAGAATAAAAATTGTGGGGAAATAACAAGTTTTAAATAAAAGTTTTCGTATTTTGTAATTTCTTATTTTTGACACGCTTTTATTAGCTTCACCTGTATGTTTGTAGGTAGGTATGTATGTTTGTAACTGACTCCTTTAAACGAACAGGTTTAATTTAAACTTTGTACACTTATCAAGAACCGGTGACAATACAATAATTTTCCAGGCGCACCCTTGGGGGTACTTCGGGGATCCGCCCCCCCCCCCAAGCCTAAGAATTTTGCAAAAACGAACAAATTTAATTTAGACTTTGTGACAACGCCAAGATTAATAATTTCGCAGACATTTTTCATATATTTCAGGAATAAAACAATAAAATAGGTTAAAATATTTTTAATGAGTTCTCGCTTCCCTCCCCACAAGAAATATTCCTTATTAAGTTTTTCTCATTATCCTGATCAGGATAATTTATTTTTATTATTACTAGTATTATTGTGAAAATAAATCATCGGTATACTGGCAACATACACTAAGTCAAAAATTTAGTTTTGGGAAAATCGCATTTTAAGAACTTTTGAAATTAGGAACAACATTTGGGACATTTGATTTCATTGAGAAACTCCTGAATTTTACATATTTTATGCATTGAATATTGGAGAACGTATGTAAGTACCTATGTAAAAAAAGTTATTTTTTGAAATTTTAGTAATATTTTATAGATTGTGGTCTGTGATTTAATTTATTTTCTAAATTTGGTTGTAAGGGCCAGGCCAGGCTCAAAAACTAAAAAAAATTACTTTGAGTGTATTTTGCCAGTATACCGATGTAATATAGTTAATTAAAAAACACGATTCCACAGCACATTAAACTAAAAAGTAAAAAATAAATATAGTTAAAAAAACTAAAAAACACGCTTCAAACTAAACAGTTAAAAATAATTCTTAATATCAGTTGAAGTATTATTGTGAAAAAACGTCGGGCTCTCGATATGCAAAGAAAATATGGCCCAAAGCGCTTCACGATTTTAGCTCACACGACTACTATACTATAGTGGCGTGAGCTTATATATCTTTGCATTTCAGATGATTTTGAAACTTTTTTGTTGCGCCGTCTGTCTGTCTGAACCTTTCATTTTGAAATTTGTATTGGAGAACTTGGCTTTACTTTTATCTCAATTCTTTTTATGAAATGTTTTTGTTATGATTTCACTTCTTTTTAAAGGAATTGGATAATACGTAATTTTTAAAGTAGTAAAATATGCGAAATATTGTTCAAAATTTTTGCAATGCCTTACTTAAATTTTTGAGGTTTTTTAATTTTTTTCCATAGTTCTATCGTAGTTCCCATCAGCCTTCCAAAGCTCAGCTCTCTAGCGTTTCTGAAAGTGCACAATGTTACTTTTACATGTATAGGGGAGGGAAATAAATTAAAATTGTCGTGTTTTTAAATTTTGTCCTATAGTTTTATCATAGTTCCTATCAGTCTGCCAAAGCTCAACTCTCTAGCAATTCTGGAAGAGGCAATGCTACTTCTACTACTATTTTTTTCTATAACTTTATCATAGTTACTATCGGTCTTCCAAAGCTCAGCTCTCTAGCATGTCTGGAAGTAGGCAATGTTACTTTTACTTAACTTAACATTTATAGGGGAGGGAAGTTAATTAGAATTTTGGGGTGTTTTAATTTTTTCCTATAGTTTTATCATAGTTCCTATCAGTCTGCTAAAGCTCAACTCTCTAGCATTTCTGGAAGTACAGTAGAATATTGATGATCTAACATGAGTGAGTGAGTCAGTCAGTCAGTGAGTGGCAATTTCGACGTTTTTTGAAATTTCGTAACTACTTTACTACTTTATGGAATTCCATGAAACTTGGAGGTGTTGTTAACTTCATGGAGATCTACGACTGTGCAAATTTTGAGATTCGTAGCTCATTCTGTAGTAGAGTTTTAGGTAGGTCAAATATCGGCTGAAATGTTTTAAGAATAGATGGTTACGGCGCGCGATCTACTTACCTTTAAATTCAATAAACTTTGATTAAAAACAAAAAAACACTTTGCCGGAACAGCTTTTGCTCGATTTCTATGCGGGGTCACAAATAAAACGAAATCATAATTATGTAAGTGTGGATGTCACAGAGAGACGAATTTAAATCGAAGTATACATACTCAACTCAGCCCAGGGCTGGCCGATTGCGGACCGGCCGTTTGCAAAAATAGAATACCTACAGGGGCGCTCACTACGGGGGTAGTAAGGGGCTAGGGCTAAGGTCACTCATCGTCAAGCAAGCTTTACAGGTAGCGAAGCCTAACTCTGATTTTATATTTTTTGGTTATAATTTTTGACATGTTTTCCTCGGTTTCGCATTGGCGGCTCGTTGTTATTTTAAAAATGTGGTTTTAACACAGTCTAAAGAACTATTTAATAATGATATAGTTTCAAGATAGTTTGCAACATAACTTTTTAATTACATAAATATATATAGTTTAGGTACCTTACTGTGTAAAACAACATCTTTAAAATAAAACAGAACCGCCAATGCGAAACCGAGGAAAACATGTCAAAAATAGTAACCAAAAAATAGAAAGCTTGACGTTAGCTTCGCTTCCTATAAAGCTTGCCTTTACGATGAGTGTCCTTAGCTAGGGCACCTCCAAGACGTAAACAGGGAGGTGCGAAGCACCCCCAAGCATAGTCACATAGAAACTGATTACTAATCGGCTTTGCTCGGAACACAAAAAATGGCCGATATTCCAGTAAAATCTATGACTACAGTACCTAGATTTAAAAAAAAATCTAGATAATCTGGACTAGGTACTAACCTATGTTCAGCGAATTTTTGATAAATTATGTAGCTCTATACCTAGCTGGATATGTTTTATTTACTGACGCTGGCGCCACTTTGGCAGAATTAAGGCCCTTAATTATTATGCAAATAATATTAAAAAAATATAAGATTTTCATTATTCAGTCTAGCAATTTATTCCCATTTTCTTTTCTTTTATATCTATATTTTTTTTCTAAATCGGCTAACCCATATGTTATTCTTCTGAATTTTTCTTTTATGTGCTACTCCTTGGAAATAAATAAATAAATATATTAGAGGCGAAATTAGGGGGGGGGGGGTTCTATAAAATCGGTTAAGCAGTTTCTGAACTCGTTTCCTTTACAGGGTGGGCGAAAAAAACCTGGACATTTTTTAATTATAACTTTTGAACTATACAATCGATATTAATGGGACAAACTGCACTTGCCAAAGAATTAATCAGAGTTTTGACTAATTTATCATTTTTTGTCTGCCATCTCAAAATCCAAGATGGCGGACGAAATTAAAATCTACCTTTCGAAGATCCTCGTTTATTCTTGTGTTGCGAATATGTTCTAATTATTTTTTTAAATTAGTAAGAAAGCTGCGTTCTTGCCAGGCACGACAAGGTACGATTCAGCAAAATTGGTTCAGTGGTTCTAAAAAAAAATATTTTTGTTCAACCATTGTTTTGCATATTATACGATTGTTTGCCAATCATGTCTGCATTTATTTACTTATAAATTCATTACTACTGAACCGATGTTAGTGGAAATAAACAACATCCTGGTGAGAATTGATTGCTTTTTTCAGATCATGATCAAAGTTATCGCCATCTTAAATTTTAAGATGGCGGATAGAATTATTCTTGATTCTTTAAAATGGCGTGTTTATTCTTATTTTCCGAAAATGTTTTAGATTTTTTTTTAATCTTTGAAAAAGCACTACTTTTTCCCCACACAACGAGGTAAAAACTATTAAAATCAGTGTGGTGGTTCTCAAAATATTTATTTTTGTTTCAACCATTGTTTTAGAGATTATACGATTGTATTGCCAATCCTGTCTGCATTAATTTTCTTATAAATTCTACCAATTTTAGTGAAGCACAAAAAATTGTGGTAAGAATTGATTGTTCTTTAAAGATTATAATCGAAATTTGCCGCTATTTTAGATTTTAAGATGTCGGACAGAAATTGCCAATGCAATCGCATAACTTGTAAAACAATTGTGCAAAATCAGATTTTGTGAGAACCACTTCGCCGATTTTATTAAATTGTATGTTATTAAGCGGGAGAAAAGTAGTACTTTCCAATAAATTAATAAAAAAACTAAAACATTTTCGAAAAATAAGAATAAAAGTGCCTCTTTGAAGGATCAAGTATGGTTCTGTCCAACATCTTAACTTTTAGGATGGCGGCAAATTTCGATTATAACCTTGAAAGAACAATCAATTCTCACCATCAATTTTCTTATTTCACTAAAATCGGTTTGGTAATAATGATTTATAAGGAAATGAATGCAGACAGGGTTGGCAATGCAATCGTATAATCTGTAACACAATGACGAAAACAGAAATAGGTTTTTTGAGAACCAATACACCAATTTTGCTAATTTGCACCTTGTTGTGCGCGGGAAAAGTAATGCTTTTCTATAAATTAAAGAAAAAAATCTAAAATATTTCCAGAAAATAAGAATAAACCCACCATTTTTAAGAATCAAGTATGATTCTGTCCGCCATCTTAAATTTTAAGATGGCGATACATTTTGATTTTTTATTTCATCAAAGTCAAAGGTTCAGTAGTAATAAATTTGTAAGGAAATAAATGCAGACATGATTGGCAAGGCAGTCGTATAATTTTCAAAACAATGGTTAAAACAAAAATATTTTTTTTAGAACCATCAAACCGATTTTGTTGATTCATACCTTGTGCGTGGCAAGAACGCAGCTTTTCTGCTAATTTAAAAAAATAATTCAAACGTGTTTGCAACATAAGAATAAACCAGCATCTTCAAAGGGTACATTTTAATATTGTCCGCCATCTTGAATTTTGAGATCGCTGACAAATAATTATAATTAGTCCAAACTCTGATTAATTCTCTGCCAAGCGCAGTTTGTCCCATTAAAATCGAAGGTATAGTTCAAAAGTTATAATGAAAAAAAATTGTGCGGTTTTTTTTTGGCCCACCCGGTATATATGTATTGATTGATTTATAAGAATTCTAATTTAATTCAGCAGATTTGTTTTTGTAAAAAAATCACTGAATAGAGTTAAAAATATACTATTATAAATCAGTACGTTTTGACGTAGCTAGATTAAAATTTAGCGCTCTTTTTGCTCATCTGACTTTAACTACATGGTAAAAAGGAGGACGGAGATAGCAATTCACAAATAGTATCGAGTCCCTATCCAAGCCCGTTAGTTAATTTACTTTTGCTCTGAGGTACATGAAGAAATATTTATTTATATTTTATATTTATGTTCCCAATAAGCTAGCTAACATTATTTATTATGCTAATATTTTTAAAGCATTTTTACAAAGATGCAAGTCAAGTGAATCGCTGGACCACATAGCAACAGCCGCCCCAAAATAAAAAATAAACCAAATTTAATTAATAAAATAGGCATAGTGCAAGGTTGTCGCTTTGACGGATGTTACAAGTGCGTTCAATTAAGATGAAAATATACATTGGATGTCACAGAGTGACGAATATCAATTGGATCGATTCTTGAATATACTCGCGCCAATATACACGGAAATTTCGGCGTCTATGACATCCATTTAATTTAGGTACACCCGGGCCCTCCCCATCAGGACTGTACCAAAAACATGGAAAAACGTTGTGACATCCGAATTTGGATGTCACGGCGTCGAAGGATGTCACAAGATATCTAAAACTTTTACGCCTGGATGTCACAACGATCAGAGGATATCTATATATATATACATACATATATATGATACTATCCGTATCTGCCTAAGTTAAATCTCTATAACAAGAGATGGTCTATTTTATAAAAGTAGGAATATTTCTGGTGAAGTCTTTGGCTTGATATTAATTACCATTTTTGTTGTAAAGTGTAAAGTATTAGGTGTACACTTCCTCATTTTGTGGAATAACAATCACTGGTGGGTTTTAGCCTGATTTACCATAGCTCTCCATTTTGACCTTTCTGGCCCGATTCTTCGTAATCTTTTTATTCTCATATTCTTGATCTCATCTTCGAACTCGTCTAAAAACTTTTATGGTATCTCCCTCTTACTTTCCTTCCTGTAGGTCTGTATAGCTGATATTGTATTAAAAATATCGTGATGGGCGGGAAGGGAGTAGAGGGGTATATACATTGGCACGGACTTCCTTTAATATTTTTATTGATATTGATTCCCAAAACGAGGCACTGCACTAATTAGTCATTAGCTTACTATTTTACTTGCTTTTTATTTATATCTTCTTCTACATTATTTCATTAGAAAGGAATATATATGCTCTTATCTGGTTGTTACGAACATATTGATTTAGACGGGTTTTGACGTTTTCTATTCGTTGTTGTTTTGACTGTTTTATGTCAAACAAATTACGACCAAGCTTTTTAAAAAAGAGATTACCGTTTTTGCCACTAAATCAATAATTGCGCACATTTTAATATAATTTTGGATTCTCGTTTATGTTTCGAATCTTTATTTATTAGGTAAGTACCAGTGACGTGTCGTATAGCGGCCAGGGGGGGCGAACTTACAAATAAATTTTCATAAAAAAAAATTTTTGTTGTTCTTCATTAGCCTGTGTGTGTAGTGAGAGATCTAGTTAGATTGTTTGACTTCGTAGTGTAGTGGTAGCAATATTTGCTTCACACACCGGCCGGCGGTACGTGTTCGACTCCTGTCTAGTTACTTGGATGTTTGTGATTGTTTAAAATGCTTTAAGCTTTTGCTCTATATTTGCGAAACTGGGCGATTGATCCAGATTGGATAAAAGTCCCAGTATAAAAAAATACAAAACATTTTTTTTGACCCGAGCAGTTTTTAATTGGCGTAAAAGCCTTTTTTTCGTTAAGTATTCTCTGGTTTATTTCGTGTGTAATACAGTTTTTTTTGTTTATGTTTTCTCCAAAGTACGTGAGCTTTTCCATTTGCTATAACTGTAAACAAGACGCTAGCGCTACCAAGTCCACTTTCAATCCGTGGCGTCGCAGGCGCATATCTACCGGTATTATTTACCTCATGTATTAGAGTAGATGAATACAGGGTGATTTTCACTTGAATGATTCTAACCACATGAAAAAAAGTTTCAAAAACCTAACCTAACAAAACCTAATCAAATCTAACCGAACCGAACCAAAGCAAACTGAACCAATAATTTAAATAAAAAAAAACTTTCCTGACTTCCTGCCCGGGATCCTAGAGGATGTGAATCCGAACCGAACCAAACCGAACCTAACTAAACTGAACCAAACCTAACCTAACCAAACTAAACTACAACACGTACTGCTAATTAGGTTTAGTTGGGTAGGGTTAGGTTTGGATAGGTTCGGTTCGGTACGGTCCGGTTCGGATTCACATCCTCTAGGATCCCAGGTAGGAAGTCAGGAAAATTTTCTTTTTGAAAAAAATATTGGTTTAGTTTGCTTTGGTTCGGTTCGGTCTGATCTGATTAGGTTTCGTTAGGTTAGGTTTTTGAAACTTTCTATTTTCATGTGGTTAGAATCATTCAAGTGAAAATCACCCTGTACATCTATTCTAGTACATGAGGTAAATAATCTTGGTAGATCTACGCATGCGAAGTCAGGGAGGGATTGGATGTGGACTTGGTAGGGCTAGCGTCTTGTAAACTGTGATCAAGTACCTCAAAGTTATGAGCATATCTCTCGTTATTTCTTGTATGTATTTAGTTTTTGACTTATTTACTTTCAGCACAGCCAGCTGTCTGCGTTGGTTTAGTGACAATATATTCGCTTATGTCTATAATCCTAACAGAAGTTTTAAGGACTAAGACCAGGGGCTTTATTCTCGTACTTTGAGGATGTGATTATTCTCATTACATCATTTGGTTAATAGTGGTCGTGTGTTGTGCGAAATAACCTGTCTCGACAAATGGCATAGTCGCGCGCTGTTTACAGTTAGTGAATTTTATGCGTTTAAAGCGAAATGTATTCCTCTGCTCCGTACCGATTGCACGTGTCTCGGTCGGATTGTAGGAGACACTAGGGCAATAGAGATCTTTTCGCATAGCACGTGACGGCTCAGAGATTATTTAAAGCTAGTTATTGGCCAAAGCATGTGATGCGAACCATCACATCCTACGAGTATGAGAATAGCTATCCAAAAGTTACACAAAATGGCTCTGAAAACTTATTTATTCTAACTACAGCTTTGGATCGCTGAATAGAAGCATTAAGGGAGACTAATAGTACCATGTTAATGTCTCAGAAAGGGCGGCATCGGCATTTTCAATAAGAAACGAGAGGGATACATGCCCCATGCCTTGTTGCTATTATTCTAAAAAAGTCATCAAATCTAGGAAAATTTTTACGAGAATCTTTTATGAATCCGTGTGTGTAAGACAAATTTATAAATTTAGTATTTCCCGTCGGCAAATCTAGGCTTTACCATACAGTAGCATAATATTTACACTACGATTTGAAATAGGCCGCTTTTAAGCTCCAGCTGGTCCATTTGTGATACAATATTATGTGAAACATTAAAATTTGCAGAAAAATGGTGGAATACGAATTTCTAAGGTTTAAATCCGGCAAGCGGTGCAGAACAAATCTGCCGGTGCTTAACAAATCTGCAACCTCTCCAAGGGGCTGGAGGGTGGCATTTTTTGAAAAAAGCAAAACTCGGGTTAGTTTCATTTTGGTTTCTTAAATCCACTATATTTAAAGTAGTTTAACAATTATGAAAAGGAGGTCCAAATTAGATCTAAAAACTTGATTTTTTATTTAAATTTTTCGTTTCTGGCAAAACACCCCTGATAATTGAATGTTGCTGATGAATTTAGTAGGCGCGTTCAAAAGTTTACTTTGGTGAATCGCTTATCTATCTCGTCCGAAAAATAATGGACTTGTTTATTCGATACCCTGAAGGGTTTAATTTAAAATAAATTTTTAAGTTCAACCAATTAAAAAAAAAGCATTTTTGAAAAAAGTGTAGTTTATTTTTTTGTAGAAAATTTGCATTTAAACCATATAATATTCAGCGCGGTATGTATTGTGGGCCAAGCTCCAGTGGCGTCCGCAAACTGGGAATCTTTTTAAAAAATCTTATTAAATATTTTTTGCAATTTTCGAAAAAGCTAATCTTTTAGGAGAAAAAAATTATTTTTAAATTGTCACTTTGTATAGTAGGGTTGAACTTACAGCAAACGATACAGTGACTTCCTTAAATGGAGGTTATTTACAGAAATCTTCAAAAACCTAGTTTAATTATAAGTTTTTATTTAACAAATTAACTTTACTCAATTAAGTTAAGTTTTAGAGAAACACAAAGATTTTAGAGAAAATTAATTCAGAACTTATGAATAAAACAGATTTTTAACGATTTCTGTAAATCACCCCTACTTATGGACGGCACTGTAGCGTTAGGAGTAAACTAAATTCTAGAAAGTTATACACTGTTGGAAAGGAAATTTTATTTTCTTAAAAAACTGTCAATTCTAAATTTTTCATAAAAATCTTGGGTTTTCAGAAAATTTGAAAAAACCTATAATAAAAAATATTTTTTTGTAATTTTTAAAAGGCACTTTCCTGTACAAAAGCCACTGAAATGTTAATTGTAATGATGACATAAGGTTGTTATACATCTTTTAAAAGAAAATTTTATTGTCTATAACATACCGTAAATTGTTTTTTTCTCGAGAAGCTTCATTTTTTTAAAAATTCAGAAAAACTTTTCATTAAAAAAGATTTTTGTTGATTTCTATATACAACCCCCAATTAAGGACGTCACTATGCCTTTAGTAATAAATTTAATCTAACTAAATCATAAATTGTTGAAACGGAAATTTAGTTTTCTTAATAAAGTATCTTAAAAAGAATTTCCTAGAAAGCATAGTTTTTGCAAAAATTGCAAAAAATTATTAAAAAAGAGTTTTTTGTGAATTTTGAAACTGATCCCAGTTAAGGGACAGCATTTAAATGTTAGCCATAATCTTTAGCAAATTACGCTACACATCATCGTAAAGAAAATTTTATCGTCTAATTAAAGTGTGTAAATTTTTTTATTTAAATGGCTTTTTCTTTAAACAAATTGGATAAAAACCTAAAAATTCAGTCGATTTTCGACGATTTCTGTAAATCACCCACAAATATGGATGCCACGGGGCCGCTAGGAAAATAGTTCTTTATCTAATTTTATTGTCTACAAAAATTCATCCTTTTTTTCACAAAAAACTTGGTTTCTGAGGAAATTTAAATTTAAAAATGTGGCTGTATTTCTTTGGAATAAAATGTGCAAGAATTCAGCATATTAGGTATGCTTCAAGGGACGTATCTTTGCAACGCAACGGTATTACTTAGGTAGCTCACAGATACCTCGTTTGATAGGTCTTTCAATGAGCTTTATATTTCCTCTTACAGATTTTCTCAAAAGTAAGTCCTTTCTGAGTAAAATGCGAAAAAAGGAAAAAATACTCAAAAATCCAAGATGGCGGCGCCATTTTGACCATGTTCCTGAGGGGAAGGCGGTCGGGGCTTTTACTATATTTAATGGGACCCCAACAGCTATTGAATGCGCCCAGCGTTGGATTTATACTTTTTTACAATTTAAAAAAAAAAATTTGATTCCCTAATCGGCCGCCATTGAATATCTCAAAATGCTTAAGGGTGCCAGAATGGCGTCAACCGCATCTTTAAAGATGTATTCTTGGGCTATAAGAATTAGGAATAAAATTTTCTATATACCTCAAATCCAGGTCGTTTGAAAATCTTCCTTCTAAGTCAACAATAATAAGAAAATATCGACCGTAGATCATGATAAATGAAAAATGCCCATATCCAAGTATGTAAGGGCGCACTTCAAAAAACCTATCTTTTATAATATAAGGTCAAATGTAACGATTAAAGCATCAGTTTACTTAGAAAACCTTACTGTTATAGAAAGAAAATATACCAGAATTGTTTGGTAGCCATCTTTGTTTTAATCGGCGATTAAACTTTGGCGCGCCGTAAAGCAAAAACTATTGGTCGGAGCGAAAAAAATGCATAAAACCAGAGTTGTGCGCAATTTTGTTCTCTACATAATTTATTTGAACTTTTTTTTATAGCACCTACTACAACGGTGCTACTTTCCTCCATCGCCGCGATGAAAAGTTTTCACCCCCCCCTCGAGCGGCATCCCCCCGAAGTCGCAAACTTAGATGTACTATCAGGGGACCTGTTAGCTCCCGCTAAATTTCGCGGTTGTTTTTAAATTTTTAATACCACACAATTGGATGACCGACAGAGTACATTTTTCGCGCATTGGACATGCGCACCAAGAATCAGTGAGATCCTTTTCTACCGCCTCGAGAAAATGGCGTGTTAATTTACTTTCTCCAACTATTACAAATTTCTGCACTTGAAAGTGCTCGATTTTGGTGTACCGAAGCATAGAACTAGAAACTTCAGCCCTTCAGCTACGTGGTGCCATCATTAGATCCAGAAAGGGGCCCCTGGAACGTGGAGAAATTATAAATATATTTATGTTTGTTCGCGCTTTCATTTAATAAAATATATACAGTCCACTGCAGTTATCGTTTTTCTTACTGCGGGCCTACATAAGTGTTCCTTCGACCCGAATTATTTAAATTTACTCCATACGACGGTATTAATAAGTCGGCCATTTCATTTTCACATTTTCGCCGTGATCACAAGGCCTTGAATTTTGCCAATCGTACTGAACGTAGATTTTCGTCGTTCGACCTTCGGTTTCGGCGCAGTTCACCTGTTTTCGGTCCGCTGCTATGGTACCGCAGGGTCTACCGCGTGGTCATTTCAGTAAACATAAATCGAAAATCAATCAAAACAAACACAATTTCTGTGATTAGATGTGTTCCATATCATTTCGATATTTAAAACAATTTTCATCAATTGCGATAAATTAGTGCATATTTTCGACAATTCGTCATTTTTTCTATTTCAGAAGCATTAATTTAGCGTTAATTGTATATTTACCGACATTTCTGTGATTAGATGTGTTCCATATCATTTCGATATTTAAAACAATTTTCATCAATTGCGATAAATTAGTGCATATTTTCGACAATTCGTCATTTTTCTATTTCAGAAGCATTAATTTAGCGTTAATTGTATATTTACCGACAATTTCGTCATTTCAAAGGTAAAAATCATGTCTATCAAAAAAGCCGTGCAAAAACGCAAGGGTTTTTTATCTGCGATCACCGAGTGTTATGTGTTTTCACAAACCGCGGCAATGGACGCAAAAGCGAGAAACGAGTTTCAAGTGAGGTATTCCGATTTGGATGAAACCTTCGATAAATGCATGTTGGCACATAATGATGTCATTATGTTGATAGACGACTCGGACGACGAGGAGTTTAAAACGGAGGATGCGATCCTTTCAGAAGCTCGTAAATATTTTTATGCGTGTAAAGGGGTTTACTCTGAAATATTTCCGGGTGAGGCTCCATCCTTTTCGGGATCATATGTTCGACAAAAAGAAACTCCAAAACTCAAAGAGTTAGGTATTCCCATATTTCGAGGTGATAAAAAATTATGACCAAGCTTTTTCGATCTTTTTAATAGTAGTAGTAGTAGTAAACATGCTTTATTATCAAAGGAAAATTACACCTTATTGACAAAGCAAACTTCTTAATCTAAGACTTACCTAATTAACTAATAATTTTTGTTCAAATAATAATGTCAAAGTTGCAAGAAACAAATAATTAAAATAGTACAAAAGCAAATCATATAAACAAACAAATAAAATAAACAAAAAATATAAATTATTTAAAAAATGTTTAAAACAATAAAATATTTAAAACAATTGTTTATATATAAAATAAAAAATGTAAAATCAAACTATGCCTAGATGAAATTGAAAAAATCAAAATAAAGATAGACAAAACAAATTAATAAAAGCAGAAGCTTATAAAGAAGTTTAAAAATTAAAATTATATGCATAAAAATAAGTTATTATACTTAGATGCATTCTATAATGTAGATTTAAACAATGTTAAATAAATAATAAGAAAAAATACAAAACACAAGAATACACAAAAAATTAAATTAAAATAAAAATAAAAATAAAGTTGGTTGATCGACAGGGATATCCGCAAACCACATGTCTTTAAAGCCACTTAAATAGGATAAAATACTGTTTAAAAAACTATACAATCTTCACAAAATTTAAAACTGGAAGTTGAGGAATTCCTCCACTGTGTAGAATGCCTCATGGAGCAAAATCGTTTTAAGTTCCTTTCGAAACTTGGAAACAGCTAAAAATTTTTTAAGGGTTGCAGGTAGATGATTATAAAGTTTAATACCTTAGATAATAGATTTTTGAACAAAAGTTGAATGTGGTATGGGAAGTGGTAATTGATTTCTTTGTCTAGTTGTATAACGACTTTGGTTATCTAGAGTTATTTGAGGAGCGAGAGTCCAAGATGAAAAGACATGGAAGAGTTAGAATTTTAAAATGTATGAATAGTGGTTTGCAATGATCTCTCGGAGAAGAACCAGAAATGAATCGGACAGCACGTTTTTGTAGTTTAAACACGGATTCGAAGAGATACTGACTACAACAGCCCCAGAATGGTAGTCCATAAGATAAGTGAGAATGAATCACAGCATAATAGACTGATTTAGCAATATTTGCTCCCAAATTTTTAGACACAGCTCGAACACCATAACAGCCAGACGCTAATTTCTTGTTAAGTGTAAATATGTGGGACTCAAATTTCAAGTTAGTAT
Source organism: Aspidapion aeneum (assembly GCA_963576565.1). NCBI lineage: Eukaryota > Metazoa > Arthropoda > Insecta > Coleoptera > Brentidae > Aspidapion > Aspidapion aeneum. The sequence goes on along the minus strand of OY755040.1, from coordinate 60,127,800 downwards.
CCAAATGAATACCAAGAAATTTAGTTTCGAGAGTACTTTTGACTGTAAATTCTTGGCAGTCAATTTGGTCAATATTACAGCGAAACCCAATGATGTGCGTTTTGCTAAAATTAAAAAGCAACCCGCTGGCATCACACCACTTTTTGATGCCATTTAAATCATGAGATATGACTCGAATCAGCACATCCGGGTCACGCCCATGCCACACCACAGTCGCATCATCCGCGAATGCGGCAAATACACCAGATATGCCTAGGCACAACAGATCGTTAATATAGATAAGAAATAGAGTGGGTCCAAGAACTGACCCTTGTGGAACTCCAAATGTGACTGACCCCTCTGATGATTCCCCACCATTCGCTGAGACACGTTGACTGCGGCATGACAAGTACGATTTAAACCATTCCAGAGTTACACCACGAAAACCATATTGCTCTAGCTTTCTCAGAAGTGTTCCGTGACTAACACAGTCAAAAGCTTTGGAAAAGTCACAGAACACTCCCGCGGTAGCAAAGCCGTTGTTATAATGATGGTATAATTGTTCCATAACTCGGTACATGGCATCATGTGTATTTTTTTTGGGTAGAAATCCGAACTGCGCTGGGTTAAAAACGTTGTGCTCAGTTAGGAAGTTCATCATGCGTTTCTTTACTATTTTCTCAACTACTTTTGAAATTGTTGATAGTAATGAGATAGGGCGGTAGTTTGAAGGATTCTTCGTATCTCCATTTTTATATATAGGAATTACCAATGCTTTTTTTAGACTGGCAGGAAATATCCCACTCAAGAAAGATTGGTTTATGGATTCGGCCAAAGTAGTTAAAGCCACATCAGGTAATTCCTTAAGTATTTTGGTAGTTATGCCGTCTGTTCCTGAAGCAGACTGATTTTTAATCGATTTCAAAACAGACCGAACTTCATGTTGATTTGTTGGTAGAAACATGAAAGATTCGGGTATTCGCAAACTCTCCATGAAGCTAAGCGGGTCGACATTAGATTTTATTGAATCCGTGAGGTTGCTGGCAACAGAATAATAAAAGTTATTTAAGTGTTCGGGTTCCACACCAACCTCGGATGGTGTTGCAGCATTTTTTCCAGTAAGGTCCCTCACTATGTTCCAAGTCTCCTTAGATTTATTATGGGCCTTGTTTGCCTCACCGATCAGCCTCCTGTAGACTCCGCGATATGTATAATAGTAGGTTGAAATAAAGACTGTGTTATTATAGTGTTTTCTAAGTAGATTTAGGGATCTTAAATTTGCCGCAGATATTCTCAACCCTTGAGTCATCCAAAGTTTTTGATTTGATTTGTGACGAAGAGGTCTTAAAGGAAAAGATTTATTAGTAATATTACTTAGTTTGATATGAAATTCTTCTAGAGGATCATCTTTCAAGAGTATTTCATGCCAATCAATGTTTTGACAGCTTAGTCTAAAAGTTGAAAAGTTTTTTCGGCTAAATATTCTTCCATGTTTCTTGAAACGATTATTTAATTTTAGTTTTAATGGGATTTTAGTAACTATAGCATGATGGTCCGAGAGATTTGATTCCTTTACGTCGCAATTTAGGTCAAGATCAAGGTTTCAAATGTAATCTATTATGGTAGAAGTGGAATTTGTAACTCTTGTAGGGCTCTTCACATGCATTCTTAAATTAAATGATTCAAAAAGGTTTAATAGAAGAAGAGTTGAATGTTCTTTTGGATTTCCATAGTCGATATTAAGGTCTCCTGCAATTATTAGTTTAGCTTTCGGCGGTATGTTTGATAAAATAATTTCAAGGTTTTCGAGAAAGTTCAAAATATTGGTAGAAGGAGAGCGGTAGATACATAGAATATAAGTATTTAGTGAAGCAAAATGGAGTAAAGAGAACTCAAATATTTTTTCAGATAGCAAAAAATCGAATTTTTCACAGTTTAAGAAGTCAGATTTTGTTGAAAACTCTGTGTTAACGAGGATGGTGGTCCCGCCATTTTTAAAACTCGTTCGACAAAATTTTGATATAGCTTGGTAATTTGGAAGATAGAAGGGCTCATTATCCTTAAGCCAGTGCTCGGTTAGTAGAACTAGATGCGGAAAGTTCTGGCTTTCAAGAAAAATGAACAATTCATCGTTTTTGTTTCTTGCCGATTGTATGTTGAGGAGCATTAGTGACACTTCATTTATGTTGTTTAACGAGGAGACGGTTCTTTTAATTTTGACATGGTTTTCTCTAAAAAAGAGGAATCTGATAGATTAATAAAATTACTGTCATGAGAAATAGCACTTCTGTCGTTAGTAAGAGTGCTGTTTAATTCTTCATACAGGCTGACAGAATGAGACGTAATATCCAGTTCATCAAAATTCCTTGTTTTGTATAGTACTTGGGGAGATCTGTCCGATTGTAAGGCCGGTGCCTGAGTTTGCATTTTTAGAGAGTCATCCATTTTATTGTGCGTCAAGTCAGCTTGTAAAAAATTTAAATTGATTGACTCAGCCACCATCCTACCAATCAGCCAGTTCCTCACCTTAAATCCCCCATCGTTATTTATATTAATAAAATCAAGACTATTCTCGGACGCCCTGTTAAAACCATCAACCAACTTTTTTAAATTGTCATTAAAGTGATTTATGTAATCGTTCTTGGTATTTCTGCGAAGAGTGGGACATGCTAAAAATATGAAATTTGTATGCAGACATTTTTTAATTACTTCATGAATAGTATTAAATTTTGGCCTTTTATTGTTTAAAAAGTCATTAGATCCTCCAACAACGATAACATAGTCATTCTTTTTAAAATTTCGGATATAGCGATCTAATCCTAGCAAAATATTGTCATAGTGGGCCCCTGGTTTAATGAGTGATTGAATTTTAAACCTGTTACGATCCAAGTGTTTTTCAACGTTCCGATCAAGGTTTATCCCATGTTCGTCAGAGATTATTAGTAATTTTTGTTGTTTATTAGGTTCCATGACATCTATATATGTGTTCGATGATCTAGATGGTTCAGAAAATGGTTGTGGGTTGTTGGCATATGCGTAGAGTTCTTTCTGAGTAATTTTACTATTTTCCATGTATTCTGTATTTAGTTTCTCTAGGTTGTAGATTTGCGTTTCCATGTCATGCATTTTCTGCTGCGTTTTTTGTAGTTTCAGTTTAAAGTTTCGATTTGTTTGTTCTAGGCCTATATTTACATCTCTTGCTTCTAAAAGTTTTGCATTTAAATGTTCAATGTTCCTTTGTAGTTCAGTTGCTTGTCGATCACTAGTTTGTTCTATTTGTTCTAGTTCCTCATCAAATACACGGGATCCTCTTTGAAGTCGCTTAATGTAGGTATCTTTGTGTTGTAAGTCTAACTGTAGTGTCTTTAGTTCGCTATTGAGTTGCTGTATTTGATTTTGGTCGTCAATATCCTTTTGTTCATAATAATTATCTTTCTGAGTAGCTTCAGCGGTGAGTTTGTCAATTGTTGATTCAAGAAAAGTTATTTGCACATTTTTGTCATTCACTTTTTGTTGAAGCAATTTTTGCTCTTCTAGTACTTCATAACAATTCTTTGAACAGAAAATTTTGTGCTGTTCTAACTTTTTGAATGCTATTCTGTCTGCGCAGCTCTTGTGAAATATATTAAAACAAACGATGCAAAATAAGTTTTTTATCTCCTTTGTCGGTGGTTTACTTGGGCAGCATTTGTAATCCATATTTGTTATTAACCTAGTTAAATTCGAGAATAGGGGTCCGTCGGTGTCTGTGCGAAGGACCGTGTACGTCGTGCAGTGTAGGAGCAGAATGGGAGCAGAGTAAATGTAACCTCACTTTCTCCAATTGTTATTATTTACTTTGTTATTGTTTATTGGAGGGAATTTTGGCAAAATTTAAAAAAAAACACATGAAAATACATTTGCAGTTTTTGATTGATTTCCCTACGAAAAATTTAGATCATATATTACCAACACAAACAATGACAAAGGACACTTTTTCGCACAAGTTCAGGTACTTAACTTTTTATTTAAAGGTGTATTTATTGCTGAATTTTGGTTGAAATAAACTTAATATAAACAACTTCTTATCTCTTTAAATGTCGAACAATAATAACATTATAGATCAAAATCAAAGTCTAAGTAACGTCCGAAAACTTCAATATTTATTTTCATATCTCGAGGATGAGCCTTTAAAATTGATATCAGGGATTAGCTTATCTGATCAAAATTATAAAATTGCTTACGACAAATTAGTCAATAGATATCAAAACAAGCGAGACCTCGCAAATGATGCTTTAAGCACAATTATGAACTCTACATTAAAAAACGAGTCAGCTAAAGAATTGCGTAATTTAATTGACACCTTTTCAGAATCCCTAGAAATTTTAAAATCACTTAGCTTTGACGTTGACAGTTGGGACTTTATTATTTTTTTCATTCTGTTAGAAAAATTGGATATTCCGACGCGTTCAAATTTCGAAATGAGTCACGCCAATACTAATACCGAAATTCCCACTTTTCAGTCACTTTTTCAATTTCTAGAAAAAAGATGTAAAGTTTTGGAATCACTTCCTCAATCAACAGCACTTAAAAAGGTGCCTACCTATCAAAAATCAAATTCTATGCAAAATCAGTTTGGGCAAAAGCCTACCTATCAAAATTCAAATTCTATGCAAAATCAGTTTGGGCAAAAGCCTACCTATAAATCATCCAATTCGCCTTTTATAGGACTGGCTGGCACCTCAACTAATTCAAGTACGGGAATAAAATGTTTCCGGTGTAATCAAGGTCACGTGCTTTCGAAATGTCAAACATTTCTTGACCTCTCACCTATCGATCGCCTATCTTTCGTCAAGCAGAAAAAATTATGTCTAGCGTGTTTTCATCCCTCGCATGGGGTAGACAGGTGCAAATCAAAATATTCATGCAGGACTTGCAATAGTAAAAGGCACCACACTTTAACTCATATCTTAGAAACTAATAAAGAGTCTGGAAGCCAAGATACTAATTTTTGTGACACAACTATGTTCCAATATGCCTACATTCACTTTGAACGATAATCAGTGGAAACACTTGGAAAACCTTAAACTTCCCGACCCATCTTATTTAAACCTAGACCTGTGGACCTAGTTATTGGTTGCGAGCTATTCGCACAGATATTCAAGGAGGGCAGGGTTCTTGGACAAATAGGGCAACCTTCAGCCCTTGAAACCATCTTTGGCTGGGTCGTCATGGGAAAAGTGGACATCTTACGGAACGAACCAGTTGTTTTTTAACGAGTCATTCACTTACTTTGCAGGTCATTCTCCCTAGGTTTTGGGAAATCGAACATTTGCCTAAAAAACAAATCTTATCAAAGGAAGAAAAACAAGCGGAATCAATTTTTACTACGAGTGTCGTACGGCAACCGAGCGGTAGATTCATGGTAGATCTTCCGTTTAAAGATAAAATAAACCCGACCTAGGAAATACTTTTCCGCAAGCTTATCGTGGATTTTTACTTCTAGAAAATAGATTACTCAAAAATCCTGATCTGTACACTGCCTATTCAAGTTTCATGCAAGACTATATCGATTCTAATCATATGAGTCTAGTTTTATCTAGTCAACCAAAAGTCGACGTATCATGTTTTTTGGCACATCATTGCGTACTAAAGCCGGAAAGCTTAAGTACAAAATTAAGGGTAGTCTGGGATTGTTCGGCAGTCACCCCAAAAAATATTAGTCTCAATATCACGTTGTTATCTGGACCGAAACTTCAAAAGGATATTGCTTCTTTACTCCTTACGTTTCATCTTAATCCTATTGCCTACATTGCTGATATCAAACAGATGTTCCGTCAAGTCCTTATCAATCCTTATCACCGTCCTTATCAAAGGATATTGTGGAGGTTTTCTCCACAGGACCCACTTTCAGTGTGCGAACTTTCTACTGTCACTTTTGGCATGACATGCTCACCTTTTCTAGCCATGCGTACATTAAATGAGCTGGCAGAGAGAGAAAAGGAAGGAACGTTTTCCTATGGCTAGTACTGTTCTAAAAACGTCAATTTGCATCGACGATATCTTGGGAACTAGCCCTTCGCTTCCTAAAGCCCTGTCCCTACAGATGGAACTCAATGATTTGTTAAAGTCGGGAGGATTTGAACTTAAAAAATGGGCAAGCAATTGTCCTGAGTTATTGGGAACATTGCCAGAATCCGATCGTCAAATGCCTCTCTCTTTTGACAAGAATGAACCACACTTTTATCAAAGTTTTAGGCCTTCTATGGCATCCAAAAAACGACATTTTTTCTTATCAATGCCGAATGAAGGACAAACCCCCAACTAAACTTTCTATTTTATCTATCATAGGAACAATCTTCGATTCCTTAGGTTTTCTTTGTCTCTTGTTGCTACAAGCAAAATTTATTTTGCAACAGTTGTGGATATCGAAAATAGGCTGGGATGAAGAACCAGATTCTTCTATCATCGACTCTTGGAACAAACTTGGTTCTGAATTCCCGCTTCTTTCCAATTTTCAATTACCCCGACAAATCAAACTGTCAAAAACCAATACCTGTCAAATCATCGGCTTCTGTGACGCTTCAATTCGAGGCTACGCAGGCGTCGTATATTTTCGTGTAGAAGAGGAAAACAATATATCTGTTTCTCTCATATCTGCAAAATCTAGGGTCGCGCCTATAAAGTCACAAACTTTGGCTAGGCTAGAACTACTAGGCGCATTTCTTTTAAGCGAATTAATTGATTTCGTCTTATCTAGCTATGAAGGAAAAATAACTTACTTTTACAAATATCGTTACTTTCTGCGATTCGCAAGTCGTATTGCACTGGCTTTCATCCCCTCCTAATCGCTGGCAAACCTTTGTTGGAAATAGAGTCAGTAGGATCCAAGAAATCATTCCCTCAAACTCATGGCGCTACATTCCTTCTGCTTTAAATGCAGCCGATATTGCGTCACGAGGGGCCAACCCTTCACAGCTCATTTCACATGACATGTGATGGAACGCACCGTCGTTTTTGTGGTCTCCCGAAAACAAATGGCCCGATTTTCATAAATCAAAAATGCCGATTGATTTCGGAGATATTAATCTGGAGGAAAAGCCAAAGGTCTGTTGCAATGCGATAATTGACGTTAACTTCTTAGATCAGCTTCTTATCAAATATTCATCTATATCAAAAATTCAACGTATCATTTGTTATGTCCTTCGAATAGTTAACCTTTTTCAAAACCATTCCTATCAAAAACCCACTAAGCCACCGGACCAAAAAATTATTTTTGAAAATATTGTTTTTCCTACCACCGGTGAGATGCAAAGTGCGTTATACCTTCTTATCAAACGCGTTCAAGGTTTTTGTTTTTCTGAGCTTTTTTCCGCGTTATCTAAGGATAATCCAATACCGAAACCTTTTCGAAAACTTTCACCTTTTCTTGATGAAAATAATATCATTAGAGTCGGTGGCAGATTACAAAAATCTGACCTTTTGTCTTATTCTGCAAAACACCCCGTCTTACTTTCGAGTAACCATCGTTTAACTACTCTTCTTATCGAGTCCACTCATCGACAATACCTTCATCCTGGGTTTAAAACATTACATAATCTGCTTTTACAGCAATTTTGGATATTATCTGCCAGACGGGCAATTCAAAGAACAATATCCAAGTGCTTGCAATGTTTTAGAATCAACCCTAAACCCTATAGACCGCCCATAATGAGTTCACTTCCCGCTCATCGAATCAATCAACTTAAACCTTTTTCGAGTGTAGCTATCGACTTTTGTGGACCTTTCTTTGTGATTCCTTATCGTTACCGTGGTTGTAAAGCTTTCAAATCGTATGTCTGTGTGTTTGTCTGTACGGCCACACATTGCGTGCATTTGGAATTAACCATGGAACTGTCCACCGAAGGGTTTGTAGGTGCATTCCATCGATTCATTTCCAGACGTGGAAGCGTGACGCAATGCTGGTCAGATCAGGGCAGTAATTTTATAGGGTTTCGTAACCAATTACTTGATTACGCAAGAAGTGCGTCCACCAGACTTTCTATTCGTTGGCATCTGGGACCTCCTCTCAGTCCACATTTCAATGGCCTGGCAGAAGCTGGCGTCAAAAGTTTTAAAACTCACTTTGTTCGAGTTGTCGGCGACCAAAAGTTGTCCATCATGGAAATGTCCACCCTTACATGTCGCATAGAAGCTGTACTTAATAGTCGCCCTTTATCTCCTGCTTCTTCAGACCCACATGATCTTCAACCCCTTACCCCTGGGCATTTTTTAACCCTTGAACCCCTTAATTCAGAAATTCCGGAGTCAGATTTGTCCGAGGTTCCCCTAAATCGGCTCTCGAGATGGCAACTAATCCAAAAACTACATAATGATTTTTGGAAACGGTATTCTGTAGAGTATTTGCATACGCTACAACAGCGACACAAGTGGGCTGATTCGTCCCCAAATATCAAATTAAATGATTTGTTTATCATAACGAGTGATCACATCCAATCACCTTTGAAATGGCCAGTCGGTCGGGTCATCGAACTGCATCCCGGCGGAGACGGTCAAGTGCGTGTTGCGACGGTATGAACGGCTACCGGTGTTTACAAGCGGCCAGTTTCATTTCATACTTTTCTGTTTTCATTCATTTATATTTATCGGTCAATCATTTTTTATATATATATATATCTGTCCGGTTGAGATTCTAAAATTGTGTGTTTTGGAGGGCAGTTATGTTAGCTCCCGCTAAATTTCGCGGTTGATTTAAAATTTTTAAAACCACACAATTGGATGACGGACAGAGTATATTTTTCGCGCATTGGACATGCGCACCAAGAATCAGTGAGATCCTTTTCTACCGCCTCGAGAAAATGGCGTGTTAATTTACTTTCTCCAACTATTACAAATTTCTACACTTGAAAGTGCTCGATTTTGGTGTACTGAAGCATAGAACTAGAAACTTCAGCCCTTCAGCTACGTGGTGCCATCATTAGATCCAGAAAGGGGCCCCTGGAACGTGGAGAAATTGGCTGCAAACTGGTGAGTGCTTTGTTTCTGATTTCCGTTGTGTGGTACCAGCAATTAACTATGGACCTTTTGATTATTTCGTGATTTCGTATCAATAAATTTATGTTTGTTCGCGCTTTCATTTAATAAAATATATACAGTCCTCTGCAGTTATCGTTTTTCTTACTGCGGGCGAACAGGACCTATGTCTACCATCCCACCAAATTTTATTTAGTTGCACTACCTATAATAATAATAATAAGTTTTTTTTTGTTTTTCTAATTAGTGTTATGACTTTTAGGTAGGGTCAATGCACCAGTGAATGAACGAATAAGAGAATCCTGAACTTTGGGTTATGAAATAAGCTAGATGATTTTGACAAATCTGTTTAAAAATTGCATGCATAGGTAGATTAAACTATTTTAAATAATAAAAAGTAAATAAAAGTTTATTCAGTGAATTCTAATATGTCATTTTCCAAGTATTTTCTTAATATTGTATTTAAAACTCCAGTAAATGAACAGGCATCTCCAATTACTGAACAATAACGAACCAGTGAATGAACATATGAGGTTTTTTCGTAAAAAGTGACAGATCAGAAATGAAAATAAGGCACCCCGACACAAAATATGATGCCGGAACGTACCAACAACTAATCTAATCGTGTCATTGACTGAACTTACACATTATGATCCGATTATTTACCATCTCTTTTTAAACTAATGTATTAGTAAGGGCGCTTAATAATATTAAACATACATGAGTTTAATAACTAAACATTGGTCTACTCGTTTTATTTACTAAACTCACACATTGTCATCCAGCTACTTACTCTCTCTTTTTAACTCAAATTAGTGGGACGGGCGCATCCAATCTAAAACAGTCATGCTATTTTGACAATCAACGTCAATGAATTTTCTGATGCACACAGTGGGCTCGCAGATCTAATTTTTGGCCAAAAAGGGTTAAATTAAAAACATACTGAAACTTCTTAATACCTTTACAAAAAAGAGTAGATAGTCCAGCAGGCCTTGAAAAAACTATGATTTAATTGACGTAACTTTCAGTTATTTTTTAGGAGTTTCATTTTTCCTTTCAAAGGAACGCGTTAAAGTACCATATTTGTATGGCGGTTTGATCCAGATTTTAAGCCATTTTACGACAATATTTTATGTTGTATAAAATTCGCATAAAATAAATCTTGTAAAAAAAGGTAGGGGAAAGGGGGGCAAAATGGGGTACGCGGGTAAAACGTGATATCGCAGTTTTAAGTAAATTGCGCAAAAATAAAACCTTTTAATATCAGATGTTTTATCCCTATAACTGGTTCAAATCTCTGCAATATGATTGGTGGCGGTCGGCTAAGCTTAAGTTGGTTTTTGCTCAACATGTGATGTTGTGCGCTGTTTATTGTAGAAATAGTTTGCGCATTTTGTGACAGTAAGTACATTTTTTACAAACTTTTCAAAATTTTGTTTACATTGAACGATTAGTGGGCTTATTTATTATTCATAATTAAACGCATCGCCCGTAAGATTAGTCCTTTACTATGTATGATTTTTGTTTGAATTTAACTGGTGGTTTGGGCCAATATGGGGTTTTTTCATGGGGGCAAAATGGGGTACCTTGTTATACCTAGTAACCTATACACCCAAAAAAAATTTTGTTTTTTGATAGCATCACTAAAACTCGTATTTTATGTTGTCTTTGCAAAAAATTCGTGTAGGAGAGTCGTCAGCGATGACTTGGTCGTTGTAATTCTTTATAAATTTTGTAATTACTAAATTTAATTATTATAAATGTAGTTACAATATATTACAACTTTTTATTTTTTAAAGAAGTATTTTTAACTTGTTTAGTATTTTAATAAATAAGACTGGTCTTACAAAAATATTGATTCTAAATTACACAACCCCCGCCCGTTTCGCCACATAGGTACCCCATTTTACCAAAGGCAACTTCTTACAAAAACAAAAATAAAAGTATGTGAGTTCTAAATCGTTTAAACTGAAAACTAGAACTTAAAGATAACGTATCTAGCCAATTTCAAATCAAATGACGAACGCACTGGTGACCATTTAATAGGAGAAAAGGGCCTATAAAATTAAGTATCCCATTTTGCCCCCCTTTCCCCTAATTAAACTTTCTACCTGTATATTTTGATTCCAATTTTGATGTGTAGACAGGTCAGACAATGGTTTTTGCTAGGCATTTCTGAAATTCTACAAAAATATAGATTTCTTATGAATGTTGGACAAAAATATTGCTTCCCTCATCAACCATGTTTTTAAAATTTTTATTTTTATAAAAAGTATGTATACATATTTTTCAAAAATTGTACTTTAAAATCTGCTGCTACAAAAGTTTTTGTCTATTATTTTTAAAGCACTTTAGGCTAAATTAAACAAATAAATATTGAAAAATATATATTAATAAAAAATATAAATAATGTACAAAAATACTAATTTCAAAAATCAAATAAAAATATGGTCACTCCATAATAAAAACCAACTGCAATATCTCAAAAATCAAAAATTACAGATAAAATTAACTTTTACAGGTGGATTGTTTATGAAAGCCGAATTAGGTAAAGAAGCTTTTAAGGTAAACGGTTCTATTTTAAATCATCAGCAGTTTACCAAACCTGACTTAACAAACTAGTATAAAAAAGTGGACGCTTTAATTGTTGCACTTAAAAACAAATTTTTCTAGAAAAATCATTCTTATTTGATTATGCTGTCATTAAACTTGCAGGTTCTGATCCGCTACAAAGTCAGGGTTACGTTCGCATTATTTTCTAGTTTTTGGTAGAGCCAAAAAATAATACCGTTTAACTTTTTTTAATATTTTAAATTTTTAGTTTGATTTTTAGCTTATGTTAGTTAGTTATGTAAACTCCTCATCCTTTTCAACGCAGCTTTTTTCCACATTACACGGTGAGCTTTAATCTTAAAAAATCTAAGTACTAGGTTCGACACAAATCGGTTTATAAATATAGGATAAAGTATTGTGGCCAATTAAAATGCCTTGGGTGACATTTGTGGCAAACTAAAAGAAGTTGCCGCCATTTTGTGACACTGTAAATAGAACACTAACGTGTGCCAATTTGTGACACTAAAATCAAATTACTGAGTAATTAAACAAATATCTGGAAGCAGAACTGTATTTTCCAGCTAGGTAAAACATTGATATGCCCGGTAACTTTTATACAGTGGAGAAGGGGGGGGTTCAGAAATAAAAAAAATTTAAGCGCCACAGTGTTAATATCAATGTTTTACAAAGAAGATCTTAATAAAATACAGTTCAACCCAAACGTTGTAGCCAAACAATGAAATTCTACCTACTTCCGAGGCTTCCAGAGTATTTGTCCAATTAAAAAAACCAAAAAAAAATTAACTCATCGACAAAATAAAATTGTAAAAGATTGAAATAAGATGACAAAACTAGAGGCACGTTACAGGTAGATGGACTCCTTTAACAGGTCATAGTGTACCTACATCTGAGTCAGTAGTGTGAGACTCAGTTATATAAACGATTGTAAAAAAAAATATATACTTCCAAAATTATTCCGTCATAGGGGAGATCTGGACCAAATATCTGCTGTCATCATGCTACGTTGGATAGAATGAGACAGACAGCAACCCAGTCCGAGATTCACCCCATGAGGTAAAACAGTGTAAGGAAACCGCAAAAAAATATAACCTCATCTCTCTTTTGTCTCTGCAAAGTTGGTCATTGGGTTGTACAAATAATACAACAAAAATTAGTTCATCTTGTTTATTTTCACAGGAGGATGAAAATGAAATTGATCAAAATACAAAAAAAATATTGAAATCTGAGAATAATACTTGAATAAACATGAAATATAAATCAATGAAACAAGGAAACAAGTTAGAGCCAAGGGCGTTCAATTTCACAGAAAAATAATATAATTAAATATGCCGCAAAATCTTGGGTTATTACGTCATACCTTTATCTTGCGTTCACAAGAAGTGTTAAAATTATATTTAAAATTTATGGAAAAAAAAATTATATCAAAAAAAATGTTTGCTTGTATGAAATTGAAGTAAACTCCTACCTTGGTCCTTGATTATTTTATGAGTTCTTGGTGTTATATTAAACCTGAAGTGTTGCTCTCCAACGTTCCTCCTGCTACTCCGGGTTCAGTTCTGCCGCGCCTTCCCTCGTGTTTGCTTAGCACATCACGCTAGGGCAGCACATGGGTCTTGAATGTTGGTTCCTTGTCCCGAGCGTAAAAACCCTTTCCCAGGGTTACAGTGCTACACCCGGCTTCACACCAGCGTCCAGCACAACTGTCCCAGTGATGGATTGGACAGGGCACTGCTCTTTGCGTATGAATGGCGTAGGCTGCCTTAAATCGCCTAAACAACGACGGCTCACAGTTATACCGTCTATGGTAAAATCTGCAACTACTGCAGTGCCGCCAATAAGTGCCAATAACCACAAAAACAATGGCGACACCAACAGACGGCCACCAGCCCAGCCAAAATTCTTTAGGAAAAGACACTTTGTCAAGAACACAAAAAAATGAAGTTGCCGGAAATCGTTCGTAGATCTGGTGGGGACAGTACCAACCTAATTTTCCCGGTAAAATTCAAATAAGGATGCAAAAATCTCTAACTCCGGTTAGCGAGCCTGGAGAAAAAAACCGCGATTTTCAAACTAACCAATGATAAAATACACTAACTACTTCCGTACCGGTCTATAGGGGGCATCATCGACCAAGGGGATATCGAAAATACGTAAAACGCACATTGAGGTGTTGTCAGATCTATTTCTACGGATTGGAATTGTTATAACAAGGACATCGAGACATCCTCCATACATAAACCGAACATTTGCCTACCGGACCCCCGCCAACATAGCAAGTAGGAGGAAAATAACCCGCTAGACTATAAGAAGCTTAGCATTGAAACCATCAACTGTAAAATCAATTACTGGAGATTCGAGCATGCATCAAACCCAGGAATATTCGAACATTCAACCAATTCCCATATGAGTAAAGCTATACTAAGTGTAGAATTTAGTTGTATTTTAGTTACAGTTTTAGTCAAAAGTTTCCTTTGCTCTTTATATATGTTTTCTCTAAGATTTATATGGTTTGACGCCATTTTTGTAAAACATTTCTACATTAATAAAGTTGTTTCTGAACTTGAACCTAAAATACACATTGAACTACTGCTTAAACTCGGCACAAGAGTGTTCAGATGTTAAGTTTGCTCACCACTAGCTAGCCCTACACAACCTTCCAATCCGACTGAGTTAGCTATTAACTTTATTTAGCTATGATTATATATAAATTTATATAATATAAAAATACGATTTTGTTTATTCTTTTAGTCCTGGTTTTTATCCCTCGTTTATCTCCCATTTACAAAAGTTCATAACTCGTATTTATTTTATCTTCTTTTATTCTTATCAAATTAATAAAGATATCAAAGGGGCGGAGCCTCGGTTGTTCCTGGTCAAACCGTGAACTAAATATGTTTTCGTGCTATAAAAACTAGTTAATTCGTGAAGAAAAAGAGGTTTTGGAAGCATCATTGTCCTAATATCCTCGAAAATAAACATAAGCGAATGAAATGTTCATCTAAATGTTTTCTTCCTGTTACTGAAACCATTAGTGATGCGGCAACGCCGCCATTCCCCAGCAGAACAGCTGTTTATTTTCATGAACGTCAAAGAAAATTACGAAATTTTACAGATAAACAAAACAATCAAAAGTTTTTATGTGATTTTTCCCGAAACCTGTGATCTCAAATTCCAATTACGATGACTAAATAATGCGATGTGCGCAGTGTCCACAATAATTCGATGGGATGCCTCCTGTTTAAGGTAACTTTCTAGACACTATCTAACCTCCAAACCTAGCTCTATAAAATACCCTTAATTTGTGTACAGAAAGACGAGTCGAAGAGCCTTGATTATTTACCTAAATAAAACAAATATGTAACGTTTGCCTTAAACGTAAAAATGACATAATCCCCCCCAACTTCAAGACGATTAACCTAAGAAGGTTAATCGGAGAGGTCCGCTGCCGACTTAAGGTCTTTGGCATGCCAGCTCCCTGGTAGTACTTTCCCCGATGGTTCCTGAAGCTCAAATATCCAAGGAGAAATTTTATTCCTAATCACATAAGGACCATCGAATTTCGGTGCTAACTTCTTCGAGAAAAACTTCGCAGCATCTGACAACACATAATTCTTCTTCAAAACACGCTGACCCACAACAAAGTTGAGTACCCTTGTACGCAAATTATACTGAACTACGTTTTTCTCTCCTGCCGCCTCTAACCTTCTCTTAACATCAGCATAGAGCTTCCGGAAACCTTCGTTCTTACTTTCAGCTGCGGATTGTACACCATTCTCTTCAGATAACAAAACTGGGTTGGAGTAATCTTTTCCTGACGAACACATATTCCTACCAAAATTAACAAAGAAAGGAGACATCCTGGTTGTCTCATGGGTTGCAGTACGAATCGCGCAGGCAAGTTTATGTATTTGTTCGTCCCACTTCCTGTGGTTGTCTTTCATATAACAACATAACATGGTTTTTAACGTGCGATTCGTCCTTTCTGTTGGATTCGCTCTGGGGTGATAATACGGATTATACTGAATTTTAACCTGATAACTCTCAGCAAAACGCTTAAACTCGTTACTTTTGTACTGAGGGCCATTATCACAAAGTATCAAACGGGGTACTCCGAAGACCATAAATACTTGCTCCTCAAGATGCTTGACAACAGCTTGAGTAGGGGCTGTTCGCATTGGAAAAACTAAGGAAAACTTACTCAAATAGTCCGTAATGACGAGAATCCAGCAATTACCCTTTGTCGAACGAGGTAGGGGTCCACATAAATCTGTTTAAATAATTTCCCAAGGACGAGTTGGTTCTGGGTGAGATATCATCTGATCAGATACACCTTGTGTATCACCTTTATGAGCTGCACAGACAAAGCATTTCTTTACAAAAGTTGCCACGTCCTGGCGCATTTTTGGCCAATAATATTTTTCTGCCAGTCTGTGGAAGGTTTTATATACACCCATATGTCCTGCGGTAGGAGGATCATGAGCTTCTCCAATAATTCTACCCCTCTGATCTTTGGGGACTACCTCTTTCCAATAGTCGTTAGCTGGTGAAAGTTGAGGGTATTCTTGTTTGACATATTTATACAACTTATTATCAGTGTATCTCCAATTCATAAATTTTAACGGTGATTCTACGACCCTGTTTACCATCTTTTGGTACCATCCATCTTTAGCTGATGAAACGTCTCTGGGCTGCGAAATTGTATCAATCATGGGTACCGCACGAGACAACATGTCCGGGACAACTAAATCTTTGCCTTTTCGATGTATTACTTCAAAGTCATATTGCTGCAGTTTTACAGACCAACGAGCAAGTCTTCCACTGGGCTCTTTCAAGCTATGAAGCCATTTTAAACTAAAATGATCTGTTATGACCTTAAATGAGATCCCTTCAATATAACGCCGGAGCTTCTCTATCGCCCAAACCAATGCCAAACATTCTCGCTCGGTGGTCGTGTAAACTCGTTCTTGCTTAGTCAAAGATCGACTCAAATAGCATTTGACTTTGTCTCCCTCAGGATAAGGCTGCGTTAAACATGCTCCTATTCCATATCCTGATGCGTCTGTTTGAATGACAAATTCTTTGGTATAATCTGCACATGTAAGAATCGGTGCCGTCACTAAAAGTTCCTTAATCTTAATAAATGCTTTTTCGCAGTCTGGAGTCCAATCGAACTTTTGATTTTTCTTAGTTAGAGCTATAATTGGAGCTATTATCGCTGAAAAATTCTCTATGAAACGTCTATACCAGGAAATTGTACCTACAACTCTACGGACTTCTCTGACAATTCATGGCCTCTGGAGCTCTAACATGGCTTTAATTTTATTAGGGTCAACTCGGATGCCTCGACGGTCCACTACGAATCCTAAATAAGTCATTTCTGGCCTACACAGTTGGCATTTCTCCCAACTTACCGTTATTTTTGCATTCTGCAATCTTCGTAGGACTTCCTCAAGAATTCTAAGATGTTCAGAAAACCTCTGTGTGACAATTACGAGGTCATCGAGATATACGTACACGTAGGGGTCTAAATCGTTTCCTATGATGCTATCTATGAGTCTCTGCCAAGTTGCAGGTGCATTATGAAGTCCAAAAGGTAACCATTTAAATTGGAAAAGACCTCGTCGACAGATGAATGCTGTTAATGGCTTTGATGATTCTTCCATTGGTACTTGCCAGTAAGCACTCTTAATATCTAAAGTTGACAAGTACTTAGCATCTTTCAATTTGTCAAGAGTCTCGGATACGAGTGGTAAAGGATAACTATCACGCGCCGTCACTGAGTTCAATTTGCGGTAGTCTACGCAGAAACGATATTTCTTTGTGTTTTTCTTTTGTACCATTACCACTGGTGAAGCCCATGAACTACTACTCCGTTCTATTACATCTAGTTTTAGCATTTCGTCGATTTCGTCATCAATAAGTTTTTCGTCGATTTCGTCATCAATAAGTTTTTGAATGACCGGTCAGACCTTATATGAACGCTGTCTTATCGGTGCTGCATCTGTTGTAATCTTATGTTCTACTCTGTCTGTACATCCTAGTCGTTCTGATTCATAAGGCGTAAGAGTAGTTTGTTGGTCTGATGTTTCTAAAGAGCAAATCACATCTTTATTATCGGCAAATTGCCACTCATTAGTACTTAAGTTCGGTACTATCCCCATCGAAATCCAAAAATCTAGACCCAAAATCAGAGTGTGTGGCAACTCAGGAAAGACGACGACCTCTATTAACCTAAATTTATCTTGAACTTGCATAGGAAGCTGCACTGTCCCAATACTACTCGTGCTTTGACCATTTGCCACAATACAACTCGTCTTCTTCGTCGTATTAAGTGAAAAACCAAACCTCTCGATGATTGACCAACCATGATTCCCTAAAAAGGTACGTGAAGCCCCGGAATCCAACAAACCTAATAACTTATTTCCGAGCACATCCTCTTCTAAATAAGGCCTCTCATCTTTACGAGCATGACTTATCACATAATTTAAAACGTACGTTAGCCTATCGGTCGATGCTTGTTCAGGCTGACTCGAAGGTCGACCGCCTACGAGCGCCTGCGTCCGTTTCCCTGACGATTACAATTACGACATTCTCTTACTGTTACCCCTGCTTGTCCACACGAATAACACTGCTTTCCTCTAGGTAATGCGCACCCGATCGCTATGTGCCCTGTTTGGTTGCATCTATAACAAACAATGTCCCTATTCGCCCTACCAGATTCAACACCATGTGGTGGTTGTACGTCCCTGTCACTTATGCTAGACTGACCACTAGGTGGTTGTAGTCTCTCTCTATCACCTCTAGCAGAGAAACTGCTTGCTGGCTGCTGCCTATTTCTGTCGAATCTATTAGCAGGATGATTTTAATACTGTTGGTTCGATGTCCCGGCACCTGATATTTGAATTGCATCAACCCCTGTTGGAAAATCCTCAATATCGCTCTCTACGTCAACGTAGGCCAAGTCAGGTTCAATAGATTGGTTTCTTCTAGGAGTAAAATTCTCCTCCTCTAACCCATATCTCTGGTCTATTCTACGACACAAATCTTTTAAATGTGATAGGCTATTGACCTCAGTAGCAATCAACCCATTCTTATAGATGTCCGCTATACTTCTGAAGACGATAGCTAATTTTGCCTCTTCAGAAACAGGTCAGCCAAGTCTTTGGAAGTATGTGTTCATGACAGCAATATAGGTCCCTATAGACTCTCCAGGGCCTTGTTTACGTTTTTGGATTTCCTTCAACAGCTTCTCGCCATATGAAGAAGGAAGATATTCTGCCATGAACCTCTGTTCCAGCTGTTCCCATGTATGGACTTCTCTTCGAACATCTTTATAAAAAGTATAGGCTGACTTTTCAAAAAGATCAATGCCTGAGTTCAGTAACACCTTTTTGCTAACTCCTCTAGCCTGACTCAACTCGTCCACTCTCTCAAAAAATGCAGTGACGGAGATCGTACCCCTCTCGCCTGTCAACTTAAGGTTCCATTTATGCGGAGGTACAGGTGCAACGTGATATGAGGTACCAGGATCACTTGACATTGGTACTGGCGACGAACATGAAAATGGTCGTGACTGAGCAATTGGTGCTATGCTACTTTGGAGGGCAGCTAAACTCAAAGGAACGGTAGACGGTTGTTGATAATGAAGAGCTGATGCACCGTCATTCTCGATCAGCATTGGGGGTGGTGCCTGTATTGGTGCTTGAGTTGGGTTTGTAAGCACTTGCATTTGCACTAGAGCAATGGCCGACGGTTGGTTTGTAGGCTGTTGAGCTGTTCTCTGTGTGCTCGAGTGCTGTGGTTGCGGGAAATGAGACTGGCTGGGAATGTTGCCAACATTTGTCGAGTGATCTGAGCTTCGACTCGTTGATTGGGTTTCAGATGCTTCATCATCATCTGAGGTCACGCCAACTCTTAATAAATCTGTTGCTTGGCTCTGCAACCTCCCAATCAAACTCAAGGTTTCCGCAACCAGTATGCCTTTTGTTTGACTTTCTTCAAAGTTTGACGGATTCATGTTATTTATCTTGGCTAACACATGTTCCAACCTTACAGCGATTTTCCTAAACTCGCCCCCTTTTAAGGGGATTTAAAGGGATACGCCCTCATACTTGCATCAGTCTTTTCTCTTTGCTTAATCAGCATGAGCTGTTGTTTCATTTCTTCCGCCGATCCAATGGCTATGCCTCTCCATGTTAATTCGTAGATTAACTCGTACTTGACTAAGTACCTTATGTCAGACAGCCGACTCAAAGAAATAGCCATGGTGCCTTTTATATTCAAACTTTAAACTTTAATTAAAACTGTTAATTATACCTCCCAGTTATAAAAACTAAACCACGCAATAACAAACACAAAGTTCACTTTCAATTCACTAGTGAAAATCACTATAAATTTTCTCACAAATGTAGAAAATATAAAACTTAAATACGGGCAGACGCGAACAAAATCGAAGAACACCGGAGCAGTAAGAAAATAAAATTTATTTGCATTTAAAAATGTAATCATAGTTTATAATAATTAATTGCACAACCAACCATGACGTCCAACCTTGCAGAGAGAAATAACTACTTAAATCCTAAATTAGAATTAACAAGTAGCCATAAAAAAAGTTTAAAAAAATAAAAGAGAGACAAGAGCTTTGGCAGTGTTTAGGTCTTATGTTCCACTCCTGCGTGAGTAAAACCAAAAAAAAAAAATAATTGCGCTTATCCTAGCTGAACTGGATCAAAATTCAAGTTGAGTGATGTTTGTTTACCTCAGCAACCGAATAGGTAAATTTGTCCTTAAATAGAACGTACAACAGACTACCTATAACAAAAATCCCAAAGCTGTTGTACACAGTTAACGCTAGGGTATACTCCTGCTATTGCAGAACGGCTCCACTAATAAACTCCTCAAAAAAACCCAAATCGCCGTATACAATGATTTTTCTCAAAAGAATAAATCAAAACCCACTTTAACCTGCTTACCTATCCTAAGGTTCACGAACCATGCATTGCTTAAGGCAACATCATCCCTTAATATATAAGTGAACGCAATAAACATCGGAGCAGATGTTCATGTTATAGAAATCGTAAAATATGCTCAATCAAAAAAAAATCCGCTCGCTAAAATTGCGTCGAATTAGACTAGTAAGGATTTTGTGTGTAATTAAAAAAAATTTTTAAAAACATTACCGATGGTATTAAAAAATTTACAAATAACGTCTTGGTAGGACTGCAACTCTCTAATAATCATTAAAATGAAATTCCCAAAACTTAATCTAAATTGATGCAAACCATGGTCAAAAAGACCGAAAGGTGTCAAAAAAAATTAAAAAACATTTTTTGGTGTCAACCACAGTGGCCCAATAATAAAAAAATTAAATAGTGGCTCACTACAATTTTCAAAATATTACCCTACCCTAATAGGTGGTTTGAAGTAGGGGAAAAAAATTAAAACAAATGATGCTAGGTTGTTAAAACGCGAGGGTTCGAAAAAATATTTAAATAACCCGGTAAAAGAATTGTAGGGCAAGGTACTACTATGCACCAAAAAAAAATTTTTTCAACAAGAAAATCAAGTTTCCTTCCTTAAAAAGAATATTTTTAAAAAAATATTAAAAATGTTTAAGTGGGGTTGCAGCTCCTATTAACGATTTTAAAAGAATTAAAATAAAATTAGCACTAGAAAAATCTTAATAGAGTTATGTCATGCAACAGTTTTTGTTCTGTTCCTTTAAAAAAACAGATGTAGATTCTCTTTCCTCTCCCAAAACTGTGTGAATGTGAAAAGTGAATGAGCAAGAAAAATTAATTTACTATACGAAAAAAAAAGTATTGAACATAAAATTTACTTAAGAAGCATAAGGTATAAAAATCGTAATTGCAAAAAAAACCAATCAGTTTAGGAAAAGTTAAAAAAATATTTATGTTGCAAAAAAACAAACGATGTTAGTATATTTGTTTAAAATTATTACTGAAGGAAATAAACAACGTGAGTACTTATTTACTGTACCACTATAATAATGTGAACCTAAGTTTTAAACTTTGCACTCAACCCCGTAAAGAATTATCTTGTGTGCACTTTCAGAAAAACAACTATGAAAACAATTCCAAGGTTCACCTATAAGAACGTAGTAAAACTAAATCTGCCTACTCAAGTGTCTTTACACACAACATCTAATCAAAAAAAATGTTACTGCTTAATGCATTCTCAGATCCTTATTCCTGGTGTTCACGAGATATAAAATTAAGTTGGGCCCTTCCCACAACTATTATTCAAAGCAAAAATTAGCAAATGTTCAAGGGCTAATGAGACCCTATCTCTACAAATGACATTTTGAAATGAAACAGCTGGGAATAATCCTGCGTAACAACCAGACAACAAAAATCAAGAAGCCAAAACTATTACATTAATTTTAAAAGAGCATAATAACTACCGGCCCCAATTAAACTTTTGTTATATCAACAAAACTCGGCCTAAAACCAAAAAACTTTTTATTAGACATTTCCCCTATTTCATAAGTATAATGTCAATAAACCCAAAAACTTGTGATTTCCATTCCAATCCCATCTGGACCCTATATATTTTTTTAAACCGTTAAACGCCCACAGGCGAAACAATATCTTATTTCAAAGAAAGGGTGAATATATATTGAAGCACCCTGTGAAAATAGGACACTGTCATGGAAAATTGTTCAGATCAGTGTTCTTACTAATTTTTAACCTAAATATATCTAGTTCCCTCATGTGCATGTTACTATTTTAATTCCTATCAAAAAATCAATGATCTTAAATTTATTGTTTAACCTTTCCCATTTATTCCACAACAGTGTACTGTAATTTAAAAATTTGCTTCATTATTTGAGGTCGCCAGTATAAAATTATTTTAAAATGAAAATGAAATAAAAAAAAATTATTTCCCAATTGTCCACAACTTCCAAGTTTTCATCCCTAAATACCTAGGTACTTTCTCAGTCTAACACCATCCATCGTTATCCAACATAACGCTTTAATTTCAGAAGCAACAAAACGAAGATGAAGTGAAAAAGCTAAGCAAGTAAGTTGTAAGTTGAGTTACAATGGGCGCAGATGACAGGCCCCTTTTAATTACACGCCACTGTCCTAAAATGCAAACTATCAAAAAAACTGAAGACTAGCATATCTGGCGTCAAACAACATTTGGCATGAATAAAAATAATTCCATATCATACCAGTATCCTCAAAAACAAAAAGTTTTTTTATTATAAGACCCAAACACCTAACCAATAAATCTTGTTATTTAAAACTATGATTTGGAAGTAAAAGATTTATTTATTCCTGCCTGATCAATTAAGACAAAAAAAGGTTCACCTTTTCTAAGTCAAGAAGTTCCCGTTTGGTCCCCTAAAAAAAATATAACCTGTCTGGTCACCCTTTAAAACTACGACCACTATACAAACCGTTTTGATGAGAAATTATGTTTACAGAAAGAGATAATCTTTTAAGAAAAATTAAATTATTTAAAAAAAAGAAGTAAAATTTTGAAATATTTTTACCAATTACCACCGCCTAGCATTTATATTTAGTTGAAAGTCTCTCTTAAATTCACTGACCAATTTCACGGCCTCAAAATGACATTACTTAAAAAAAAATTACTGAACTTTACAAATGAACTAAAAAAAATCAAAAAAACTTATATCTATATCTGTCTCAGTTAAACATTTCTTTTGTGGTATTATATCTAGTTAGGCTTCAAATTCATTTTCTCTCTATTCAATCTGGAGCAGGCAAAACTTCTCAAGGCTCAAAAATAAATGTTTGCCCTCCATTGGCCATGACCAAGCTATGACCTGAACGCAGAAAAAAAAAACAGAAAAATTAATTGTGAACCAGAAAAACTTTAATTAATAGAAATACCCGTAGGTCATTTTTTTTTAAATGCACTCCAAAGCCCAACGCTGTAATTTCTACCAAAAAAAATTTGACCAGTCACAAAAACACAACTAGACTCGATAACCAAAGACCTAAAAAACTGTCCTTCAAAAAAAAACACCCCAAAAAAAAATGTTAACTGGACTTTTGGCATTGATCTTCAGCCAATGTGTTGCTCTAGGGATTTTAACCCTGTGTTTCCTGACGTCTCGAGCTGACACTACATAGTAGTCGTACCCTCCTCTGACCCGATGTAACTGAGTGACGTAAGATCTTAATTGTCATCAACAGTTACCACCAAAAAACAAGAAAAGAAAATGACAAAGCAAAATAAACTCATTTTCCTTTTCTTTCATTTTCATTAATTTATACTTTCAACTAATTAAAATTACCAGCTTGTATATTTACTCTAAAACAACCCAGCCAAGAAAAATTTGTGTGAAACCCTGTAAAAATATTCCAATTTCCAAGTGGTGATATCCCACATAAAATCACAAAAAAAATAACTTGTTGACCTAAATAAATTGACTGCACTAAAAAATAATCGGTGAAACAATTTCTATCTTACCACAAGCAGGAAATAATAACATATAAATAAATGAACCTGCAAAAAAAAATTGTTAGGAAAAACACACTACCTATGTCATATATTTAAAACATAAAAAGACCATGTCTGAAGGTCCACCTATAAATCAACAAAAAAATTGAAGTAAATTTACATTACTGTTTTAAAAAAAAATTAAAACATGTTTTTCCTACAAAAACTTTAAAGAATTAAGACATGAGTTGGACTCCGTTCAATAAAAACTCCTATGTTTTTTATCTACTTACTCTTCCTTAATAAATAAAAATGAATCTTTTTATTTTCCAAGAAAAAACTTGTGAAGATAAGCTAATAAAAAACTATGAGAATCAATAGAGCAACAACGAATTTCAAATCAACGCTTAAATATTACTAAAAAAATTTTTTTAAATAATGTTATCAAAACCAACGATGATGGAAAATCTTGTTTTTTCTTAAAAAATGATTGAGTGTCAAAAACACTGACAGCCACTGAAAGCCTTAAACCTGGCTATGGCTGTACCACAAAAAAAAAATTAAAAATTTTTGAAAAATAACCTCAAAAAGTTTTTTCTTTTTTTTCCAACTTCAAAAAACGAAAAAAAATTACATCAGATGTTAAAAAACTAGCCAAAAACTCACGTAGGGCGCCAATTGTGGCCAATTAAAATGCCTTGGGTGACATTTGTGGCAAACTAAAAGACGTTGCCGCCATTTTGTGACACTAAAATCAAATTACTGAGTAATTAAACAAATATCTGGAAGCAGAACTGTATTTTCCAGCTAGGTAAAACATTGATATGCCCGGTAACTTTTATACAGTGAAGAAGGGGGGGGGAGTTCAGAAATAAGAAAATTTTAAGCGCCACAGTGTTTTAATATCAATGTTTTACAAAGAAGATCTTAATTAAAATACAGTTCAACCCAAACGTTGTAGCCAAACAATGAAATTCTACCTACTTCCAGAGTATTTGTCCAATTAAAAAAACCAAAAAAAAAATTGACTCATCGACAAAATAAAATTGTAAAAGATTGAATTAAGATGACGAAACTAGAGGCACGTTACAGGTAGATGGACTCTTTTAACAGGTCATAGTGTACCTACATCTGAGTCAGTAGTGTGAGACTCAGTTATATAAACGATTGTAAAAAAAAATATATACTTCCAAATTTATTCCGTCATAGGGGAGATCTGGACCAAATATCTGCTGTCATCATTCTACGTTGGGTAGAATGAGATAGACAGCAACCCAGTCCGAGATCCACCCCATGAGGTAAAAGAGTGTAAGGAAACTGCAAAAAAATATAACCTCATCTCTCTTTTGTCTCTGCAAAGTTGGTCATTGGGTTGTACAAATAATACAAAAAAAATTAGTTCATCTTGTTTATTTTCACAGGAGGATGAAAATGAAATTGATCAAAATACAAAAAAAATATTGAAATCTGAGAATAATACTTGAATAAACATGAAATATAAATCAATGAAACAAGGAAACAAGTTAGAGCCAAGGGCGTTCAATTTCACAGAAAAATAATATAATTAAATATGCCGCAAAATCTTGGGTTATTACGTCATACCTTTATCTTGCGTTCACAAGAAGTGTTAAAATTATATTTAAAATTTATGGAAAATTTTTTTTTATCAAAATAAATGTTTGCTTGTATGAAATTGAAGTAAACTCCTACCTTGGTCCTTGATTATTTTATGAGTTTTTGGTGTTATATTAAACCTGAAGTGTTGCTCTCCGAAATTCCTCCTGCTACTCCGGGTTCAGTTCTGCCGCGCCTTCCCTCGTGCTTGCTTAGCACATCACGCTAGGGCAGCACATGGGTCTTGAATATTGGTTCCTTGCCCCGAGCGTAAAAACCCTTTCCCAGGGTTACAGTGCTACACCCGGCTTCACACCAGCGTCCAGCACAACTGTCCCAGTGATGGATTGGACAGGGCACTGCTCTTTGCGTAGGAATGGCGTAGGCTGCCTTAAATCGCCTAAACAACGACGGCTCACAGTTATGCCGTCTTTGGTATAATCTGCAACTACTGCAGTGCCAATAAGTGCCAATAACCACAAAAACAATGGCGACACCAACAGACGGCCACCAGCCTAGCCAAAATTCTTTAGGAAAAGAGAAAAGACACTTTGTCAAGAACACAAAAAAATGAAGTTGCCGGAAATTGTTCGTAGATCTGGTGGGGACAGTACCAACCTAATTTTCCCGGTAAAATTCAAATAAGGATGCAAACCCATTTATAAAAAAACGCTCTCGCCGAAAAATCTCTAACTCCGGTTAGCGAGCCTGGAGAAAAAAACCGCGATTTTCAAACTAACCAATGATAAAATACACTAACTACTTCCGTACCGGTCTATAGGGGGCAGCATCGACCAAGGGGATATCGAAAATACGTAAAACGCACATTGAGGTGTTGTCAGATCTATTTCTACGGATTGGAATTGTTATAACAAGGACATCGAGACATCCTCCATACATAAACCGAACATTTGCCTACCGGACCCCCGCCAACATAGCAAGTAGGAGGAAAATAACCCGCTAGACTATAAGAAGCTTAGCATTGAAACCATCAACTGTAAAATCAATTACTGGAGATTCGAGCATGCATCAAACCCAGGAATATTCGAACATTCAACCAATTCCCATATGAGTAAAACTATACTAAGTGTAGAATTTAGTTGTATTTTAGTTACAGTTTTAGTCAAAAGTTTCCTTTGCTCTTTATATATGTTTTATCTAAGATTTATATGGTTTGACGCCATTTTTGTAAAACATTTCTACATTAATAAAGTTGTTTCTGAACTTGAACCTAAAATACACATTGAACTACTGCTTAAACTCGGCACAAGAGTGTTCAGATGTTAAGTTTGCTCACCACTAGCTAGCCCTACACAACCTTCCAATCCGACTGAGTTAGCTATTAACTTTATTTAGCTATGATTATATATAAATTTATATAATATAAAAATACGATTTTGTTTATTCTTTTAGTCCTGGTTTTTATCCCTCGTTTATCTCCCATTTACAAAAGTTCATAACTCGTATTTATTTTATCTTCTTTTATTCTTATCAAATTAATAAAGATATCAAAGGGGCGGAGCCTCGGTTGTTCCTGGTCAAACCGTGAACTAAATATGTTTTCGTGCTATAAAAACTAGTTAATTCGTGAAGAAAAAGAGGTTTTGGAAGCATCATTGTCCTAATATCCTCGAAAATAAACATAAGCGAATGAAATGTTCATCTAAATGTTTTCTTCCTGTTACTGAAACCATTACTGATGCGGCAACGCCGCCATTCCCCAGCAGAACAGCTGTTTATTTTCATGAACGTCAAAGAAAATTACGAAATTTTACAGATAAACAAAACAATCAAAAGTTTTTATGTGATTTTTCCCGAAACCTGTGATCTCAAATTCCAATTACGATGACTAAATAATGCGATGTGCGCAGTGTCCACAATAATTCGATGGGATGCCTCCTGTTTAAGGTAACTTTCTGGACACTATCTAACCTCCAAACCTAGCTCTATAAAATACCCTTAATTTGTGTACAGAAAGACGAGTCGAAGAGCCTTGATTATTTACCTAAATAAAACAAATATGTAACGTTTGCCTTAAACGTAAAAATGACACGTTACAGTATAGGGTAAAGATTTTGGGTCCGCCGTGCAAGTTTTTTTTTGTTTAAGTAAAAAATAATAATAAGCGACGTTAAACACCGCAGAGTTCCAGATTTAATACATATAGGTTCATAAATGTAAAAGTTCTCCATTTCGGATCCGCCATAATATTTTTTCTAGGTTTGAGAGAAATCTATCGGCTTTATACACCCCAAAATTCCAATTTTGATACATATCGGTTCACAAATAGAAAACTGTCCTTTTGGATTCGTCATGTAATTTTTAAGTTTGATTTCATAATTATACTCAACGACTTTAGACATGCCAAGGTTCCAAATTTGAAACCTACTGGTAAATAACTTTTTTTTAAATTAGGTTAAAAATCACATTTAGCGAATATTAGCACTAAATTTCATACTTACCGGTTCATAAATAGAAAACTTCGCCATTTTGGATTCGCCATTTTGATTGATAATTACGTCTTTCTCATTTCAAAACAAAATATTGTGACAAAACCTATTTTTCTAATTTTGGTCAAAAATCAGATCCGGGAGCCCACTGTGCAGCGCTATGAGTTGGACAGCAATAAAAAATAAGCTGTGCTTTAAAAAGAGATGCAAATGAGTATGTTCCAAAATTACAATTTATGTCGGTTCGTTTCGGTTGCTAATGTCAACCTACGTCACGAGTCAGCGCCTAATTGACAGATCTAGGATAGAAAGTAAGAGACAAACATTCAAAAAAACAAAAACCTCGGAAAAAAGTCCAAAAATGAGAAAAATAGCATATAACTTCACAGTAGGAGTGTCTTTTATGCCTGCACAATTTGTGGCCCTGGCTACGCTCGTGTTAGTAGTAGTAGTAGTGGTGTGGGGTAGGCTCCATACCTAGTGACTAGGCAAATGAAGCGCCCTTTTCGCCAACCCCCGGGCATCCCTTCTACTGCGTCCTTCCTTCGCTAAGGAATCTACCCGTCTTCTGTACAAAGGCCGGAATATCGGGCCACCTCAGATTCAGAAGGTGCTCCGTTTCAAAGACTTCCTCTTCGAATACCTCTCTTCTTGCCTCCTTGTATGCTTCACATGATGAGGGAAAATGCGCCGAGGTCTCGTCCTCGGCCCAACATCGCTCGCACGTCGCGTTCTCCTTCACTCTCATCCTTGCCAAGTGTCCTTGTAGGACGCAGTATTCGGTTAGGACTCCCACTATGGCTCCCACCTCTCTTCGTGTTCTGCGAAACAGCCAGTCTCTACGGGATTTGCTGTATCCTGTCACATACACCTTCACCTGTCTGGCGTTTCCTGTGTTGGTCCATTCCTTTTGTACATCTTTCTGGGTCCACTCTGTTAGGGCCGACTTTTGCCCTCTTAAGAGCCCCAGTAAAGGCTTTGGCCCGACGCATTTCTGCCGGGATCCTCCCCTGGCGAGTTCGCCTACGCTCGTGTTGGAAAGTTTTCGCCTCAGGATAAAAAGTGCGACTGTTATCTTTGGTACACTATTATTCTCAAAAGTATATAATATTATATTATATACCAAGAGATAAAAGTGTCACTTTCTATCCCTAGGCGGAAAGTTTGTGGCCCGAGCAGAGCGAGAGCTGCAGTTCGTCGGGAGGGTAAATAGACAGTTTTATCACAAGCTTTGTACGCTATTTTTCTACTTTTTCATTTAGTTTGTTTTTCATTACCAAAGTGAGGAAAATAAAAATGGTAGGCAGCAGTTAGCTTAACAGTCTCACAGAAATTAAAAACGTACAATATAAAAAGTAAAAAACAGCCAAGGTTTTATATTAAAACAAAATGTAGTAACTATTAATAGTCATTAAGGAAACAAAACTTAAAAAATATTAATATAAAAATAGCCATCAGAACAACCAGCGCTAAGTTTTAAAAGTTTCTTTACAATGTTCTGATACTGGAGGAATATTTGGTTATGGTTGTAAGTTTTTTTAAGGGTCTTTCATCTGTTGTCAGAACGAGCTTTTTTTTGGTTTTGTTTCTTTTATCTCTTTATCGCTGACGTTTTTCTTTTGGTACCTAAGCTTAATCAATTTTTTTTAATCAATTTTCACCTTTGCTCCTTTTGTTTTCATTTCTGTTTTCAGTTTCTTCTCTTTTAATTCATCTTCTTTTTCTGTGCCTCCCTTCTCTTTTTCTTTGTGTGTGTAAAAACAGCAAAATATTGTAATTTTAATTTTAACTTTTTTTCTGTACAAACCTAGCATTAAAAATGCCAAAATGGTTTAACTGGTTCAAATATATTTTTTAAAACTGGTATAGTTAAGCGAAAGTTCCAGTAAATGAACAAATAAAGACCAGTGAATGAACACCGTTCATTTACTAGAATACTACTTAAAATGACAAAAATATTTAAATTTGGAAGCTTGCTTCACAAAAATACTTACTTTTGAGGTTTTCTTGTTTTCTGCAAATATGTAAATACCCATTGAATGAACACCTTGTTCATTGACTGGATTTTCGAAATATCTGTGTACCAGTAATTGAAGACGCAAATATTTTGAACATACATTACATTAGGTTGAGTTTCTTGGTCCTCTATTACCTATAATAACTGCTAAACACCCAAAATGTACGAAACTCCCTTTATAAATGCAAAATCCATAGTTCTATAAATCACCACTTTTAGCGTACCTTAACAAAATATGGCTGCCTGGCCGCTGCACTGAAACATCGGCTATATGCATTAAGTGCCAAGACTAGACTAACGGATTTTTCCAGCGCGTCTAGTGAAAAACACTTACGAAGAAAGTTGGTTAGCCATAGGACAGAAACAGAAAAAGATTTAAAAGCGTATCGCCTTATTTTACCGGAAAATAGAGCCAACTGTTCATTTACTGGTAGCTGTTCATTTACTGGTGCACTGACCCTAGTAGTTTTTTGCTATTTGTTGCCTTTGGC
Organism: Aspidapion aeneum; assembly: GCA_963576565.1. Lineage (NCBI taxonomy): Eukaryota > Metazoa > Arthropoda > Insecta > Coleoptera > Brentidae > Aspidapion > Aspidapion aeneum. The sequence continues at coordinate 60,097,228 of OY755040.1, read as the reverse complement.
TAATGGTCACGTTAATTCTGCACTTATAAACTACAACCCGGTTATTATTAGAAATTAATAGGTATAAATGCATGCATACCACTTTTTTTTAATTAAAAATATGACCGCTTTTGTTGCAATAACAAGCTAAATGTATTGATTGTAATAATTTGATAGCAGGTAGAATATGAACCACTATGGTGTATATTACATTTATTACTTTAAACTATAGTATTCCAAAATTAGTATTGCTATTTGTTAAGTTTCAAAAATTATTGTAAGTTTAGGAAAGCCGATTATTATTATTAATTAGGTATTACAAAACGAAGAATAGCAAAATAAACTAGATTTGAAATTGGCCCGTATTTTTTTAAAAATATTATGTATAGTGTCGGTAAATACTAAGGAGGCTAATAAGTTAAAATGTGAATTTGTATCTTCAGCTTGCGAGCCGTTAAATATTTTGAATTATTTGGTCGGATTTGTTTGCTTTGTTAAAGCTGCTCTTTTTAGTTGAAATTAGCACTACCAGTTTTCGCCTTTACATACCTAATGTTGCGTAAGGTAACTGTACCATTTTCTGACACTTTAAGGAGCCTAAAGTGAGAATTTGAATAAAAAAATTTTTTAGCTATTTTCTACTAACAAATTTGGTTTGAATTTTTGAAGTTTTTATTCCTAAACGATTTTCACTACTCTTAATAAAAATTTAATATATATAAACACTTTTTTAAAAAAAGTTTTGCATTCGTTCCCAAATATGACAAGGGTTTAAAAAAAAAAGCAACTTTTATCTGTCACCTGTTAAAACCTAAACCTGACAATGTATCTATCCTTTTCTGACAGATGCTGTACTCAATTCTGTACATGGAATAATTTGCACAAAAACATTGATTTCTAAATCTGATATACACATATAATATATCATGTCCTTGTTGTGACATCCCTGTCAGAATGGTTTTTGAAACTGAAATATTATGCCCCTTGTTCTGACACCCCTGTCAGAATTAGGCATTTAAAATTCTTGTTCTTTAAGGAATTAAAAATATATCGTTTTGTATGTTAAATAATGTAAAAGGAAATAACAACATAAAAATTATTTTGGACCTGGATCCTAATTCTCACAGCATGTGTCAGAATTAGGCACAGTAGAGCATTGCTCCTTAGTCTGACACCCCCAAAACTAAACTAATTAAAAAATAAAACTAAAAATACAAAAAAAAAACGTTTTATTATATCTAGATCTACTTAGGATTAAGTCTAAAAAGATTCTTTACTAAAAAATACGGAAAATATTGAGCATGAAATACAAATGGAATTGCCTTTACGTTATTACATTTCACAACCAAATGACAACAATCGAAGTGTTCACTCTTTTGTCGCGTGTGCAAAGAAAAATAACTAGCCGAATCCAATGAAATTAATTTTAGTTGCTGGGGGACCTATCACAAAATTTAGAAATATCTTGGCTAGTCACAAATCTCCAAAACAATTATTATTTCAGCAAATTTTCTAAAAAATTGTCAGATTACGGTGCACTGTCAGATTATGGTACACTTACCTTATATGAATTTTAGAAGCTTGTTTGCATTTCCTCAATATAGGTAGCTTAACCATTTTTCTTAAATCCTTTTTAATAGGTAATAAAATAAAGTATTAATTATGCAGCTATGTCATGCTCAGACAAAAGAAAATAATATCTGGTTATAAAAATGACTTTTAATTAGATTCATTACTTTGTTCAATCGCATGCTAGAAAATCACATGTACCTAGCTTGTGTTCAACGTATTATTTAAGGGGTTAATTATATTGTTACTATACAAATGCATTTATGAAAAATTATAAGGTTTCATGCCTTTTGGCATATTTTTTTTTTAAATAAGAAAGAAGATTAAAAAAGCAAATAAAAAGGGATGATCGAGAAAAATTAAAAGTTCCCGACAGTTTTATGAATATTAAATATAATTGACATAACGTGTGCAAAACGCTTTGCAGACCATTTTTGCGCACGCTTACATCATTTTTGCACATGGGTCTTCCGTCATTGTGATTTTTGTTTTTGGGACCCAACAATATAAGTTGGCTGAGTTCCATAGCAACCGTCACGTTTTGTTGATTAGATACTTCAAGAAATTGTTGAATTTTCAAAGTTTTGGTGTATAAATGTCGGATTCTGAGGAAATTTAGTTTAGGACTGCTACCCACAAAATACAAAATTAGGTATGAATCTGAGTATAGCCGATTCATGGAATGGAGTGATCCAAACTTTCTCAGAAAACGCACTAATGGTATTGTCTCAAGTCAGCGTTAAGTGCCAATCACAAGCATTAGACGACAAATATTTACTTATCAAGGCGGTGGTTGCAGTTGACCTGTCTCGGGCATATCGAAGAGAGGAATCATGTTACCTCAAAATAGAAGACACGAAGAATTTCGGCAGTGCTATGCTGATTAAACTGGAGAATACAAAAACAAAAGTACCAAGATCTTTTACAGTTACAGAAAGCCTTTAAACTATCTTGAAGAAGTACTGGGCTCTTCGTCTTCCCTATCTAAAGACAAGCAGATTTTTTTAAAACTATTAAACGGTAAAATGTTTAGGACAAAACTGGCATTAACAAAATTGGAAACATAGCTAGAGAAATCGCCAAGTTTTTGTTGCTAGGGAATCCAAAATGTTTCACGGAACATTGTTTTCGGTGTTCATCGGCCACAATTTTATTCAATTCTGGCTTAGATCTGGTTGCTCTTAAACGACATGGTGGATGGAAGTCTAGTTCAGTTGTCGAAGGCTATGTTGATGACTCACTGAGAAATAAAATGGAAGTTTTGAAAAAAACAGTCTTCAGTGTCTTCTGCTCATCTGTCGTTACAGAACCAGAACAAGCATTGTCCATTTGGAACAGAACAAGAAAACCACGACTACACGATGAAAAACTCCACTGAAAACACGACGCCAAAAATATTCTCCTCCCGAAAACAAGGTAAAAAATAAGCTTGAAGGAATCTTCGAATGTTACCATAATAGTACAATAAATAGAGGAGTTTTACCCTACAAAAGGTCCGGTAGTTCTGAATTTTGGATATGTTATTAAGGTCGAAAGTAGTAAAATGTAAAATATAGTTAAAAATCTGAGTTTTCGTCACCCCCACCCCTGTGCTTCCTCCGCCATCTTGAAAAAAACCATCAAAAATTGGCACTTTTTGTAGTTTTTTACCTGTAACTTCGTTCCAGTAAACTAAATCGCAAAAAGAGTTATATGAAATTTTTTAGAGGATGTAATTATCTACAATAGAGTGGCACCGCGGTTTTTCTGCGAGCAGTAGTAACGGAGCTAGGTAATTTCCAAAAATGACTAAAATCACGTGCTTGGGCAAATTTTCAGATTTTTTTCTAGTTTAGACGGCATAAGCTCCGAATACTTTGTTCTAGGGTAAAAGTTCTAAGAACATATCTTGTAGAGAATTTTATCAGCTACAAAATCCATTCCTTAAATGTATTTTTAAATATTGTAATGGAGTGGGAGTAACTTTTAACTTAAAGTAAGCAAGTTAGAAAATAATATTTTTTTTTAATTTAGTGCTGTAAACGGCACGTTTTTTATTTATTTTTATTTTTTTGTGTAAATTTAGTGACGTACAAAAAGGTAAGAGAGCTTAGGGGTCAAACACCTCCTTAAACTAACCACCTCTTCAAAAACCCCCCCAGACCCCCCAAAATCTAACATATTTAGGTTTTCTCAAATATTCTCAAAAAATACACTTATAAGAGAAAAATGTGTAATATACTTTTTATACGACTGTCTTGTAAAAGGGGGTTTTGAGCACGGAGAACACCATCTGAAAATTGCATTTTGCGCACGCTGTGTGCAAAACGTTTTGCACACGCTTATGTCATTTTTGCGCACGCCTATGTCATTTCTGCGGGTTTCTACGGGTCTCCCGTCATTGTGATTTTTGTTGTTGTCACCCATCAATATAAGTTGGCTTAGTTCCGTAGCAACCGTCACTGCTCGTATGTTTTGTTGATTAGATACGTCGAAAAATTGTTGAATTTTTAAAGATTTGTTGTAAAAATGTCGGAAATAAAAACAAATTAAATTAAAATTTGATTTTTCTTTCTTTATTAGCAGTCGTATAAAAAATATTGTAAAAAACTCGTTTGAAAACCTCTTTGCACACTCCCTCGACTTGTAGACCTCGCCTTCGGCTCGGTCTACCAAACTGTCTCAATCGTGTGCAAAGAGTCGTTTTCAAACCTTGTTGTTTAAATAACTATTATTGTAGACAATGAAATTTCCTTTTGAAAAAGGTACAACTCGATGGGGGTCAACTATTTATAAACTCTTCAGCGGCGTCCGTTAATTGAAGTAATTTAAAAAAGTCAAAAAATATCCATGTTTTTTCCATGATTTATTCGATTTTTTTAAAACCAAGGTTTATAGAACAAAATGTGTTATACATTATTGTAGCAAATAAAATTTCCTTTAAAATGCTCTACAAGAAAGTCGGATTGGTTTCATTGTTATAAATTCAGAGGCGCCCGTAAATTTAACCAATTTTAAAAAATTACAAATTAAAATATTTTTGTTACAAGTTTTATCAAATTTTTTCAAAAACTAAGCCTAATGTCTACCTTTTTGTACGTCACTAAATTTACACAAAAAAATCAAAATAAATAAGAAACGTGCCGTTTAAAGCACTAAATTAAAAAAATTGACTATTTTCTAACTTACTTTAATTTAAAAGTTACTCCCACTCCATTACAATATTTAAAAATACATTTAAAGAATGTATTTTGTAGCTGATAAAATTCTCTACAAGATATGTTCTTAGAACTTTTACACTAAGGTAACTTTGCCTATTACCGGCTTAGTTAAGGAAATGTTCAGTTTACCCGCTTGGATTAGTGTTAAGAGTTCATACCTTGGCCAAATTTATCATTAAGTGGCGTAAAGGGTAGAGTTGTCTGTCAATTTCAACAAAAAAAAAACATTTATTTTTTTAATTTGTACCAAAAAAAAAATTATTTTTTTAAAAAGTCATTTTTCTCTATTACCGGCCTATCATAAAAAGCCTTAATCTAACGCCGGCCTAAGTGCGATCTATTACCGGCTTATTATCAAACGTTGTGTTTGATTATAAAAAATAACTAAAATAAATAAGTTGGACAAATTGTTTATTTTTAAAACTGAGCAAAAACTTAATAAACTAAAATAAAAAATTACTAATAAAATGTGCAACTTTTTATTTTTAGGAAAGTAAAAATTGAGATAAAAAGTAATAAACCGGGATAAAAAGTAATAAAGTCGGAATAAAAAGTTAAAATGGTGTTAAAAAGTAAAAATTGGGATAAAAAGTAAAAATCGGGATAAAAAGTAAAAATTGGGATAAAAAGTAAAACTTGGGATAAAAAGTAAAAATTGACATAAACAGTAACAAACCGGTATAAAAGGTATAAAAGTCGGGAAAAAAGTAAAAATCGTGAAAAAATAAAAATGATAAAAAGTAAAAAATCATAAAGATCCTAAAACTTAAAAAATATTGAAAAAACTTGATTAATAACCTCGTGAGAAAAGTGTCTTTTTATCCATCGACGAACTGTACAAACGTTCACCTCGGGATAAACAGTGACACCTTTATCCCCTGGTATTTATTATAGTATTTCGCACTTTAGGGGCAAAAAGTGCAATTTTTATACCGCATTGTTGAAATAAATGAGGCAATTTTTACTCCCGGGATAAAATTGCAAAAAATACAATATAAACCTCGCAATTAAAGTAAACCCTTTCCCTTTCCCTCGGGTTGGGCTACAAACTTTTTTCCTCAGGATAAAATGTGTTACTTTTATCTTTTGTTATTCGATAACGTGAGTGCATATATGTGAGCATATTTTAATTATATGATGATTTTTTAAATAAAAACTTGCCTTGAAAAAAGTTATAATTAAATAAGTACCATTTTTTTAACCCTGTTTAAAACAGAATATTATAAGAGGCAGATTTTTTTAATTCCATTAAAAAGGCTTACATCGATAAAAGTTTTTCATATTTTTTAAAGTGTTCTTCAGAAAAATTGACAAATAAGAGTTTTTGATTTTTGTTGGGAAATTTAAAAACATAAGTACTTATTTATATATTAAACAATAATAACAAATTTTTTAATTCCAAATCTATAAGCCGTAATTAGTTGGAGGTCCAAAATTATAATCTAAAACCGGCCTATTTTATTTTTTGCCTTTTTTACCATTTGCATACAAAATATATGTTATAAAATCTCAAAAATACGTTCAATCGACCTTATTAAATAAACCGAAATCAAAAACATATCCAATCAGTCCAAAATCTACGAGTTATTAAAAAACTGCTATCTATCTAAAATATCATTCTAATAGGGCAATAAAAGATAAGATTTTCTCCATATCTGTCAAGGAATTTGTGGGCCGGAAAAAGATTTTTATACTTATGGAGGCTTTGTCATAAAAATTGGATTTTTTTTTTGTTTTTTAAAGAGATAATAAAAAATATAAATTAAACAATAACCGTAATTTTCCGGCTCAATAAGCCGCAGTTAGATCGAGGTCCAAAATATTAATCTATTACCGGCCTAATTTAATTTTGCGTTTATTACCAATTTTCTACAAAATATATATTATTAAATAGTAAAAATACATTTAATAGACTTTTAATAAATAAAAAAAAATCAAAAGTATTTTAAAAGGGTCCTAAATCTAGGAGTTATTAAAAAACTGGTTCCATTAAGAAGACTTTGCTTTGACCCTTTTTTTTTATAATTACTCTTTTTAATTAGGTAATAAAAAGGGTGTATTTTAATATTTCTGTCAAAAATTTTGTGGGTCGGAAATAGTTTAACATATTTTTTAAGGTATATTGGATACAAGTTCCAAAGCAAAGTTTTTTTTCTTTCTTAAAAATAAAATAAATGTGATTTAAAATAATTGCGAGTTTTTGCATTTCCGGCTCAATAAGCCGCAATCAGATCGGACTTCCAAATATTGGTCTATTACCAGCCTATTTTATATTTGCGATTTTCAGCACTTTTTCTATAAAACAAAAATTTAAATTGTGAAATTTATCGTAAAGAGACATATATGAATCAACCTAAATTAAAAAAAATATAAAAAAACCTAAATTCTATAAGTTATTGCTCAGAATACCTTAAGGGATGAAGTCAAATCCCTTACCAAAAAAAGAGCAAATTAGCCTGAAAACGCACCTTTTCCCTTAGTGGAAACTTCCAGACTGCCTCGTACACTGACGCTTGCCGACATCCCCACTTTTATGCGTTAATTTGATTGGCAAATAATAGTCCAATAATAGACTGGCTACGGTTATAAATATTTTTCGCGCCAAATATTAATAAATCAGCTGCAAAGTTGAAGTACCTTTTTGAGCCGGCATTACCCCACGATTTTGCATGAGCCGGTAATACCCCATTTTACCTTAGAACAAAGTATTTCGCCGTCTAAAATAGAAAAAATCTGAAAATTTGCCCAAGCACGTGACTTTAGTCATTTTTGGAAATTACCTAGTTCCGTTACTACTGCTCGCAGAACAACCATAGTGCCACCCAATTGTAGATAATTATATCCTCTAAAAAATTTCATTAAACTCTTTTTGCGATTTAGTGTACTGGAACGAAATTAAAGGCAAAAAACTAAAAAATGTGCAAATTTTTGAGTGTTTTTTCAAGATGGCGTAGGGAGCACAGGAGTGGGGGTGACGAAAACTCAGATTTTTCACTACGTTCCTGAGCTTAACAACATACCCAAAATTCAGAACTACCGGACCTTTTGTGGGGTAACTCCCCTATTTTGGCCTCTATTCATTGAACTATAAATATTAAGTCTTAATTTGTAGTTTTTTTTTGTTATGCGTTAACAGAATACTATACAATTTAATAATAAAAACGCGTTAAATCGAAATTTGATTTTTCTGGTCTCTATTTAATTGCACTCTTATAAAAAATATCGTAAAAAACTCCTTTGAAAACCTCTTTGCACATACCCTCGACTTGTGGACCTCGTCTTCGGCTCGATCCAACAAACTGTCTCGATCGTGTGCAAATAGTCATTTTCAAACCTTTAAATAACTATTAACGACAATTAATGAAAATGCCAATAATTTTTTAAAGACCCAATGTTTTTAATATGTTTGTGTTTTTATAGATAGGACATCGAAAAAGTAACTTTTTTCGATGGATGAGAAGACCTTTCTGAGTTGTGGACTATACAAAAAAAAAATATATAAAGACTTGGGGGCCCCACCAACTTTTCGAATAAATGTCAGGAGTTAAAAACATTTTTATTATAATCATTTTACGAATAATACCTACCTAACACTAGAAGAGAATAATATGAATATATAATTACGCATTAAAATAGATCAGGTATTACAATGCATTTTTGCATTTTACGCCATTAATATTTCATTTTAAGTAATTAACAGTGGCCTTATAAGAAATAAAATTATATTATAAACTGTTATGAATAATATAAGCCTTGCAATGGCCTAGTAAGAGATATTTTTTTAAATATTTTTCCTTTATAAAAATCTCTCGCATTTCATAGAAATAAGTTATAAGTACTATTATACAAGGTGTTTGTAAATTAAAAATTTTATTGGGTTTTAAAACCTTTTATTGAGTTTTTAAAAAAATTTGAATTTACAAAAATTTTATTTAACAATCTTTCCTACATGCCAAAGCAAACTAGAAATTATTAAAATGTTTTATTACCTAGGTCTTTTAATTTTATCCAATATCAAAAAATTTATGCAAGCTATCAAATTAAAATCAGATTTTATTTTTGCATAATCTAGTAAAACTAAAGGATATTTGATGGGTTAATGCAATTTAAAAGATTTTTATTTAAATAATTGTATAAATTATAATTTTTTTTATTAGCTGTAAAATGTTCAACCAGTTTTGAAAAATTTAAAGCACATAACATAAGCTGACCACGTTAATAAAAAACAATAAAATAAAATACCTACCAGTGCCCAACTAATTTAACCACGTTTTCAAAGGTAATATCAAACCCATGGTGTACCCACTCTTTTTATTTTGGTTGGTTGCGAAACCAATATCTAGCTGTTCTAATATCTCTAACGCAGTGACGGCTGGTAGAATCAAAATCTGGAGGTTGCAAAGGAGAATCGTAATTTTTTAACACACAAACAGAGAACAGAATTCATTTTTTTTTAACGCAAAAACCAACAAACTATTAAAACTCTGCGATCACGGACTACACGAAAAATTAAAAGAAGAAATTAGCATGCAAAATAAACAATCGGTTTGCAGTCGACCTGCAACTAGAGATGGGCGATATATCGATCACTGCGACTCAGTAACAGTGAAACAAAAATCACTGGCGCTACCGGTTATCGAAATTCTGCACAAGCAGTTATTCAGTGATTGTTAAATATTATTACCGGTATCTGAGGAACGTCGCGTCTCACGACGTCGTCGTGTCTCTGGTCGCACCCGTACGCATATTTGGCAGTGAAATCGCGTTTCACGTTTCACCGTAATATACGAAAACGGTGATCATTTTGGGTCGCGTCTTTTACACTTTGTTACCGTTATTGTTATTACTGAGTCTGCGCATTAGCAGCTTCTCGCTCCTTTTTTGTTATGTCCGGTAACGGCGCCCGGTACTTACGGTGGCCAGCCGTTAATGTTACCGTTAAGGTTAGTTTTGTATTGTTTTGTTTAATGCAGTCGAATTTTTTACTATAATTCGGTAGTTTGGTTTGTAAAAAGCCATAAATCTATTAAAAATAAATTAACAAATATAAATAAACAAAAAGTTGAAGGTGTGTGAAACTACTAAATTAACGTTTTTGTTGTGTTATCTTAAGTGTTCCAAAATCTATCTTTTTTGCCCTGAATGTTGCCGTTATTCTTAGTAACAATAACGGTAACAGCTGTCAAATTTTCTGTTATTTTACCTGACCCAAAATGTCCCTATTTTCAACTAGCCGGTTAAATCATAAATACCACTACGGAATATTTGGTAACCTTTATAACCGTAGTAACCGAAATAACTGTATAGTCGCAGCCGCAGGGGATGCTCTCCGTAATACTAGGTAAAATAGTGAATGAATAATATAAATATTTTACTAGGTAAAATAGGAAATGAAGAATGAATACTAGAAATATTTTATACAGTGATTGAAATCACCGTTAAAAATCACTGGTTACTTATAAATCGCTGTCGCTACTTCACCGGTTAGTCGAAAATCACTGTTTTGCCCAACTCTACCTGCAACCTCACTGAGCTTTACGGGACGGGTTTGAAAGCCGCGAGATAAAGTCGTCGCTGTGGGCCTCCGGCGCGCGCGTTATAAGAGGGTGCGGTACATATACGTAATATTCCAATACCCACGGTAATTTCCAGTTCTTGATGAAAACATTAAGAAATGGCAATATCAAATGTACATAAGAGTGTCCTTCTTGTAGAATTTAGTATAAAATGTCCTGATTGGTTATTTTTAAACACATGCTTTAATTTACTCATGCATCTTATTTTATTGGTGTATATCGTCCCCACACATTTGACCCGTGTCGTCACATTGATTTATCGGCGCACAGTGGCCAAAAACCCTATCTATGTAAATGTACAACTACAACTTTAAATAACGATATAGAGATTTTTTTTAAAGAGTTTAATCGCAAGTAAGTTTTTTTTCAAATAAGGCAATTTCATTTGTGGCGCCTTTTGGAAGGCTTCACATCGTCTCCTGGATCAATAAATAATGTGACAGCTTTGACCAACGTCAAAAATGATGGAAAGGTTAATAGGCTAAAGAGGGCACTAAACTGAGAGATTCTCGTAAGACCTATTAACGGCAATAATCTCTATATGCAAAGTGAGGCAAAAATATTGATATTTTTTGTAGAGAGAGCACGCTGCGCAGGAGGTGCTACTGACAACATTGACAAACACTTTAATGACAAATCACAAATGACAATCTCCTTGAAGTATTAAGTTCACAGAATACCACAGGTGATTAGAACTAGAGAGAGAAAGATTGCAATGCTTAGCATTTATTGTATGTTGTCACTCTAAAAAAACTGTTAAATTTTTGTCTCAGTGTCTCATATAGCCGTGGTCGTTCCAGTTACTTCGTATATAATTCATTAAGTTGCGGGTAGTATAATTTTTACATATAGATAATATTCAAAAAGTACTTACTATACAGGGTGTCCCAGATAAAAGTAACTACTTGGGGTCTTATGAGAATTTTGGAAATGATAAGACATATTATAATTCTGGTTAAATGGAAAAAACTGACTATATTCTGAGCCCAATCAGGTGCTGTATTAAAATTTAAAATAACCACAAGGGTTTTTCCAAATATTAAGCAAAAACTAAAAACTGCTTTTAATAAAAATAATTTATTTATTGCTTGATTTTTTAAAAGTCTTTATAGATATTTTTATTTTTGAAATAGACTGGGCTCGGAATAGCGCCAATGTTTACCCAATAATCCAAATACAGGATACATGGTATACCACAACTATTTTTTAAAGTTTCTAAATAAGTAACGATAACTTTCAATGTGTTATGCAAAGTTTATATAGAAAAGAAATATCGAGTGTTCACAAATCTATCTTTCACATGGACTGCCTAGGCTTATCGGGGCAAATAATGTGTTTGCGCTGGCCTTAAGTTAAAAACGGGGTGATTGGAAAGTGACAAAGACAGAGTAATAAATAAACTTGTCACAAAAAATTATATTAAAAAATAAATATATATCACGTGACTGTCCCAAACCTATTTTGGTTTCACTTCTTATATCATACTAATAAATATAATTTTGGCTTTCTTATTTGTTCTGCACTTAAATCTTATTTACACTCTGTATACAGTGGCGGATCCAGAATTTCCCGGGGGCAGGGGTCAAAGTGGCAGCAAACATCAAAAACATTTCTTTTAGTGGTTTTTGATAGAAATTGAGATGTGAAATTTAGTAGCTAAATAAGAATAATAGCGCCGCAGGCGAAATTTAAAAAAAAATAAGTAGAATTTTTGACAAATTTTAAATAAATGATGCTGCTAAACTAAAAAATAAATTATATGTTTGGGTGGGGGGGGGGGGCCAGAGCCGCTGTGTGTGCTGGATCCGCCACTGTTTGTATATATTGTTTATTTTAAATACACTCTGTTTTGACTACATACACACATTGAAAACACTGTATTAGATTACACAAAAACAACAACTAATTCAACGTTCTTGCTATAACAAGTCAAAAAATTTACCATGACTCTACACGGACATCGCAACTCAAAAGCATTGTTTATTAAGGGAAACAATGGCACAAGCGAGATAATCAACGAAAAGCGATCTTACGTGTGTCTCGACTAATAGAGTCGCGTTTCGCCTGTCCGCCGCGTTCGTCGCGTCATGGCATCACTCTTTGCTACTTAAAAAAATACTCTGCCAATATATGGGCCCCTAAGCTCACACTAGGTACTATAGTTATAGTTTACGTGTGAGCTAATATAACTAAAAACTGAAATATATTTTATTCAACTCCAGACTAAATTACCTTTTGTTTGATACCACACAAGCCATGTTTTGACTTAAACTCAAATTTTAAAAATCTACCCTCACCCTTAAAAAAAGCAAAAACTAAAATGTATTTTGTTAAACTCCGGACTCAATTACCTTTCGTTTGATATCACACACTCCATATTTTCACTTAAACTCTAATTTTTGAAATATACCCCCACCCTTTTTTTAAAATAAATTAAAATGTATTTTGTTTAACTCCAGACTCAATTACCTTTCGTTTGATATCACACAAGCCATATTTTCATATAAACTCTAATTTTTGAAACCTACCCCCACCCTTTTATTTGGTTTGTGTTCGGTGGATTTTGTTCATTTTTAAGTGGGACCATCTCGACCCAAGACCCAGCCTAGGTACCAAATTTCATTAAAATCGGCTAAGCGGTTTTTGAGTTATGCGCGTTGGTCGTTACAGACAGACATACAGACAGACAGACAGACATACAGACAGACAGACAGACAGACAGACAGACAGACGGCGCAACAAAAAAGTTTCAAAATCGTCTGAAACGCAAAGATATATCAAAATTTTTGAAATCGGAGCAACTTTTTTTTTCTCGAAAAAATTAGGATCACCATAGCTCACACTACTATAGTATAGTATATGTGTGAGCTATAACTATGCCTCCGATTGACATTTTTCTAAAACCGTTGTGATCCCTGATCTTTGATACACAAAGTTTATAGAAGGTGTTTTTTTGATTAAGCAAAGGGTTCTCGAGTTATAACAAGTTATAAATTATTGTAAATATGCGTTTTCAGGGCGAGCACTTGTTTAATAGGGAACTCTTTCTGATAGAAATATTACTATATGCTTTTGGTGGAATCATGAGCACAGTTTATATATTTAAAAAATGCAAAAAAAAAAAATTCTAAATTTTTGGAAAAATTACCCCCACCACCTACTGCACACGACGATTTTTGGACGACCAATCGATTTTGCATTCTTAGGGTGTAAGAAATGATTTAAATTGTATCTTACATTTTAGCAATGAAGTGCACACGAAAATCGGTTCTAGAAGCCTTTAACGCGCTTTAAAACTCTAATAGTCATATACGTAAATTACTTATATGCTAATAGTAGGTAACGCATTTCTGGCATAGACCACTGTGCCTTGCGCTTTCACTTCGCCTCCAGAGCTGTTTTAGCTCTCGTCACGCCCGAGGAAAACTATAAAAATAGTGTTTTGAGGAAAGAAACCTATTCCGCACTAGTGCGAAAAAAAAACACCATGACAAAAAATTAAAAACAAACGTGTCAGACAATAGTAGTTTACCTAACTAGTGCGGAAAGTGCCTCTTTTCCGCACGCGATTGCAGATGGCCAAACGACGCGATAGAAAATTATTTATATTCAAAACGTTTTAATCAAATCAATTATTATTATTCACATTCTAGCGGCTTCTAGAACTGACTGGGGTAGATCTTCGTCCGAAGAATCCATTGAAAATCTGATTTTTTTGTTTGAAAAATTCAAAAGACGCTTGTTTCTGCAAAATTGGCTTTGTTTTGACAGTTTGTTTGTACTTTGTTGCTATGGTGATTTAAGATGCCAAATCTAAAACCACTAGTGTTCATTGTTGTTTGACATTGACAATGACGATATTTATACCGGGGAGGTTTAAAACTTATAATTTGAACCTATTTTACTGAAAACTTTATTTTATCGAAAATATTGAAAATATAGCAGAATTTTAGTCAATTTGAATATTTTTAGGATATTTCGTGTGCTAGGAAAGATACAAATGTATTTTGAACGGTCTAAATGTTATAGAACACCTCAAAATCATAACAAATTTACTTTTCCGCACTAGTGCGGAAAAGTGGCGCTTTCCACACTAAAATGCGTGCGGAAAAGTGGACTTTTCCGCACGCTTATAGAAAAAACAACATACGTTGTCAAAATTTAATATAAATAAATACTTGTAAAATTTTGTTTCACTTAATTGCTGGCCCGGCCATCTAAGCGCGTTGTTCGGCCATCTACAATTACATGCGGCAAAGTAATATTTTTGTACTTGTTAAATTTACTATTTTCTACTAGGATGTGGAAAACTTCACCTTTCTGCGCGCAAGAAGTTAGTTTTTAGGGAGTAACTGACAGAATAATTAAATAGTCTGCTATAATTTTTAATAAAATAAAGAGAAACTATATAATATGTGTTTAAATCATTTTGCGAAAAGATGATTTTGCATATTGGGTGTACCGGTCCCGCACCACTTGGAGACCTTGGAGCAACGCGGTAATAAGACAACTTCAATATTTATTTACATTTCAATTTCGTCTAATTTGACATGTTTATTTATAAATTACATTAAATTTTTTGAAAAAAAAAAGTACTCATAGGTAAAATATTGTACCTAACACAGGCGGAAAGTGTCTCTACTTACCGCCGTTCGATAAAGGTACTTTACCGGACCCGCACCATTTGGAAACCTTAGCAACGCGGTAATAAGAAAACTTCAATATTTGTTTACATTTCAATTTCGTCTAATTTGACATGTTTATTTATAAATTACATTAAATTTACAAAAAAAGGTACTCATAGGTAAAATATTGTACCTAACACAGGCGGAAAGTGTCTTTTCAACCCTTAAATAACATAAGGAGCATCCAATTTACAAAAACTATCCCGAAGCCTCATAATGTCGAATTTTAAGCTATTTTTTGTGTTTTTTTTTGAAATATGTCGAAAATATGTAAAAAAATCTAAGGCTTGGGGGGCCCCCACCTGGGTGCGCCCATGAATTAATAAATAAACATGTCAAACTAGACGAAATTGATGAAATGTAAACAAATATTGAAGTTGCCTTATTGCCGCGTTGCTAAGGTCTCCAAATGGTGCGGGTTCAGTAAAGTACCTTTACCGAACGGCGTGCGGTAAAGTAATTACTTTACCGCACGCGAGTAGGTAAATTATTTTTCTACACACGACTGCTTGACCAAACTTCTTAGGTGCAACATGTCGTCAACGGCTTAAGGAAAAAACAAATACGTAATATATTTGGAAAAAACCTTAAATTGTATTTCTCTCCTTTGGTGCACTAAAGGCGTAAGTTTCCTTTCATTACACGCGCAACTGACGTCCTTATTGTTTGGTACAATAAGTGCGAAGGCTACGTGTGTAATGAATGTGACTTACGCCCTTAGTGTACCAAAGGGGAGATTTCTTTGTATTAAATTTTGTCAAGTTGGGGTTTTTAGTGATTTTTATGACTATAACTTTGTTGCTACGGGAAGGTTTCTTTCCGAATTAGTGCGGAAAAGTGCAATTTTTCGCACGCAAAATGCATGATGATACAAAACAATATTATTTATTAATTTTTGAGAGAGATATTTACTAGAGGCAGTACTTTATTTTTCACGCCTGTAGAAAAATAATATACCTATCTACCTACCTTGTTCGGCCATTTAGAAATGCCTACGTATTTTATTATTTTCTGCTCGCATGCAAAAAATTCCTAGGTACTTTGGGAACTGTTTAAGGATAAGTTTGGTGCGAAAGGTAGAATTTTTTACACTGTCATTAGATTATATAGAAAATCGTAAAATTAATTGTTTGAGTTTTAGCACTTCTATTGTAAACTAACACAGCACCATTTTAAAGACAATAGTGTATTTGTAGCGTAATATAAAATTTTGAATCTAATAATTACAACAAATTTAATTCTATAAACTTTTTTATATTCTTTATGGAATTTTTAAAACATAATTAAAAAACTATTCTTCAAGGGAATACCCATAGTCTAGTGACGGCGCTGATTCGTTCGGGCGTGGCCGTTTTCGTATACGTGTAAAGGACAGACTTATGCAATTTTCGTATTGTCATCCTTTAATGTGATACTCAAAATCCACTTATAGAGTAAATAGCTAACCGGGTGTATTGGACTATTACGTATATGGTGCGGTAGCGTATAAATGTAGGGAAAACTGCCCAATTGTCATCCAGTTAGTGGAATTCAACTTTAGAGCCCGAAATCTCGAACATTTTACATCATTTGGTATTATGAGCGGCTAATTTCCATTCTTTGATGATTTAAGAATTCAAAAATAATTAATTTAGATTTTTTTGCTTTAATCTAACAGTTCTAGACAATTAAAATGAAAAAAATGTCGTTTTGCCCAGTTTCCGTCCACGGCCTTCCCTCCTTCCGTCCAAAAATTTCTAGATTTTTGACCGGACGAAAACTAGGTTTTGGTGCTTCGAACAACTGGTTTGTTGGCGGTCGAAAACTGGTATTATTCGACCATTTTAGGACGAAAAATAGGAATTAATCGACCACACGCCAAATAAACTGGTCGAAAATTGGGGTTTTTTGGACGAAATTCACAAGGAAAAACTTGATTTGAGAAGATTTAGAAGCAATATTCCCGCGAAGTTCGTTAAGCATGTTAGTGTACCTAAAAAACATAGTGGAACAACTTGAAGAGTATTCTGTTTACCCTACCTAAAAAACATAGTCGAACAACTGGAAGAGTATTCGGTTTCTTGCGTTTAATTTTCTTGTTGAAGGCAACTTCAACTTAAATCTTGATGGTAAACTAGTTTAGTCACCATAAATTACAGTCGTTATTATTCTTGGGTCGAGGAAATTTAGTCGAAATATCTGTGTACTTTTTTTTGGTATACCTAGAAATCCAATTTTTTTATTTTGTTATGGTTACAAAAAGAATATGAAATATAGTTAAATTTTTTATTGCGGACAGTGATGTCATAGAAAGCAAAAAACAGCCAGACAGATACGATAACCAAAAATATTTTTAAATTATATCCCACACCCTTATGGCCTCAAGCACCAAACTTTTAAGCATGGTGCTTGTGGCCATTAGGTTCCTACAAATATTTTTAAAATAGAAGCACTAATTTATTTTCCTTTTTGTACACACCAGGTACCTACCTAAAAAGTATATGGTCTAATCTGAAAAATTCAATTCTATTTTATACTAGCTAAATAAAAAAATCTTCAAAAAATTAAAAAGACCAACCTAAATAATAAAATTAGGTTATAAAGTTAGGTACCTATTTCGGTGTGCTGAATTCGAATCCGGGGTTCGTTTTAAACGTTTTAAACGAACCTCGGATTCGAATTCAGCACACCGAAATCTTATAAATAGGTAGATCTGATCAAATTTACAGAACACCTTTTTATTTTGTGTGCCAGTGTAAGATTTCCTGGATTTTTAACGGTCAAAAATTTTTATTTTTCAAATTTTATGAAATTTTTATTATACAGGGTGTAATGGAAATGATGCACCAAACTTAAAGCAGTGTTGAAATAGGTCAAAAGTAGACAAAAAATTTAAATAACCTTATGTCAAAAGTTTTTTGTTTTTCAGTTATTGCATTTATCAAGTTTAAAGCGTGAGGGAAAATTTGCTCATTATAAAAATAGCAAACTCGACAACGTCAAATAATTTTTCGATTCATTATGATAAAAAAATGTTTAATTGCTTATTTCCAAAAAACTGTAGGTTAAGAAGATACAGGTTTTTGTAATTTTTTTATAAATTATAATTTTTTTATGAACTATTAAACTCAAAAAAAATTGTATTAGATTTCTGTTTATATATAAAACTCTCCTTGACAAAAAAAAATAGTATTATTAGGCAGCACTACATTTATTATGAAAGAAAAAATTTGATACTTAATTATTACCTCTATTCTAATGTATAATTCCACAAAATTTTGTTTGTTGTAATTTTTAGGAAGTTAAGTTTGACACCCTGTACCTAAAACACAAAGAGGTTTAGTGCAAAAAGTAAACATAATCTTTTGACCTTTTCTACCAGTCCTTAAAATTTCGTGCATTATTTAAATTAAAACCTGTATATCAGTGGCGTATATGCCCCCCCCCCCGAAGCTAACATTTTTTTGGATATTATCCACAGATTTCATGAATACAAACATAAAATAGCATAAAATACGGACTCATGCGGTCACGCCCCCCCCCCTCCAGAACTGTTCGGGTCCCCCCAGAAACATTTTTCTATATTCACCACTACTGTATATATTGTGGTCAAATTTGAAATGGTCAATAACCTAACCTACAAAGAACATTCAAATTCTAAAACTTTATTTCACTGCATGATTTTTCTATTAGTCAAGTACTTGTGATTGTAGAAGTTCCCTGTGCGCTGTTTTGCTTTGCGCTTTTTTTCGTGTGCACTTTTTCTTACGTGTGAGTTTTTTTTCTGTGCTGATATTTCCCGTGCGCTTTTGTCCTATGCGTTTTTTCCTGTGCCGTTATTTGCAGTCACGGCTTGACCATTACCCCCCCCCCCAGACTTTAAAAAGAGAAGAATTCTATGGAGCAAAAAGATAACCCAACTTTTTTCGATTTTTCACCATCGTTTTTCACCCTTAGCTTTTTGAAGAAAAACATGTCTGGCAAAGAAGAAATTCTGAAAATAATCATCCACTTTGCACTGTGTTCCTCCTTGGAGAACATAATTGTAGATAAGAAACTACTGCCTTCCAATAATTTTAGCGCAATTTTCACCGCAGCCTATTTATAGCAGACATGCTGTTTATTTTAACTCTACTCACACTGAAAATAAGTGAGGTTATGTACTCCATCAAAACCACCGACTCCTAGACTCGGTTGCCGTCAGAGCAGTGGCGGCTCGTCAATAGGTTTGCAGGTTTGCGCAACCCCCAAAAAATATAGGTAAAATAATAAAAGAACTATTAATTATATATTTTTAAATTCCCACCAGAATTATGTAGGGTAAAACACCCAGTTAGCCGTCCACCCCCAATTGTCGTCCACTTTGGCACTTTCTGCCTAAAAATAAGATAACAAGCACCATATGGCTCCATCTATAGACACTTTCTTAAAAAATGATCCTTTCCCCACCAAACGGTAAAGTCGTTTTTTAAATTGCGCCAAAAGTTTAGCCAGTACCGTTTTGCCTTTAGAAGGGTGAACGTGCGTTGAACCAAAGTGAAGTTTTCGTTATGTTTTTGCTAGTGTAGGTGCCTGCGGGAAATAGCGAGTAAGTATTAGAATTTTACAAAATGTGTTGAACTTTTATGTTTTTTACTTAGAATAATAATTTTCCCATCGAAAAATATCACTTTTAGTTACAATTTCTTAGTTTTTCTATCAAAAAATGGGTGGTCGCCGAACTGAATGAAAAAAAGGTCAAAAATAATTATTCGTCCAGGTGGAAGAAAACTGGGTTACTGGTCCATGTGCTTATAATCTATCCTAATCTTTTATTATTAAAATTTGGCTGGTCGAAGAAATGGAATTTTTCGACCAACCAAAATATGGCCGGACGAAAAACTGGAATCTTTCGACCACATCAATTTTTTGTTGATTTTGACGGACGAAAAACAGGTTTTTTTTGACCACTAGCAATTAAGAAGTTAATCCCTGACTGTTTCTTGTTAAAATAGGTAATTAAAAAACCTATAAGTATAGGGCATTCCGAGTTAGTAGTAGTAGTAGTGTGAGGTAGGCTCTAGGCCTGGCGACTAGCCCCATGAAGCGCCCTTTTCGCCAACCCCCGGGCATCCCCCCTACTGCGTCCTTCCCTCGCTAATTCAGAAGGTCCTCCGTCTCAAAGGCCTCCTCTTCGAATACCTCTCTTCTTGCCTCCTTGTATGCTTCACATGATGAGAGAAAATGCGCCGAGGTCTCGTCCTCGGCCCAACATCGCTCGCACGTCGCGTCCTCCTTCACTCTCATCTTTGCCAGGTGTCCTTGTAGGACGCAGTGTCCGGTTAGGACTCCCACTATGGCTCCCACCTCTCTTCGTGTTCTACGGAGCAGCCAGTCCCTACGGGATTTGCTGTAGCCTGTCACATACTCCTTCGCCTGTCTGGCGTTTCCTGTGTTGGTCCACTCCCTTTGTATCTCTTTCTGGGTCCACTCTGTTAGGGCCGACTTCATTTGCCCTCTTGTGAGCCCCAGGAACGGTTTTGGCCCGACGCATTTCTGCTGGGATCCTCCCCTGGCGAGTCTGTCCGCTTTCTCGTTTCCGGGGACTCCCACGTGACCTGGGACCCATACGAGCTCTACCTCTCTTACGCCGGCCAATTCCTGAAGTGCATCCGCACACTCCTGCACCAAACCTGCGGACATGGTTGGTTTACACAGTGCTTTCAGCGCAGCTTGACTGTCTGAACAGATGCAGAGGCGTTTTCCTGTTTCGTTCCTAATTTCTTCCTCCCATGTTAACGCCAGTATAGCGTAAACCTCTGCCTGGAAGACTGTTGCATTGGATCCCAGCGGGTAGCTTTTTCCAATGCTCTTGCTTTCCACGTACACTCCTGCACCGGTCGAATTCCGGTCTGTCAGCCTTGATCCGTCTGTATAGCAGACCGTGGCGTCGCTAAGGAGTTCAACTCCGTCCTCCTTCCATGCATCCCTTGGTGGTATGGTTACACGGTATCTCCTTTTCTCCCTTAACCGCTTTTCTGGCATCGCTAGCCTGTACGTCGATAAAGGAATCTCCTTTTCCGTCACAGTCGCGATATCCGAATGTCCTTTTTGTCCACCGCTCCTTCTCCACACGCCCGCGTCCCTTATCCTAAGGTATGCTGCCATCGCTTCCTTCTTTATCCAGGTGGACAGCGATGGGAGACCCAGGATAGTATTCAGGGCTATGTTAGGAGTAGACCTTAGAGCTCCGGTGATGCTCAAGGTCGCCAGCCTCTGCATGCTTTTGAGCTTTTTGGCGTTAGTGGTTTTCATTGCCCCCGGCCACCAAACCACGGATCCGTATTGGATCCTTGGTCTTATGATGGCCGTGTAGATCCAGTGCATGATCCTTGGGCTGAGTCCCCACTTTCTTCCTACCACCCTTCTTACTTGCCAGAATGTTTTTATCGTCTTTGTTGTGAGTCGGTCTATATGTTGTTTCCAGCTTAGTTTACTGTCTAGCACCATCCCCAGGTACTTAACCTCTTGCGATAGTGCAAGTGGTCTTCCGTACATTTGTGGGCATTCCGAGTTGAAAACTCTTAAAATTTTTCGGGTACTTCTTCGGAACAATAAAAAAATGATCCACATTGCAAAGTTTAAATTTTATAAGAATTTCAATAGTGAAAAATGCATTTTGGTAATTTTTACCATTTTTGAGATACAAATTCTTTTGAAAAAATTGCATTGGTGTTCATAATTTTATTATTTAGGTTGGTCTTTTTTAATTTTTTGAAGATTTTTTTATTTAGCTAGTATAAAATAGAATTGAATTTTTCAGATTAGACCATATACTTTTTAGGTAGGTACCTGGTGTGTACTATTTATAAGATTTCGGTGTGCTGAATTCGAATCCGGGGTTCGTTTTAAACGAACACCATAACATTTAGAGAAAATTAATGAAATATACGTTGCAGTTTTTTGCGCATAAACAAAACAATAACTGCAAAAAATTGTAAAAAATTGTATTTATAAAAAAAATTATTTAATAAAAAAAGTTCTGCGCAATGGTCAAATATTGCTTGATTTTTTTTAAATTGGTCTTTTTTATGTAGTTTAAAGTAAATATTTTATTTGTTGGCTTTCAATTTGTACCATTTTTGTTATCTTCACCATGTAATATTACGATATTTTGATCAAGTCTTTTTCATTTTACGAAATTTTGGAGCTCTACGGGCAAAACATAGAACATATCGCACCCCTCTAAAAAACTGTCACAACTCAAAAAATACAGTTTTACTGGTTAAAGACAAATGTTTAAGAATCCAAGACAAATTACCTGTCCCAAAATAAAAGTGTCACTTCCGCCATCTATCGGTGAATAGCTTAATTTGTAAAGTGACGGTTTTGTAGAAAAGAGAACTAATCATTTTAAATGTTACTACATGCTTAACTCACTAATGGCATTTTTTGAGTTGTGACACTTTTTTGGCGCGGATGCGATTTGTAGGTTGAGCACCTGGTCTGGCCATCGAAGAAATAACTGGTATTTCTTCGATGGTCTGGTCAAATGTACAGACCAAATCTTGATTTTGTGTGTGCGCTTTTTTCCTTAAGCGCTTTTTCTCTGCGGATATTTCCTGTGCGCTTATTTTCTGGAATCTGATATTATTATTTTTCTAGCCTTTAACTTATCTGTAGTAGCTACCAGCCTTAACAACTTACAAATTTTTTTAAGGCTCTACGTGAGTGAATCTAAAAAAAGACGAGGAGACAATTATCACGGTAGAAAGTAGTCTTATATATCGATAAGTATAAAAAAAAGAGAAGACAACGTCATTTAGCCTGATTTTTTCTCTTAAATGAGAGTAAAACAAAAGTGCTGATTACTGCTATTATTAAGTGCAAGTTGTAGACGATGGATGTTTCTTCTTTTTAGAGTTTTGTGTACTAGTTTTTTTAACAGATTGTAGTACCTACCTATTAAAAGTTAAAATTCTCAATTTTTTTCAGATAGTCTCTGTAGGCTTGTCATCTGAGTTATAGCAGCTAAAATATATCAGTTAAATATGTTTTCTGGTTATACAGTGAAACCTCTCCTTGCGGACACCTCTATTAGGCGGACAAATTTGTCGGAACCAAGCTTTTCCCTATTTCTTTTTATTTACACCTATAACCAGACACACTAATAACGAGACGCGGACAATTTTTTTGGTTAAAAAATTCTTAAACCTCCCCTTGCTGTTAACAAATTTCTCCACCTAATACAGGTGTCCGCAAGGAGAGGATTCACTGTATTCAGAAAGTCTCAGTAAGAAAGCTTGCTATTTTCTTAGCTTCTGGTGTGGAGCCATCAATAAATCACGTACCACCTTTTTTGTGAATTTCTTACCTTTCCTCCCCCCAATATAACACTTTGTCAAACTTTGGCAACCTTTCCCTCTAAAATTACGAACACTTTAACTTGCACTTTAACAACGCCCCTTCATCTAACCCCCAAAAAAATAGGTACCTAATTTAATGGGTTGAGGTTTGCGAAAATTATCACGCGTGTTTATACATCGCAAGTATTAATAGCGTCAACCAGTAACAGCACAAAATACGGTTATTGTGATAAATCATAAGACGCGTATTTTTTTACTACTCAGAACATTGTACCTGCGCAAATTAAGATCCTGGAAAACTTTCATAGCGTCATTTATAGTGCAACAAAGTACTTTCGCAATAACAGCTTTGTGCCAATTTTTTGTTGTTGTAAAAGTATCTAGTCAGACACACGGAACTGTAACATAAACCCCAGATAGCGAAATTTTGACCCTGGAACGTAAATTAGACAAAGTCATCTGACGAACCGTCATTTCGAAGAATGTACATTTTAGGTTCATTTTCTGTCCAAAAACCGTCCATTTTAGGTCCAATGTCCAACCATTTGTAGATCCGAGGGACGTCCATTTTATGGCCGAAAATACCTACTACTCTGTATATTCAAGATAGGCCGTATCATGATGTAATTGCAGTTTAAGGTCGCTAATTATGATTTTTGAATTAAACTTAAAATAAAAGTAAACATAGCAAATTTAAAATGGCGGGCTTTTTCATTTAGAAAACGATATTTAATAAAATTTAAATCTTAGAAATTGCTATTGTAATTTTGGAATTAAACAATAGAAGATGAAAATGGTGGCCTTTTCTATTTATTAACGGATACGTACTACATTTCGAACTCTGCGCTGTTTAATGTCGCTGATTATGATTTTTGATTTAAACTTTGGAAAAATCAAAATGGCGGGCTTTTCCATTTTTGAACCGACATGTATTATTTTTGAAGTTTGGAGTGCTTAATTATGATTTTTAAATTACTCTTTAGAAAAAATTAAAATAACAAATCCATAATTGCGATTTTTTTATGAACCGTCAAGGGGGGCTTAAGCCTCATATTTGAACCTTGACTGTGGACATTGGGGTGCTTTAACAGATTAAAGATAAAATCGCAATCTTTAACATTGGGTTTCATCAATTACGGCCATTATGGATTTTATATTGATTGTTCGAATATTTTGTTTCTTCCTATTTTATGGTTTGAGCCCGAAATTAGGTTGAAAAATGTTCGTAGTAAATAAAAAATCGATTAGATTTGAAGGATTCTTCTCATAACTTCGTCTATGATAGTAAAAAAAATAAAAAGTATAGATGTAAAGCCACACTCTTTGACCTTTTTTAAACTTTTCTAACCCAACTAATACTAATAATTATAGCATGGGCGCACCAAGGGGGTGGGGGGAGTTTGGGGGTCGGGCCCCTCCAAGCCTAAGATTTTTTTAGACATTTTCCACATATTTCATGAATAAAAAGATAAAGTAGCATAAAATAAGTCCTGAGGTCTGCCCCCCCCCCCCAAGTGGCCTAGGGCCCCCCCAAGACATATTTCTGGGTGCGCCACTGATTATAGACTTTCTATCATTGAACGTTGAAAATTATAATATTCACTTTATTTTTATTACAGTTTTTAAAACAGTTTTAGTCCCACCTCTAATACTATATCTTCTTTCCTCTAGAAATATTGGGTAAAATTAGCCAAAAGCCTCATTCTAAATGTTTCGAAAAATTGATAAAATGAACCACTTTCATCCCTTCGTAAATATTATATTAATATGTATTTTATATTAATAAAGTTACCAATGGTGGCCACTTACTTTTAATAACCTTATAAGTATAATACAGTATTTATCTGGTTCAAGATATAATACAAACCAGATCTCCTTTTTCCTCAGCAACAGGATTGGTTACCCCAAAAATAGGTGCCTGACCAATTAAATTACCAATTACTTCCTTAAGTCACTTTGCGTAATTTTTAAATTCTTATTTACCTTTGGTTTATTCAACTAAATAAAATTATCTTCAAGTCAAACCCTTTTACCTTAGACTCTTTAAAGACTATTTTTACTGCTAAGTTTAACACTGCAAACCTAATATTTCATTTTTATGGCAATGTATTCACTTACTGTGAGCATTAATTAGATTCTTCTTATTATTTAATTTTTTTTTTAACAATAGGCCGAATCTGTGTTAGTGGATTAAGTCAGTGCTAAAGAAAGTACCTTTGGTCTATTGACGTATAATAGTTTAAAATATTTTTGTTTTTAATTATAAAGGGCCGTTATCACTAACAATCCCTTAGCATAAGGTCCTTCATGATGGCAGTGCTAATAACTTCCGCATTTGGTTTTAAAAAAACGCAGCGCGACAAATTTTATTCTTTTACGACAAATTTACGACCAGAAAAACGTTAGACGACGCTATAATAAAATATTGAAAAATTGAAAGTATAAAGGGTGGTTGTACTAAATTCCGCATAAAGCTTTTTCTTGCTGCAGCGCGACAAATTTTATTTGATCAATACAAATTTAGG
Organism: Aspidapion aeneum; assembly: GCA_963576565.1. Taxonomy (NCBI): domain Eukaryota; kingdom Metazoa; phylum Arthropoda; class Insecta; order Coleoptera; family Brentidae; genus Aspidapion; species Aspidapion aeneum. Next base: position 60,071,370 of record OY755040.1, on the reverse strand, counting down.
ACAAAAAAATCAAAAAAGAATGTATATTAATAAAATATATTAAAATTGCAAGTTTTAAGTGTGGTAGTGCCAACTTCCGCAAAAAAGTTGGCGTTGGCAGATTTTTTTTTAAAATGCAGCCTGTCCAATTTTGTTTTTTACGACAAATCTACAACAAATTTTTTAAAAGTGTTTAAGTGAAAATAGTGCGTGTGTGATATCATAGGAAAGGTAATTGAGTCTAGAGTTAAACAAAATACATTTTGGTTTTTTTTTATAAGCGGGGCATAGATTTAAATAAATGGATCCATGATGAATCTGATACCTTCCTAACTAGCCCATTAGCACACTTTAAGTGAAGCCATAATAATATATCAGCCTTGAAAACAGTTTTTTGTAAATATCTCAGAAACTAAAGCTCTGACGCTCGAAGTTTTTCGTTATAACACAAATTATTGAGCAAAATGTAGTTTACTATATTCCGACAACTGCGTATTGATGCAATGCTCCGTTAAAAAGTTAGCATTTTTTAAAGTTTTTAATTGTCAAAAAACTGTTATTCGCATTAATGGATTTTGACCAAAATCTAGTCAGCTCGTAAGAGTGTCGAACACTATTTTACCTGAAAATTTTATAAAAATCGTTTCAGCGGTTTAGGAGCTATCGTGTTACGGACAGACATAATATACACACACACACGGACATCACGACGATATTGCTAGGATACGTCAAAATACACCCAAATAACACATTTTCAGCGATATGTCAAAAAACAATTTTTCGTCGAAAGTAATACCTTCTCTAGCCATTGCTACGCGAGCTAAGAAGCAAAAAATTAGAGTTTAAGTCAAAACATGGCTTATGTGATATCAAACGAGAGGTAATTGAGTTAAATAAAATATATTTCAGTTTTTAGTTATATTAGCTCACACGTACTCTATAACTATAGTACCTAGCGTGAACTTAGGTGCCCATATATCGGCAGAGAATTTTTTTTTAAATTTTATTCTTTTACGACAAATCTAAAAGAAAAAATAAACAATAATTATAATTATAAAATTTGGATAAATTGGTAGGTTCGGTTCGAATTTAAAGGTAGTATTGCCAACTTCAAAGCATACATTTTTCTTTAAATGCAGCATAAATTTTTTTATTATTATACGATAAATTTATGACAAAAAAAATACAATTAATGCCGTAATAAAATATTTATTTAAAAATTGCATGTTTTGAGGGTGGTAGTGAAAACTTCCGCATAAAGTATAAAAGAAAACGAAAGAAATTATTTTACGACAAATTTTGCAATAAAAAAAACTATTGTGTTGTTAAAAAAAAATGCCAATTTAACGGCATCCAGTCTCATACGACCCTACCCCCACCCTTGTTTTTTGGCTTATGTCTGGTGGATTTTTTCATTTTTAAATGGGACTACCTAGATCCAAAAACCCAACCTAGATACCAAATTTCATTAAAATCGGTAGTACTTTTTGATATAGGGGCTTTGGTCGTTACACACAGACATACAGACATAGACAGCCAGAGCGAAAAAAATGTTTCAAAATCATCTGAAAAGCAAAAACATAATAAATTTAGAAAAAAAAACTTTTTGAAAGTAAGCTTTTATAAAATGGACTAAAAAGAATATAATAATTTTTTGAGTGTTCTGATATCATAATAATAAAAGCGATGGGCGTATTAAAGGAAATTTACCCGTTTTTGTTTTAGGCTTGTTAACTCGAAGTTCAGTGAAAATCCAAGTTCATTATATGATAGCACGGAAATGTGAGGGTGGACAATTTCACCCAACCCAACCCAACCCTACTCAAGCTACCCTTACATTTTTCTGATATGGATGGACATTATTACGCCTGCCTTATATTAGGCAGATCATCCGCGACCGGCGGTGGGATTTATTTTGTCACATTGAGTCGGCCCATCATCGGTTGTGGACGATCCACCAAATGCGCATGGAAAGGCATTTACCTAATATTAAATACGCCCATCGCTTTTACTATTATGATATCAGAACACTCAAAAAATTATTTTATTCTTTTTAGTCCATTTTATAAAAGCATATTTTCAAAAAGTTTTTTTTTCTAAATTAATTTTTTAATTTGTCTAAGTCTATGCATTTTAGCTAGCGCATCGATATTGCAGAGCGTCTTTCCTGTCAATTTTGAAATATCTAAGTCTTCGATGAGAAGGCCCTTCAACGATTTGATACGGCTCAAGGCGACATAAGCTTGACCTACGTGGAAGTCAGTTGAAAATAATCAGAAAAACTCGTCATTAAATCGTCCATTTTGAATCCGCCATTTTGAATTTTTGTAATCTGATCAAAAATTCGTAATCCTCATCCTCAAAAACCTCCAGATACCAATTTTGGTGGAAATCCGACAAACTAAAATTTTACCCCTCCTTCGCCCTTCACGTTAGAGGTTAGGTAGGCATTCAGTGATACCACATTATTGGATTTTTAAGGGAACTATAACGGTATGCGAAATTTGAAGTCAATCGGATTCGTGGAAGTCAGTTGAAAGTAATCAGAAAAACTTGACATTAAATCGTCCATTTTGAATCCGCCATATTGAGTTTTTGTAATCTGATCAAAAATTCGTGATTCTCATCCTCACAAACCCCCATAGGGTTGCCAACCGGACGGTTCCAGCCAGGAGGACAGTCCTCATTTGAGGCAAAATGTCCTCCGTCCTCCACAGACCCTGTGGAGGACGCCATTTGTCCTCCTTTATCAAAATTATGTGCTTAAATCAAAAATAACGTGATAAAAAGACATGAGAAATGACCCGAATTCATAGTTGTTCCCCATTTTTTTTCTCTGTCATCCATATAAAACAACAGATTTAAGAAATAAATAAACGAAGGCTGAGGAACGTCTGTGAAAACAGCCCTAAGCAACGGCGGCATCATTCGTAAGTTTTCGTCACGTCTCCCGCGGCAAAGCGAAGGTCAGTCAAGTGTTCTGTGGTCAGTCCGGCACAGATGATCGCGCATAGAAGATCGCAGAATTTGCACCCTATGTCTGCCTCCAAGTTTTGGTTTGTTTTACTAAGTATTTAATATTTTTTCTCTTTACTCTTGGGGTATAGTAGTAAGGTAAGTAAACAGTCACTTAAGATGATTGCCCCAAATGCCCCAATTTACTGTTTTTTTTTATATTATTGAAATCTAGCACTTCTGCTTATGCTGCAATATTTTATGCTGAGTTTATACACTATACATACAGATAAAAATAATAGTTGATTCTATAAAATAAAAAGTTGGAAAACTTTTAACTTTTTTTTTTATTTTTATCTGAAAACAGATGTGCAACATCACATCATATGATCTTTTTTGTTGCTTTGGTATAGAATTTAATTATTTTTTTCAGTTTTTTTTTTAACCATTTTAAGATTTTTAAGCAATCCAACTTTAAAAAGCCATTTATCTTTTAATTCAAAAAAACTTACAGATTGTGTCTTTTTACAAAAATATTGATGTTTGTTTTTTATTTTGGCTGTCTAAATAGCAAAATAGGTATTTTAATTTTTATATACATAACCCCAGCATAAAAATAAAACAAAAGTACATATTAAAATAGAATTCATATTATTTTCTACAAAAACAGTGTTCAAAATTTATTAAAAAACTACTTCCGATAATGAAGTTTTTCACTGAAAACGGCGTTTTTCACAGAGCAAGTTCAAAAGTTTTGCACACGCTGTATATTGCATGAAATTTTTTTTCACAACTCGCTCGAATTATGGACCTCACTAAGGCTCGGACCACCAAACTGTCTCGCCCATATAAATAAATTCATTTTTAAAACTTGTTTTTTAAATAACTATTAATTTTGATTGATGGGCTGTTTCAAAAGCAAAATATTTTTATTTTAATTTTTACTTTAAAATGAGTCTCAGTGGCGGCTCGTGGTCATTTGCAAAGGTGAAGCAAAACAATGACATAAAGGTACACGCCGCAGGCAAAAAAAATTAGGCATCATGATCAAAAACATTAATTTTGAGCCTTAGAAAGTAGTTATTTTACCCATTATTGTAAAAAATAATATGATATTTAAGCTCCTGATTAATTTTTATCTGTATAAACCAAGCACACAATACGTTTCTGTTCTGAAATGACAGAATAAACCATTTGTATCTCCTTTTTTAAGTTTCACCTCCCAGCCAAGGTTGAAAATAAATCATGGCAACGCGAGTCTTATTTGCTGCTGCACCAAGCAAAAAAAGAATTCGACGTCATGCAGCACAAGTCTCTTAGATTCTTTCGCCAGGACGTGTTTCTTCTTCTTTGGCGTCTCTTGCTTTTAATTTTAATTAACTTTGTAGTAGCTTGTAATTTGGGGCGCTCATTCCGCGTCATATTAAAATGTCGAAAAAAATATCGAACCGCAATTTGGTCGAAAATAGAAAAGACGAAAATAATTTAAATGAAACGTAGTTTTTTCGATCCGTAAAATTGTCGAAATAATTTAAACAAAGCGTCATTTCATCAAAGTGTAAAAACGTCGAATCACAAAAAGCCAAACATAAAAAACTAGACTAATTATTTTTAATAAATGTGTTTTGAAAAAGATTTTTTTTTTAATTTAAAAAATACATACCAATATACGTACCTACCTAGTAAATTTTTATATTATGTTTATACGTATAGAGCTTTAAGGAGAGTTTACACATGCATGGATTTGCTGGCGCCAATAAAAACTGGCGCGCCAGTAAATTTGCAAGTGTAAACACCGACTTGCGAAGTTATTTTTTTGCATGCATGTATCAAAAAAGTCTGCAGCTGACTGAATTTGCTGGCGCCAGTGGTGACGCATGCGCGCAGAAAAAGAAAATTTTCATGTGTAAACAGGTGCTTGCACGTCGGCTCGCCAGTTTTAAGTTCATTATTTTACATTATTTTTTATTTTCATTGTGTTTGAGCTTCAAAATTTTGCTTATTGTTGTTTTTATAGCCCATTATGGCTAAAAAAAAGTGGTCAGCAGAACTGACCATACAGTTTATTGAAGGCTATGAATGTTTGGCCTGGCTAACTTCAGGGATAAGTTTTGAAATTGTACATTTTGGCACACGAGAAAGAAATTGCAATGATGCAAAAGAATCTCCTGTTGCAAGATATCTTAATGTCACTTCCAATTTCAATTTTGGGGTTAACGCATCTCTCATGTGGGTATCCATTTTTATAATTCGTGGCGTCACACACTCTAGAAGAATATCAAAATGTTGCTTTGTCTTCAATTTTATGCAGGATCTTCTGCTGCAAGTTCTCCTAAAAGTTTTTCGGAAGCACCCAAAGTAGATCGACGAGCAATCCATGCTTTAACCCAGATACAGCCTTTTTGTTGTTCCTTTTTCTGAATCTCTTTTATTAGCTCACACATATACTATACTTATATAGTAGTGTGAGCTATGGTGATCCTAATTTTTTCGAGAAAAAAAAAGTTGCTCCGATTTAAAAAATTTTTATATATCTTTGCGTTTCAGATGATTTTGAAACTTTTTTGTTGCGCCGTCTGTCTGTCTGTATGTCTGTCTGTAACGACCAACGCGCATAACTCAAAAATCGCTTGGCCGATTTTAATAAAATATGGTACCTAGGCTGGGTCTTGGGTCGAGATGGTCCCATTTAAAAATGAACAAAATCCACCGAACACAAACCAAATAAAAGGGTGGGGGTAGATTTCAAAAATTAGAGTTTATGTGAAAATATGGCGTGTGTGATATCAAACGAAAGGTCATTGAGTCCGGAGTTAAACAAAATACATTTTAATTTATTTTAAAAAAAGGGTGGGGGTATATTTTAAAAATTAGAGTTTAAGTGAAAATATGGCTTGAGTGGTATCAAACAAAAGGTAATTTAGTCTGGAGTTGAATAAAATATATTTCAGTTTTTAGTTATATTAGCTCACACGTAAACTATAACTATAGTACCTAGTGTGAGCTTAGGGGCCCATATATTGGCAGAGTATTTTATTTTTCAATAAAAGTTTAGCGACTATTTTGCAGGCTTCCGAGAGTTCAGCCGATATATCGTGTACACTTTAAAAATGAAACTGGCGTGCCAGTCTTTTTAATTTTCGCACAATAGTGTAAACCTTTACTGGCGTGCAAATAGAACTGGCGCGAACACTGGCGCCACTAAATTCATGCATGTGTAAACCCACTATTATTTTAAGGAACATGCACTAGAATTTTAGCTCACACTACTATAATGAACTAAGGTAACTTTGCCTATTACCGGCTTAGTTAAGGAAATTTTCACTTTACCCGCTTGGATTAGTGTTAAGGGTTCATACTTTGGCCTAATTTATCATTAAATGGCGTAAAGGGTAGAGTTGTCTGTCAATTTCAACAAAAAGAAAAAATATATTTTTTTAATTTGTACCAAAAAAAAAATATTTTTTTAAAAAGTCATTTTTTTCTATTACCGGCCTATTAAAAAAAGCCTTAATCTAACGCCGGCCTAAGTGCGATCTATTACCTGCTCATTATCAAACGTTGTGTTTGATTATAAAAAATAACTAAAATAAATAAGTTGGACAAATTCTTTATTTTTATAACTGAGCAAAAACTTAAAAACTAAAATAAAAAATTAGTTAGTACATAAAATGTGCAACTTTTTTATTTTAAGAAAAGTAAAAATTGAGATGAAAAGTAACAAACCGGGATAAAAAGTAATAAAGTCGGAATAAAAAGTAAAAATCGGGATAAAAAGTAAAAATTGGGATAAAAAATAAAAAATGGAAAAAAGAACCGAAAAAAAATTAAAAAAATCGGGACAAAAAGAAAAAATCGGTATAAAATATAACAATTGGGATAAAAAGTAAAAATCGGGATAAAAAGTAAAAATTGGGTAAAAACTGAAAATCGGGATAAAAAGTTAAAAAAAAACGGGATAAAAATTTAAAAAGTCGGGATAAAAAGTAAAACTTGGGATAAAAAGTAAAAATTGAGTTAAAAAGTAAAAAACCGATATAAAAAGTATAAAAGTCGGGAAAAAAGTAAAAATCGGGAAAAAATAAAAATGATAAAAAGTAAAAAATCACCTTAAAGATCCTAAAACTTAAAAATATTGAAAAAACTTGATTAATAACCTCGTGATAAAAGTGTCTTTTTATCCATCGACGAACTGTACAAACTTTTCGCCTTGGGATAAACAGTGACACTTTTATCCCCTGGTATTTATTATAGTATTTCGCACTTTAGGGGTAAAAAGTGCAATTTTTATACCGCATTGTTGAAACAAATGTGCCAATTTTTACTCCCGGGATAAAATTGCAAAAAATACAGTATAAACCTCGTAATTAAAGTTTATTTTTATTGCTCTGTAACAGAATATTTGGATTATTTTTACATGGTTTTAATTTTTATTGAATTTAAAAATATATCCAAATTCTATTCCCAGACCAGACATATTTTTTATCACATTTATTTTCTAAATAGGGCTTTCTTCAAAAATATATTGCCAACAGATTTAAACATACTTGACATTTTTAGAATCATAAATATCGTTTACAAGTGGTTATTTGTCAACCTTAATCTGTAGGGCCATTTATGTTTCTTGCCTTTTGGGTTAAGTTCAACATGTGTTTAGTGACGCCTCATTAAATTAAAATTATTATATTTTCCAGACATTTTCATAAAAGTTAGTAATTTTCCAAAGAGAGTTATTTTATCAAATAGCTCTTAATTTTCTGATCAAAGTGATATATCATAGCATATACTTGAAATTAAGTTCTGCATTAAGTTAACTTTGATTTTTACATATACAAACAGGTATATTGTACTAATTTCGTTCTATTTAACATTTCTCATAAAGCCTTTATTATGTCTGTTGCTTTATTAGGGGTAATTTTCTATATCGCGACCAGCTGTGGTCAGTTTTATACCCGTCTTCGAAAAAGGTCATTATATTATTCGTAGATGACAATTATTATGTTAAATGCGGAGTCAAACATTTATTAAAATTTATGGTTTACTCTAGTTTTATATTATAACCAGTGGTCAATATCCTGATTACGTTTTTCAGTTTCACACTACGGTATTCCCTTTAGTTGTTTTCTAAATTGGGATAATTTTAATATCATGTGATTTTTCGTCTTTGTTTTGTGTCAACCTTTTTAGTTTTTTTTTAGTAGGAGGGAAACTGAACAGCTCAAAACATTAATGTATCGGTGACGTTTAGTCTTTTGTCTTTTTCTATTTCCATGTTACATTATCTTATCTCTCTGTTTGAGCCAAAGGCAAGCGCGCACAGACACATTATATGGCCACACCCAAATGGGACCTAAAACGAAGGGATGAAAAACTTAAAATCCCGGGGGAAGTCAGTTCCGAATAAATCGTCAAAGAAGTGTTTTCGTGTAACGGGTTTTCGGGATTTTATCTTCGTTTTTTTCCTCCCTTCTAAATTGACCTCTGGATATTGATTTTTTTTCATAGGTTTGACCATTTCATAGTGTTTGCTTTTCCTTCATTTTTCCTTAATTTAATCAAAATCAGTCTTTCACTAAACAAAGTAATTTCATAAAAAACCATGCAGTGGTCAAAACTTTTGTTTTTAACACTTATCTTTATAACTAATTTTTTTAAACGTAAGTTTTTCATTTTGATTAGATTTAGTTCTTTTATATTTTTATTCAAGATCATTTAATTTTTCATTTCTTTATTTTTTAAAATATATCATTTTCACCACAAAATTAATTTTGGTTTTGCTTTTATCACTCGAATTAACCAATTAAAAAGTTTGAGGTCAATGAAATATATGCAAAGCAATCTTACCTTGAAACATGGTATGGATTGTCAGTTTCTGCATCTTTTGTGTGGTTTGTTCCTTAATTCTTCAAATTTTTCTATAGTCTAACATGGTTTAGGTAAGAGTTGTTTATGCATTATTTTGACTAGCGGGGTAGGGAAAACGAAGAAGGTTTCTATAGATGCCGCACAATCATGTCTACCATAGTTAAGGATAGGGTAAGTGAATATCAATTAATTTAACATAGTCTACCACGCGAATCCATCCCGAGTGCTGCTTCACACTACCAGATTAACATCGTTGGTTCCAAAGAAGATCATTAGATAATAACTTCGCCTGAGTTATTCTAGTGCTGTGTATCATTTTGTGGGGTAGTAGCCTTGGAGAAAAATGACCGCTCGCATTTCCAATCGCCAACTAAAATCCCGTTACAAAATTGGAGTCAGAAATAGGGGGTATATTTTTGCATTAAAATGGCGAACTTAAAACGTTGGTAGATTATTTATTTTCATTTTTGTTTAAAATTTGTTGACATTTTCAAACGGTAAATTTTCATTTTAATTTAAAAATTCGAGATAATGGAAGATCTTTCATGTTTTCTTTATTCTTTTTTAATATTATTGGTAATTTCAACCGTTGGTAGATTTTATTTTATTTATTTTTCATTTGGTTTAACAAGTCAATATAAATTAAAACTTTTTTAATTTTTATTTAGATTTTTGCTATTATATCATTATGCAGTTATACTGTTAACTCACAATGGCAATGAACTGAACTTCTTTAGTTATTTTTTTTTATAAAAAGTTTAAATTATTTTAATAAAATTGTCTTAAAATATGAGATCACGTAAAGATAATGTGGTAAATTGACTAAAGGCGTTAAAGCGTCGAAAAATAACTTCCAGGTCATCTAAGAACTTCTAGAACACCGGTATACGAGAGAAGCAACTTAGCATGTGCATGTGTGTTTTATTTTTCTATTTTCTTTCAGCACTAACCCATTTCACTTGATAATTTATTAATTTTTTACTATTCTTTTTCGATCCACAATGTGTTTTCATGTGGGTAGCTTTTACCACAAAGTTTTGATACTTTGTGCTTTTACTGCTTTAGATTTATTAAGTCATGCCAAATGACATTTTATTCGGAACCCTAGCTAAATTTTGATTTAGTTAGTAAAGTTGATATGTTAAGTTAATGGTCTCTATCATTTCTAAGTGATTAAACATATTAAAAAAAAAACTATCGTTGGGAAAAATCATACACTTTCTTTTTTTGGATTTACATAGAGGCGCATTAATTAACTTTCAATAGTAAGTAAGTACTTAGGTCATGTACGGAACTTTAATTGGTACCTAGTAGACATAAAAGTTGAAAATAGAACGTTTGAGATATTTTACTTTACATAAGAATTAATATTATTCTTGTTTTTTTTTTCTTTATATAAATACAACTTGCCTAGCAAAAAGTTTTTTCTAGAAATATATTTTTAAATGGCATCTTTATAACAGGTCCATACATTTTGATAAGCACTGTCCATCTTAATTTAATACTAGTGCCTAAAATTAACTTATATTGATAAAATCTTAAGTGGTGGTCTTATTGAACCGTCCATTGAAAGGAAGAAATCAATTTTTGGACCATAACCATAATTTTACAAGAATGGTCAATTTTTAACAAGTAAGCATCATAAAACTCAGGTCAGAAGTCTTTGTACCCTGATAAAACTCACAATATTGGATAGGCAAAAGACCTATTTTCTTTCGATAAGATAGAAATCTAATTGGGTCTTAATTGGATTACGAAAATTTTTATTATTACTCTAAGGATAAGTCATTCTTGTTAAAATAACTATTTCTAACATTTTATAAAGTTTCGTACGAGTCACTGAGAGTAATTGGAACATCATTAATTACAATTTAAAAAAAAATTAGTAAAACTCAAAATGCTTGAGTTTATACATTTTGTTTACATCTACATTTAACATTGACTAAAAAACATAATTAACAAATTTCTATACCGCGTTTCTTATGCCAAGTTTGTCGTTAACCAGGCTAATTTAATAAACTGAGGCGCAAAACCTCTTGGAAAAAACTAATATCTCTCAATATTTAACACAGTTTTTGCTGTAAGCATTATTTCTTTTGTAATAAAAAGTCGACAAAAGACAAACAGCACTTATTTTCAAAAATTTTTCGGTATAAGATCACAAGTGCGATCAAAAACAAATGGAACGCATGTTGTGTTAATACATGCACTGGTTAAGTTTTGCAGAATTTTCATTAAGTGTAGTTAAAGTAACGTATAAATGTACATTTTAGATTAATTTAATTGTATTTTCTAAAAAAAATAGTTAGCTATATTTTCTAGGTACTTTCCTAAAATCTTCTAAAACAAAAAAATTTCATACTAAATAAAAAGACTGTTCTTTTATTTTATCTTAGTCCTTTGTTTAACTAACCATCTTTATAATCACATAATTGCCTATCGACATCTAAAACTATTTCATACACCTCTATTCTAATCTTAACTCTATGTAGTATTTTATTCCTTGAAGAGCAGCGTTTAAAAAAAAATATATAATACAGTACATATAAAGTCATTTGCCCTTTGAACTAGGAAAGCGGAGACAGCATTTTGCTATACGCTTTCTTTTACATTTTTTTAAATATATCTTTATTACTAAATCTACCCACATAATTATATATTTGAGATGAAGTGATATGAGATTGATATTTTCTATCTATTTCTAAGTAGTTCTTATTTTCCCTATTTCTACATAATTTCTAATGTAAAGCAAATTGCATTTTCTTGATGTAACACGGAAAACACGGTAAGTTTACCAGCTATTGTATTTTAGAGAATGATAATACACAGAAATCTTTGAAGTATTGTATTTGTGTTCACTGATTCACTTCACGTTTATCAAAAAGCATTTCATTGACAGAAATGAGTTGTGTTACTACAAACTGAAAAAAACAAGTCAGTGTGTCAGATTTCTTTTCTTTTGACACATTAATCTTTAGATTGACTGTTGCCATTCTAGTTTAGGACGCCCTCTTTTTATGCGCCCTATTGGTTGCCATTCTAGGACCTGCTTTGGTAATCTTTCGTCATTCTTCCGTTGTACATGGCTGTACCATATCAGTTGCCTTTTTGTGAGTCATCCGTTATGCTTATCCTTCGATTCCCATTCTTTCTTTTATGTTCTCATGTCTTCTGTGATCTATTCTAGATATTCTCATTGATCTTCTTATTGCATCCATTTCGAGACTTTCCATTTTTGTTTTGTATTTTTCGGTTACGCGACAAGTCTCTATTCCAAACAACAGCATGCTTTTCACCATTGTTTCATATATGTTAAATTAAAATAAAAAAAAATTACTTTTCTGCTCCATAAAATACTGTTAAGACATCCAATACCTTCTTTTTTGCTTTTACTATTTTTTTCCAGTTCTTTGCAGTCTGTTCCTGTCTTATCAAATGTGACACCCAAGTATACATACTCATTGCATGGAGATATTACTTGTTCATTGTCTAGTTCTAACTCACTAGATTCGTTTCCGTATTTTTCACAGATTAATAATTTTTCTTTATTGATTGGCGCTTAATTTCAAATTAGGTTATAGTACCACTATTCAGATTAAAAACTTTATTAATTATATTTTTATATTTGTTCCTAACTATTTTTACATGTGAAAGTCTTTTTTTTGACTTCATATATTTAAGATAAAGCAGCTATTTATAAGGTATTTGTTTCTTTGGGTACCTATTAAAGGTGAATATTTCTTTTTATCTATTGAATTTTGTTTCTCTTTGTGCGACCACGCCATTCTTTATTTTGTTATCAAGAAAGAGTAATTGCGACTTTCTTTTTAGTCTATAAAATAATCCCTATACATAGGATTATTTTCATGTTTTTGCTAAACAATACAAAAATATTGTTTTTACTTATTGATTTTCATGCAACAAAGTTTATAATACCTTTAACAAAAGGTATGGAATAAAATCTTATACCAATGCCCTAGTCCTTTCTTTCTAGATCGAAATTTTGGACTACAATTGTTCCTACGAGTAGCATTTCAGGAAATGTATTTGTATATTTTACAGTTATTAAATTCGATTAATATGTGTTATTAAATGTACCAATTTAAATATTTCAGTGTTTACCTTTTTGGTTTTATATCAATTTTTTTTTCCTCGAAGGGTGTAACGATTTAACTAAATTAAGTGATATAGTATATATAGTGAGTATCTATCACTATAACTAAACAAGGAGTAATGTTTTTTTTGAAAAACTAAAAAGAAAAATATTTTGAGATTGAAATCTTTTGTTAGTGGAACCAAGTTAGTAGGTCATATTATCTTTCTTTCTCTAGTAAACTTAAAAATATTTTTATTGCATTTGTTTCAACCAATGCCTAATTTATTTAAATTGAATTTTCTTGGTCTTCTTTACTATAAATACCTTAAAAACCAAACTTAAACTTTAAAACTCTTTAAATCCATACTATAAATAATACATTTCTAACTCTAAATATAAATGTTAACCATTTACAAAATAAGACATTCAACCGTCCTTATTTTATTTAAAGTCAACTTTTATCTTCTTTATCGTACCACAAATTCTTTCTACTTTTTACCGATAGTGTTAGATTAAAATTAAAAATATCTCGTAAACGAAAAAAGATTTCCAGCTAAAATAAATGGATCCATGATGAATCTGATACCTTTATAGCCCATTAGCACAGTCCAAGTAAATTCCATGCTATATCAACATTGATAACAGTTTTTTGTAAATAACTCCGAAACGAAAGCTCCTACAAAGTTTTTGCTTGCAACACCAATTTTTGGAAAAAATATGGTTTTCTACATTCCAAAAACCGCATATTAATACGACGCTCCGTTAAAAAGTTAACATTTTTTTAAAAATGTTTTAACTGTCAAAAAAAACTGTCATTAGCATTAATTAATTTTAAACAAAATCTAATCAGCTCATCACAGAATCGAACAATATTTTACCTGAAAATTTCATGAAAATCGTTTCAGCGGTTTAGGAGCTATCGTGTTACGGACAGACACACACACACACAGACAGACATCACAACGATATTACTAGGATAGGTCAAAATACACCCAAATAATACATTTTCGGTGTTATCTCAATGAAAAACATATGTTGTTTTCTTTATAATGAATATTTTGCATTGATAATTCTTTCTGAAGTAAACTTAAACATATTTGTGTGTATAAATGTTTATCTTTGTTATTAATTCTAAAAAAAAAACAAATTTCTTTCTCTTCTCGATTAAAACGTATTTCATTACATGCTTAAAAAAATTGCTATTAAAATATATATATATATATATATATATATATATATATATATATATATATATATATATATATATATATAATTAAAACCATTAATTAAAATTATCTTTAAATCAAATTGGTTTCCTGGATTCTGCTAAAAAGAAGCGTTATTGTTTTTTTTAAATAATCTAACGAATTTTACCCTCAACAATCGAATACATCTATCTTTTGAGATCTAATAAATTGATAATGCCTAAACCGAGTTTCATTCTCATGTACACTTTCATGTTGCTAGGAATAGCCCAAAAGTATCTCAGATAAATTATTATAAATCTTTCTTTATTAAAAAAAAAACGAAAATTTATTAACTAAACTTCTTGTTTAAACATTAGGACAACAAAGTTTTACCTTTGTAACCTTAAAATCAAGATTTCGATTAATTATTTCACCTTTGTAGCTTCAAATCAAGACTTTGATTAATTAAAATAAATTTCTATATAATTTCAGTTTCCTTTAATTACTTTATTAATTTATGTCGAGCTTTATAGTAGTTTTGTTTTCTTTTTCTTGAATGCTAAGAAATCTGTAAAAGTTTAGTTTTATTTACCCACAGCTATGACGGAATTTATACTGTAGTTATCAACACTTTTAGTTTCGAACATTTTGTTTCTATTCTGTAGCAACTAAGAACTAAATAAACACATAGCAAGACGAGTGATCTGCTAAGTGTAAGTTAATTTATAATGTTTGTTAGTTTCATATCATAGCTGTCATCATGAAGTCATGCCAATATATAATTCTCTACCTATGAATAAAACTCGTGTAATAATAAACTCTATTATTAAAGTTTTCTTTAAATCATGTATTCTTAAAACATTAAAACTATGTATGAATCTAGTATTTATTCTTAATATTACTTGTAAAAAAAATTCTACTTAAATTACAAAACACCTTTTTACAGAAAATCTACGTTTTCAAACTCTATGAATGTTCACTATACTTATGCTTTTGTACAATGTCTCTATTCTTGTTGGATTTTATTATTAGCCCGCTTTCAGTGATTTTTAAGAATTTTTCATGATAAGTAAAGTATAAAAATTTGTCACTCATTTTAAAAAAAATGAATTTTGATTTTTTTTTCTCATTTTATCAATACTCTAAACTAAAATAAATACATTTGTGTATAAGTTCCTTTAAAAGTTTGCATTATTTAAAAAGATAATCAAATAATTTCATGACTAAATTAAAGTAAAATAGAAATCAAAATACATTTTGTGAATAGGCGGTTAGTTTTGTTATATTTTTTATTTACAAATAATTAATTATATAAGTGTTAATAAAACTTTTTATCTTATGTTATTTATTGACTCACAAGCGCCTAGTGCTTAAAGAGAAAAAATATAAATAAAAAAATATATATATATATATGTACAAATTTTCAAGTTAATGATTGTCTTGAATGACCTTATGACGTTTTAATAAGCAAAAATAAAGTTTTCTTTTGATTTTCGGCGCTTATGGGTTAAATAAATATTCTGTATTATATGTCACACAAAGATGTTAATAAAAAGTTCAAATTGAAAATTTAGTAAAAGATAAATCTGTGTTGTCAGGGGTCTCAAGTATGCTTGAGGACAACATCAAACTGTATGATTTATTTATCCACATATAATTGTTGATTTTTGTTTCTTATTGTAGTTCTTCTAAAGATATTAAAATTGACGTTTAAACAAATTAATTGAATATAGTAAAAAAAAGACACTTGAAAAAACAAAAATAAACAAAATTTTATTTTATAATTTTACCGAATCATAATTGTTTTTTTTTGTCTAAGATACATTAAAACAGTACAGTTGTTGCAAAATTGCGTGTGCAAATCAGATTGCAACTTTAGGGGTTATTATTCTGCAAAACTTAACAAAACCTGTAAGTAGTTAGATATATGCATTAGTTTCTTTTTGTTCACAAGACGTATACCTAATTAAAGTAATTTACGTGTATTCGATGCACACTTTTAAGTTTGTAGTGCAGTAAGTTTCATAGCACTAAATAAGTCTCCCATATTGTTTTTTTTAAGGGTCTCATACATTCGAAAATAATAATTATATATATAGTTTTTTTTTAAAGGTATTGCTGAATATATTTCTGTATTCACAGGTTTTTTTGATATAACTAATGGTATGACAAATAGTTTGTGATGGACTGTAGAGTAACAGTAAATATGGATTGATAAAAATAATAGATCAAGGGATCGTCAGAGGTCTCGCATGTCAGTTTTTTTTTTAGCGAGGGCGATCAGCATAGTATTTTCTACTGTTTTGAATCACTTTTGGGAAGTTTATATAATAAAATCTAAAAGGGAAGTATTTTAATTTTGGGAATGAGTGTAATGAGTTGGATTTTCTTTTAAGCCTCCAGTATTTGAGAAGGTGCTGAGAATGGCTTTATTTTTAAGTTTTTCTTCTCCACTCGAGAGGGTGTCTTTAATGGTATACCAAAGAAATAATTAGTTATAACTTGATCTATTTATTTTTGATTGGTTTTGTCGCTATCTCCTAATATTGTAATTTAACGCTGTTTCGTGTTTTTATAATTACAATATAATCAAATCAGATATTCAACCAAGTCAAGTCATGGAAAAACTGCCTAGTTGATGTTCGTCAGTCAACACCTTTTGATTTTCACAAAAGATTTACCAACTAGAAGCAGTAGAAAATACAGGGGAAATTTTAAAATTTGCAGTTGTTCAATTTGCTTGTATGTACATACTTTTTCTCACGCAAAATTGAGAAAAGATGAAATAAATGTTAAATAATAATATTCGTCGACGAATGAAGTTGGTAAGACGTCAATCTTTTTTGAAAACATTAGGCATTAGGGGTTAAACCGTTTCATCAAATCCGTTGACTCGTTTTTGAGTTATTTTAGAAAACAATAGTCCAAACAAAATTCTTTAACATAGACTTGTGACAGATGTTTATGGTTACTTTTGGTAAAGCAAAGTAGGTAGCAACATATTTGTAAGGAAAGAGTGAAATATCTAGGTATCAGTAATTGCGTCCTACTTTGTATTTTTAAGAAGGTAACTGGTAACAAAATCTTACACATCTGTAGTGTGCAGACTTGAAGGGAAAAGCGCGCTTCCCCGAAGGTTTAGACTAACAGAATTTTTTTTCGTTTCCACTGGTTGGAAAGTAAAAGTGCCCATGTATCAGTCGTTGATAAAAGAATTTTGACATTTAACCTAACAATTCTCAACTTTTCTAAATGGTACGTACCTACCTAAAAATTTATTTGACAGACAATGTCTTTGACGAGGTGCTGAGAGTAACTGTTGGAGGATTTGGAACCTGAGCTAAAATAAATTGGGGATATGGGTAATTTTTTTTTTCATTGTCGGTGATTGACAATATCAGATTAGAATAGGTTCTTTGGTTATAATCAGAATATCTGTATGATTTGGTATCCTGCAAAGTTAGAATTAAAAAAAAAAAAGTAAATTAAAGTGTTTAAAATAAAAGTGATAACATGGCCTAGGAGATAAAACCATTTTAAGTTGACTACTTTAGTATGTTATATCAAAGAAATAATTTAGTTAAGTATTGTTAATTGATAAAATATAGAAAGAATTTATGCCAGACATGTTAAAACCCCAATGGAGATTTAAATTTTGCCAAAATATTTTAATGTCAAAACCCAGAGCCTTTAAACCTAGCTTAAACTATTTGTTTAAACTACGTTAGTAATAAATAAAAAACTTTTTTGTGCAAAACTTTACGTTTTCGTTTTTTTTAAGGGAAAGCTGGATTACAATAAAACCAGGCCTATAATCAATTTTCCTTTAGTCTTGTGACTGTAAACGTTAAAAAAAAATCAATTTGTTAATATCTCTCCCTCTGTCGATAAATTAATCAATTATTTTGCATAATTTATGTTGTTTTTTTTTGTCAATGGGTTTAACACACTTCTTCGTTCTTATTTCGAAAACTAATAAAACTTTTTAAACAAACTGTCAGCTGAGTATCCATCTGTCTCTATGATAAAGATTAAACTTAAGAATGGAATAAGCAGGGTTGTAAACAGTAAACCGTTATAGACAGAAAAATGGAATTAAGAGTGATATGTCATTTTCATCTTCTAGATTGACTGTAATAAAATTAAATAAAATTTCTAAACTATTTTTTTCATAAACAATTGTGTCATTCTTGTATTACATATTTTTTTAATTAAGTTCCATCCTTAAGTGGTGGTCGGATATAATCATGGCAATGCCAATCTTATCTGCTACGGCTCTGAACAGTTGATTCGACGTAATATCGTAACAGACTCTTAAATTCCGAAGCAAGAACGTTCTTCTTTTTCCTTCGCTTCTCTTGCTTTAAATTTTTTTATAGTAGCTTGCATTTGTAACTTCTTATTACTTGACTAAAGTATTTTAACTTTTTCTTTTTCAGTATTAAGCTATTTTTTTTTTAATTACCGGCATTAGATCTTAATTCATAACTATGTTAGTCCATAAAATTTTTAGCATTCGACTGCAACATCATTTTTCAAAAGCTGTGAATCTATTCATTTCATTTTTTGTGCTTCACATCCATTAAGATGATTTGAGAAAACTTAGCAGTACAGCATTCTTAACCTCAGTCTTTAAATGTTGTATCTTTTGCAGAGGAACTTTAATTTCACAAGAGCATTTTGCGCTATTTCAATCCTTCATCTATTTTTCTGGGATTGATCTACGTTTTCGTTTATCCACGAGCCTAGATATTTGTAGTGTGACACTTTTTATATTCGTGTGTTATCGATAGTCAGATTTTTAATGACAATGATTTTTTTTTGTCATATTTATTACGGTAATGACTTAATATATTATTTTAAAAATTATTAAATCTTTGTTGTATTTGTCTAAATTAACTTGTCAATTTATATTTTAACTATGCTTTCTTTGTTTGCTTATATAACTAAACAATACAAGAACAATACAGTTCCTTTTAATAAATTTTGAAAAAATCAGGAAAATGTTTAGGTGCACTTAATAACTCTTCGGAGTAATATATAAAAATAAAGTTTTTTTTTAGTTGGTATGGATAACTTCTTTCTATCGCACCCTTAGGTTAGAACAATAATTAATATAAATTGGAACTATTATTAGTAATTGAAAAATGAACGCAAACCAAAAGAAAGGATAAACAAACGATTTTGATTAATTACTAATTGTAAATTAATTGCATAATACGAATTTTTTTTTCATCGATATTTTTTTTTCCGACCTAAAAACTTTAAAACTATTGTATAAAAATATAACCTATATCTATTTCATTTGGTTTTGTTTTTTAAAACAATTCGTTATTATATTTTGATTTGAAAAAAAAACTAATTTTTACTTCGATATATATTTATCGATCTCTATTTATCCTTTCATTTGTATTTAAAATTATTTAAAAAAATGTTGTATTTGGAGCATAATAAAATTTTTATTCCATAGTAGGATTTCAGCCTGTTCAAGACACAATCTGGGATAGATTGTGATATAACAGATTGTATTCATTGAAAGACATTCGTTTGGTCGCAATATTGCTTAAAGAGAAGAGAACGAGTACCAAGAAGACAACCAGTGTCATAGATGGAAGCCATCAAAGAATATAGAATATAATATGAAGCCATTTTTATTGAAAAGAGATGTTTTCTTTTCAGAATATAGAACAATGACAGAAAGTCTAATAAAATGTTTATCAAGAAACAACTTCAAAGAAACAGTTAAGCAAAAGGAATCACAGCACAAACGAGAAGACGACAAAAAAAAATAGGAATAACAAAAATGAAAAAAAAAAATTATTTAAAATACTATTGCAGAACGAATAAATACCTTTCTGAAACATCTTGCAAAATAACCATCCAGAGTAACCTTCAGTCTGATTATGTTCTACCTTGCTAGGAAACATTAGCACGCGTTCACTATCACTATGTACACAAAAGTAAAGAAGCGTTACAGCAAAACAAACAATAATAAGAAAGCTTTACAACAGAAAATAGACAGTCTAAATAAATAAGAAAAGTTCGAGACTTCAAAGAAATTTAATGTTTTGTGAGAGTTATACTAATCGCAAGAACAACGAAGACCTATTTAAACCATCGGAAAAAAAAGGAACTACAAATGTTTTCCACATTTGCCAACTAACTACGAGTATAAAGATGTCACACCTATTTATTTTGGAAAATTGATCATGATTATCAAAATTAACATACATATAATGTTTTAATAACAAGAAAAATAATTTGAAAACCAAGGAAGAAATAAGTCTAACAAAAACGATAAGCCAGCGAGAAAGTTATGCGAAAGCCAGTTTATAAGAAAGCCAATTGTTCCAGTACGATCTAGGACCTTCAACTTCTAAACTTAAAAACTTGTCAGCCAGAAGCGATTATTTTTATGAAGCTCAATATCTATGCAAACTCCTGATTGTGGATAAAGCAAATTAGACAAATATTTGTTTTATAGTTTTCTCCATTACCATCAATAATATCGAAAAGTTACCTATTTGAAGAACCGAAAAACTTATTACTGTTTGTTAATAACAATTATAGAAAAATGTCCGAATGAAAACTATGGAAAACTACCCGAAGTCTGAGCAACCATTCGATTGCTGTAAAACTGATCAACTATAGGAAGTCTAAAAAGAAAATTTAAAAGATAGTACTACTGTTCTTTATAAATGAAATACTATAAAAAAATAGTTGAAAATAACAATAAAACTAACTTCGCAAGTAAAAAAAACCAATGACATTTCTTGCAGTAATCTGTAATTTACCAATCCAATCTTACAAGTAATTACATACGTTATAGAAGAATAAAGACAGTTATATTTTTGAATTCGTCCAGGAAAGACAATTATTTCTTATATCACAGCAACGATCCACCAATGAAATATGAATAAGTTTAGAAAAAAGATTGAGGAGAAGACATGAAGACCCATCAAATTAAAACCTCCGATAAAACGATATGAAGAAAAAGAAGTTACTGCCCAACCAGAGTGCCAGACCATAATGAAAAAGTAATATTTGCAGACCACTCGACATAGTTTTTCTGAATACAAATATCTGTTATTCATCGAAAAGAAGAATTTTAAAATATTGATAAATACGAAGATCACTAATGAAGACCTGTCATGATTCCAGCAAATTGAGTTCAATTTTGATATTGTAACTATTATTATCAGAATATTTTTTTGTTTTATTTTTACAAATTTTAACATAAATTTTTATCTCTCTTAACGTTTCTTTTGTCAACATTTATATGTATTAATTTTATTTTATTTTTGAACTCAACTTATTATTATTTTTTTTTGGTTCGATTCCTACATATTTTTTCTTTTTGTTCAATGGTTAAGTTGTTATTATTACACATTATGCTTGGTTTATTTTTGCCTCTTTTATTTACGAAAGTATGAGAATATAAATACGTCTTGTGATCAATATTTAGAAGTGTTAGTAAATGTTTGACGCGATAAATTTTATTTTTAAAACATTTCATATTTTCAAAAAAATTCATCACTTTTTTGAAGGGGGGAAGTAAATATGTAACAGAATATTTGGATTATTTTTACATGGTTTTAATTTTTATTGAATTTAAAAATATATCCAAATTCTATTCCCAGACCAGACATATTTTTTATCACATTTATTTTCTAAATAGGGCTTTCTTCAAAAATATATTGCCAACAGATTTAAACATACTTGACATTTTTAGAATCATAAATATCGTTTACAAGTGGTTATTTGTCAACCTTAATCTGTAGGGCCATTTATGTTTATTGCCTTTTGGGTTAAGTTCAACATGTGTTTAGTGACGCCTATTCATCCCTCATTAAATTAAAATTATTATATTTTCCAGACATTTTCATAAAAGTTAGTAATTTTCAAAAGAGAGTTATTTTATCAAATAGCTCTTAATTTTCTGATCAAAGTGATATATCATAGCATATACTTGAAATTAAGTTCTGCATTAAGTTAACTTTGATTTTTACATATACAAACAGGTATATTGTACTAATTTCGTTCTATTTAACATTTCTCATAAAGCCTTTATTATGTCTGTTGCTTTATTAGGGGTAATTTTCTATATCGCGACCAGCTGTGGTCAGTTTTATACCCGTCTTCGAAAAAGGTCATTATATTATTCGTAGATGACAATTATTATGTTAAATGCGGAGTCAAACATTTATTAAAATTTATGGTTTACTCTAGTTTTATATTATAACCAGTGGTCAATATCCTGATTACGTTTTTCAGTTTCACACTACGGTATTCCCTTTAATTGTTTTCTAAATTGGGATAATTTTAATATCATGTGATTTTTCGTCTTTGTTTTGTGTCAACCTTTTTAGTTTTTTTTTAGTAGGAGGGAAACTGAACAGCTCAAAACATTAATGTATCGGTGACGTTTAGTCTTTTGTCTTTTTCTATTTCCATGTTACATTATCTTATCTCTCTGTTTGAGCCAAAGGCAAGCGCGCACAGACACATTATATGGCCACAGCCAAATGGGACCTAAAACGAAGGGATGAAAAACTTAAAATCCCGGGGGAAGTCAGTTCCGAATAAATCGTCAAAGAAGTGTTTTCGTGTAACGGGTTTTCGGGATTTTATCTTCGTTTTTTTCCTCCCTTCTAAATTGACCTCTGGATATTGATTTTTTTCATAGGCTTGACCATTTCATAGTGTTTGCTTTTCTTTCATTTTTCCTTAATTTAATCAAATTCAGTCTTTCACTAAACAAAGTAATTTCATAAAAAACCATGCAGTGGTCAAAACTTTTGTTTTTAACACTTATCTTTATAACTAATTTTTTTAAACGTAAGTTTTTCATTTTGATTAGATTTAGTTCTTTTATATTTTTATTCAAGATCATTTAATTTTTCATTTCTTTATTTTTTAAAATATATCATTTTCACCACAAAATTAATTTTGGTTTTGCTTTTATCACTCGAATTAACCAATTAAAAAGTTTGAGGTCAATGAAATATATGCAAAGCAATCTTACCTTGAAACATGGTATGAATTGTCAGTTTCTGTATCTTTTGTGTGGTTTGTTCCTTAATTCTTCAAATTTTTCTATAGTCTAACATGGTTTAGGTAAGAGTTGTTTATGCATTATTTTGACTAGCGGGGTAGGGAAAACGAAGAAGGTTTCTATAGATGCCGCACAATCATGTCTACCATAGTTAAGGATAGGGTAAGTGAATATCAATTAATTTAACATAGTCTACCACGCGAATCCATCCCGAGTGCTGCTTCACACTACCAGATTAACATCGTTGGTTCCAAAGAAGATCATTAGATAATAACTTCGCCTGAGTTATTCTAGTGCTGTGTATCATTTTGTGGGGTAGTAGCCTTGGAGAAAAATGACCGCTCGCATTTCCAATAGCCAACTAAAATCCCGTTACAGCTCAATAAATTTTAGCCTTCCCTCTGGTTGGGTTACAAAGTTTTTTCCTCAGGATAAAATGTGTTACTTTTATCTTTTGTTATCCGATAACGTGTGTGCATATATGTAAGCATATTTTAATTATATGATTTCTTTTTAAAATAAAAACACCTTGAAAAAGTTATAATTAAATAAGTACAATTTTTTTAACTCTGTTTAAAACAGAATATTATAAGAGGCAGATTTTTTATTTCCATTAAAAAGGCTTACATCGGAAGCTAGTTTTTATATTTTTTGAAGTGTTCTTCTGAAAAATTGACAAATAAGTGTTTTTGTTTTTTGTTAGGAAATTTAAAAATATAAGTATGTATTTATATATTAAACAATAATAACAAATTTTTTAATTCCAAATCTATAAGCCGTAATTAGTTCGAGGTCCAAAATATTAATCTAAAACCGACCTATTTTATTTTTTGCCTTTTTTAACATTTGAATACAAAATACGTTCAATCGACCTTATTAAATAAACCGAAATCAAAAACATATCCAATCAGTCCAAAATCTACGAGTTATTAAAAAACTGCTATCCATAAAAAACTTTATAACTGTTTTTTTTTGTAAAATATCATTCTAATTGGTTAATAAAAGATTTTCTCCATATCTGTCAAGGAATTTGTGAGAAAGATTTTTATACTTATGGCGGCTTTGTCATAAAAATTGGAATTTTTTTTTGTCTTTTAAAGAGATAATAAAAAATTATAAATTAAACAATAACAGTAATTTTTCGGCTCAATAAGCCGTAGTTAGATCGAGGTCCAAAATATTAATCTATTACTGGCCTATTTTAATTTTGCGTTTTTTACCAATTGTCTAAATAAAAAAAAATCTAAAGTATTTTAAAAGGGTCTTAAATCTAGGAGTTATTAAAAAACTGGTTCCATTAAGAAGTCTTTGCTTTGGCTCTTTTTTTTTGTAATAACTCTTTTTAATTAGGAATAAAAAGGGTGTATTTTAATATTTCTGTCAAAAATTTTGTGGGCCGGAAATAGTTTAACATATTTTTTAAGGTATATTGGATAAAAGTTCCAAAACAAAGTTTTTTTTTTCTTTCTTAAAAATAAAATAAATGTGATTTAAAATAATTGCGAGTTTTTGCATTTCCGGCTTAATAAGCCGCAATTAGATCGGACTTCCAAATATTGGTCTATTACCGGCCTATTTTATATTTGCGATGTTCAGCACTTTTCCTAAAGAAAATTTTTTATAAATTGTGAAATTTATCGTAAACAGACATATATGAATCAACCTAAATTAAAAAAAATATAAAAAACCTAAATTCTAAAAGTTATTGCTCAGAATACGTTAAGGTATGAAGTCAAATCCCTTACCAAAAAAAGAGCAAATTAGCCTGAAAACACACCTTTTCCCTTAGTGGAAACTTCCAGACTGCCGCCTACACTGACGCTTGCCGACATCCCCACTTTTATGCGTTAATTTGATTGGCAAATAATAGTCCAATAATAGACTGGCTACGGTTATAAATATTTTTCGCGCCAAATATGAATAAATCAGCCGCAAAGTTGATGTACCTTTTTGAGCCGGCTTTACCCCACGATTTTGCATGAGCCGGTAATACCCCATTTTACCTTATACTATAGTAGTGTGAGTTATGGTGATCCTAATTTTTTCGAGAAAAAAAAAGTTGCTCCGATTTCAAATTTTTTTATATATCTTTGCGTTTCAGATGATTTTGAAACTTTTTTGTCTCGCCGTCTGTCTGTCTGTATGTCTGTCTGTAACGACCAACCCGCATAACTCAAAAACCGCTTGTCCGATTTAAATGAAATTTGGTACCTAGGCTGGGTCTTGGGCCGTGGTGGTCCCATTTAAAAATGAACGAAATCCACCGAACGCAAGCCAAATAAAAGGGTAGGGGTAGATTTCAAAAATGAGAGTTTCTGTGAAAATATGGCGTGTGTGATATCAAACGAAAGGTAATTAAGTCTGGAGTTAAACAAAATGAATTTTAGGTTATTTAAAAAAAAGGGTGGGGGTAGATGTCAAAAATTAGAGTTTAAATGAAAATATGGCGTGTGTGACATCAAACGAAAGGTAAGTGAGTCTGGAGTTAAACAAAATACATTTTAGTTTAAAAAAAAAGGGTGGGGGTAGTTTTAAAAATAAGAGTTTAAGTCAAAACATGGCTTGTGTGGTATCAAATGAAAGGTAATTGAGTCTGGAGTTGAATAAAATATATTTCAGTTTTTAGTTATATTAGCTCACACGTACACTATAACTATAGTACCTAGTGTGAGCTTAGGTGCCCATCGATTGGCAGAGTATTTTTTTAATTGTGAGATCATATAAAAATGTCCTCCTTTGGCTCCAGTGGGAGTTGGCAACCCTAAACCCCCATATACCAATTTTGGTTAAAATGGGACAAACTAAAGTTTTACCCCCTCTCCACCCCCACGTTAGGGGGGAGGTAGGTACCCGATGAGACCATATTACTGTATTGTCATCGAAACTAAGACGCTATGCGAAATTTGAAGTCAATCGGATGTTCGGAAGTTCTTCAAAAATGAGTTGCAAGATTTGATTACATACATACCCACATACATACATACATACATACAGAATTCGTGGGCGTACAAGCAGAATCATGTAAGTCCAAAAAGTTAGTTTCGAGAAAAATAGATTTAAAGATTTGAATTTACCTGTAAAAATTGTATTTGGTATGAAATGATTTTAAATCTGTAAAGATCGTTATTGACCATTTTAAAGGTATTTCATCGCAATAAAACACTTACATTATGGTTTGTTCCCGCCTCTGTTTCACTTTTGCAATTAGAAAATAGTTTTTGTTTTTACTTTTTTTTATTATTTTCAGTTTTTCATTTTTACTTTTGCTTGTACTGCAAGTTTACTTAATTTAATTAATTTTACACTCGATAAGCTTTTAGTGTTTATCCCAATTTTTCTACAATTACCCTACATCCTTTCGGCCCTTTTCTTCCTTGCTATCCCCTCTTTACCTTCCCGTAAAGCAGTGCGTGCTAGGCGAAAAGGACAGGAAGCGCGCGAACCTCTCCCCACGGGGCGGAGAAGTCGACCCATCGATCGACCGAAAAACAACGTCGACGAAAGGTATCGCCAATGCCACGTGCGAACCTAATCAATTTTACTGCATGTGAAAATTACAATTTCCTTTAAGAAAATTACGGATTATTCCAAGAAAAATTAGTGAAAGTGCCAAATCTATACGGATTTCCTCTTTTACCCGGTGTTCCCTAGCAGAATCAAAGGTAAGTCGAGTGTACTTTTTTTCTTTGCGAATTTTCCTAATTTTTCATATAAAATTTTATATTCAAAAATATTATTTACAAGTGCTATACGGCACATCATTCATTATTGCCAATTACGGCAACAGACATCACCAAATAGTCGAGATATCCACGGGAGTAGGATTGACGGTTGTTGGAGAGTTTCCGAACCAGCTTCCCTTATTTTATACAGTCCACCCTTAGATTTCTTAATTTAGGACTGCTCACCTTGTCCACCCCGAACATTTGGCGTTCTAAAGTCGGATATTCGGGAAACGCGAAAACAACCCTTAATTTTCTCTGGTGATTTCTCGATTATTCGCTTATTTTCTAAGTGCAAAAAGTCCATACTTTGGCAAAGCGATTCATAAAAATTACATTTTAAAAAATAAAATTTTTATATTCAATTAAAAATTTGGTTTTAAATTTTTAAATCTCAATAATAAAAAACTCGCCACTCTGGGTTACCTACTGCCTAAATTCGTGCCGACCGCCAGGTCAGTGATCGGGTTTTTTGCTTTACAAAAAAGGTGTTATAAATAAACTGCATTTCAAATCAAATCAGCTGTTTATTATTACCTTTTAAACATTTACTTTATAAAAGAAAACACATTTTGGGATTAGTCGCATAGAACCTTTTCTATTTTGTGAATTATGGCTGATTCGACAAAAATAGCGCGAGCTAAGGCTCTAAGACAATCGGCTATTGATCAATTACAGTGATCTGCGACTCAGCAAAAAAGGCTAAAACTGACGCTAGTTCAAAAAATCGTTTTAAGGTTTCTTATAGAAACTTAAAAGTAGTACAAAAAGCGTTCGATAAGCATCATAATAGCCTTTTAGTGCTGATTTGCGCAGATCAAACTCAGCTCACAGCTGAAGCTAAGTTAGCCAATTCTGTCATGACCTTGTTGCAAGATGTAGAAACAATGTATTACGAAATATTTGAGTTGCCACTGGAAGAAGCGTCCCACGCTGGGGCGTCTCCCGGATTTCATAGTACCATGTTTCCAGCTCAAAATACATCCCCTGAGATATCTTTTATGCCAAAACCTAGTTTGCCATGTTTTCAGGGTGTCAGATCTTTTCCCAGTTTTATTCAAACTTTTGATTCTCTTTATCATAACAGTAAATCTATTTCAAATATCGACAAACTCAAGTGTTTGCGTATGTGTTTGCAAGGCACCCCGTTAGATTTAATTTCAGATTTACCCGTTTTAAATGAGAATTACCCAATTGCTTACAAAATTCTGCAAGATCGGTATAATAACCGCAGATTACAAGTAGTAACCCATTGGAAAGAGATAGAGAACTGCCCTGCATTAACTCAAGAAAATGCGCAGCAACTGCGCAGTTTATTGGATACTTTCAATAAAAATATTTCTGCTCTAAAATCCTTAAAAATAAAACCAGACAATTTTGATTTTGTTTTAATGCAATTTTTACTTGATCGGCTCGATCCCAACACGCGCAAGGCCTTTGAACAACATCATGCATCAAATGAGATACCCTTGTATAATGACGTCACAAGTTTCTTGCAAAAACACTGTACTGCTTTGGAATCGGTACCTACAAAGGGCCGCACAGATTCTAAGCCCAATTCTTTGAATAACCCTAGGTTTTCGAACACGAATATGCAAAATACTTCTAATAAAAAATCTAAAAATGCATTTATGTTGCAATCGCAACAAAAGAGTCAAGATAACCCCCCAGGTACATGCTTATTATGCGGCCCTACTGCTCAGCATATTATCTATAGGTGTAGTAGTTTTTTGAGTAAGACTCCTCGCGAACGCTTTGAAATAATAACAAAAAGCCGCGCCTGCACCAACTGTCTAGCTTCTGCGCATGTGCAGACCCAATGCAAGTCTCAAAAACGCTGTTTGACGTGCCGGGATGCTCATCACTCATTATTACATGACTACAACCTCGCTCAAACTGGAGGTCAATCCTCCTCCTCAAACACTCAACATTCCGATTTACATGTTGGTTTTTCGAATATTCAATGCAAAACTTCAGTTTTACAAAATTCTACTCCAGAGTCAGAAATTCTGTTATCCACAGTTTTACTGAAAATTAAAGACTCATTTGGAAATTGGCATATTGCTCGGGGTATTTGTGACACTGGTGCGCAAGCGTCATTTTTAACGAAAAATTTGGCCAATAAATTAAATGTAAATAAAACGAAAATTAGTCTCTCTTTAAACGGATTAGAGGGAATGAATTCTGTAGCCAAATCTTATGTCAACTGCACCTTGGGGTCTTTGCACGATTCTGAATTTAGTCTTATTTCTGATTTTCTGGTGGTAGATAAAATTTGTGAAAATCTCCCCTCTACCACTTTTAACATGTCAAATTTTGATTTTTTCAAATCCTTGAGGTTAGCGGACGAATCTTATAACCAACCCGGAAAAATCGATGTACTTCTTGGAAACGATATTTGGCCCTACACCCTACGTGAAGGGAGAATTTGCAATGGTCCTGATCAACCGGTTTGCATTAATACTGTCTTCGGTTGGACCATTGGCGGTAAACTTTGTTCTCAACCTACATTTCCAAAAAATATCAAAGGCCTACTTACAATGTTGCCAAACAGCTCACTTAGTACAACATTACAAAAGTTTTGGGAAATCGAGGAAGTTCCTGACGTAAAAGCGATTTCACCAGAAGACTCGTATTGTGAAAAATACTTTTTACAAACTACTACAAGAAACGCCGAGGGACGATACATTGTCTCTATGCCCTTTAAAATCAACTGCCCTGATTTTGGAGATACACGGGCCCTTGCCCTTAAAAAACTCTTTTCCCTTGAAAAAAGACTTGTACAAAATAAATCTTACTATGATGCTTATTCTGAGGTATTTCAAGATAATTTAAGTCAGAATCACATGCAAGTGGTCCCTAGACCCCTCGATTCTGAAATAAATAATTATTTTTATATTTCCCATCACGCAGTTGTGAAGAAAGATTCTACAACGACCCCTTTAAGAATTGTTTTTAATGCGTCGAATTTTATTAAAAACAAATGTTCTCTTAATTCTGCTGTCTATGTAGGACCCAAGCTGCAAGCCGACATAGTCAAAGTTCTACTTAACTTTAGATTACATAAAGTTGCATTGGTTTGCGATTTGCGACAAATGTATCGCATGATACTAGTAGAGCCTGATCAAAGAAACTATCAACGCATTCTTTGGCGATTTTCCCCTGATAGTCCCATTCTTGATTTTTAAATAAATACTTTACTTTTTGGCGTAAGTTGCTCTCCATACTTGGCTATTCGCACACTTTTACAATTATCTAATGACTATCGTGATTTACCCTACGCATCGGAAGTTCTACGCAACTCCACCTATATAGATGATTGCGTCATATCTTGTTCCACTTTTGAGATTGCGCAAGAAGTCAAGACTCAATTAATTGAACTTTTGCAAAGAGGCGGCTTTGAAGCTAGCAAGTGGGCTAGCAACTGTCCGGATCTGCTCTCAGATTTACCAGAAACACACGTTCAGACTAACTCTTTGTCATTTGATTCCGAAAATGACAGTTCTTTAAAAATTCTAGGACTTAAATGGAATCCTCAAAATGATCATTTCTTTTTCTCAGTGGATACCAGCCAAAGCTCTAATCAGTGCACCAAAAGAACCATTTTAAGTTTTGTTGCTAGGCTATATGATCCTTGTGGTTTTTTGACACCGGTCACTTTTTATGCAAAATATTTAGTGCAACATTTGTGGTCTTTGGGACATGATTGGGACCAACGAGTTCCTGACAGTATTTTTGAAGTCTGGCAAAACTACCAATCTGACTTTTCATGTTTACAGAATTTTAATATATCTCGAGAACTAGAGATTTATAATTCTAAGTTCATACAATTGATAGGGTTCTGTGACTCTAGTGAAAAGGGTTACTGCGCAGTTACATTTTTTCGTGTTATTTATCATGACAATACCATAAAAACTTTCTTTATTTGCGGTAAATCAAAAGTTGCTCCATTAAAACGCAAAAGCTTGCCACGTCTAGAGCTTTGCGCATGCGTTCTTTTGAGCAAACTTATGCATTTTATTTTGGAGACGTTTTCTGACAAAGTTCAATTTTCCAACATTTATGCTTTTACAGATAGCACTGTAGCTTTACAATGGATAAAAGCTTCGCCCCATAATTGGAAAACTTTTATCAGTAACCGAGTTACATATATTGAAGAAAGAATTAGTGCAAACTACTGGTTTCACGTTGGTTCTGAACATAACGCGGCCGACTGCGGCAGTCGTGGGTTATTACCCTCTCAGCTAATAGATTTTAAATTATGGAAGCAAGGCCCATCCTTTTTATTTGAACCAGAGGACTCTTGGAATTTTTTACAAGTCGAAATTTCTAAATCTAACGAAGCTTTGGAAGAAAAACGAAACTCAATACTTTCAACTATTATTTCACATAATTTTCTTGACGAGCTTTTTGAAAAATATAGTTCTTTGGCAAAAATAAAAAGAATTGTTGCCTACTTGTTACGCGCTGTCAAATTATTTAAAATTAAAAGAGAAAATAGACCTGCACAAAAGCACTTGGTTCTTTCTGAATTAAATTCCGCTGTTTTGTTTATTACTAAACATGTACAAAGCACGGAGCTCCAAAATGAAATTGTTTCTGTTAAAAACGGACAAATTCCAACAAGTTAAAAAGGTTAGATCCTTTTTTAGATGATGCGGGTTTTTTACGTGTCGGTGGGCGTATCTGCAATTCTACACTTTCATACGACAGAAAATTCCCTATTCTTTTACCAAAAACATGTAAATTTACGGATTTACTTATTTTGGATATACACCGTACTTATTTACATTGTAGTATACAAACCACTCAATTCTTACTTTTACAGAATTTTTGGATTCTTTCGGCAAAAAAGGCAATTCAAAAAATTCTTTTTCGTTGTCTAACGTGCTGGAAAACTAAGCCGGTAAGCTTTCAACCTAAAATGGGTAACTTGCCAAGTTATCGCTTAGTACAGGCTCGTGCGTTTTTACACACCGGTATAGATTTTTGCGGCCCTTTTAACCTGCATGTTACTGCGCGACTGCGCAACTCTTGCACGGTCAAAGCATACGTTGCTCTCTTTTGCTGTCTAGGCGTCAAAGCTGTTCATTTAGAGCTTGTCTCTGACCTCTCAGGAGAAGCTTTTCTCGCGGCGCTACGCAGGTTTTTTGCCAGAAGAGGCAAAAGCCAAGCTATTTATTCGGACTGTGCAACAAACTTCGTTTTTGCTGACAAATACCTCCGTCAAATTTTTGCTACCTGCGTGGAAACCGAAGCAGTTTCGTGGCATTTTAATGTCCCTACCGCCAGTCATATGGCTGGAATATGGGAGGCAAACATTAAATGTGTAAAAACTCATCTAGTTCGCGTAGTAGGTAATCAAATATTAACCTATGAGGAACTCTACACAGTCCTTACCCAAGTAGAGGCAGTGCTGAATAGTAGACCAATTAGTAGCATGTCATCTGACCCCTCGGATATGACCGCGTTGACTCCTGGTCATTTTCTTAATCTTGCGCCCTTGACCACAATTCCTGACCGAGACCTTACAGAGGTTCCCTTGAACCGCATTTCTCGGTGGCAACTTCTTCAAAGAATGCACAGAGATTTCTGGAATCGCTGGAAAAATGAATACCTACACACTTTGCAACAAAGGTCGAAATGGCACAAAAGTAACTTTTCTTCAGTAAACCCAGGAACTCTAGTCTTGGTTAAAGATGATAATTTGAAGCCTCTGGAATGGTCACTGGCACGAATTAGTGAGGTAATCTATGGGTCTGATGGAATACCAAGGCTGGCGATTGTAAAAACCGTTAAAGGAACCCTTAAGAGGCCTTTGGTAAAACTCTGTCCGTTGCCGGACCCCTTACACTGAAATTAATATTTCAGGGGGGTGGGAATGGTTTGTTCCCGCCTCTATTTCACTTTTTCAATTAGAAAATAGTTTTTGTTTTTACTTTTTTTCATTATTTTCAGTTTTTATTTTTACTTTTGCTTGTACTGCAAGTTTACTTAATTTAATTAATTTTACACTCGATAAGCTTTTAGTGTTTATCCCAATTTTTCTACAATTACCCTACATCCTTTGGGCCCTTTTCTTCCTTGCTATCCCCTCTTTACCTTCCCGTAAAGCAGTGCGTGCTAGGCGAAAAGGACAGGAAGCGCGCGAACGTCTCCCCACGGGGCGGAGAAGTCGACCCATCGATCGACCGAAAAACAACGTCGACGAAAGGTATCGCCAATGCCACGTGCGAACCTAATCAATTTTACTGCATGTGAAAATTACAATTTCCTTTAAGAAAATTACGGATTATTCCAAGAAAAATTAGTGAAAGTGCCAAATCTATACGGATTACCTCTTTTACCCGGTGTTCCCTAGCAGAATCAAAGGTAAGTCGAGTGTACTTTTTTTTCTTTGCGAATTTTCCTAATTTTTCATATAAAATTTTATATTCAAAAATATTATTTACAAGTGCTATACGGCACATCATTCATTATTGCCAATTACGGCAACAGACATCACCAAATAGTCGAGATATCCACGGGAGTAGGATTGACGGTTGTTGGAGAGTTTCCGAACCAGTTTCCCTTATTTTATACAGTCCACCCTTAGATTTCTTAATTTAGGACTGCCCACCTTGTCCACCCCGAACACATTATATAAACATTATTTTATTATAATTTTTTTCCAAACAGAGGTTGGACTTAAAGTTTTTTGTTTTTGAAATCATTTTTTTGGTACATAACGGATTAAAGGAAGGTCGTCGTCTTCTCATCACTACTATTTTCTTCATAATTATTACAGCCGCAGGTGGGCAGAGACTGGTACCAACCATGGAATTCCTCCGGAATAACTTAATTTTTGCAAAGTTTAAGGAGGTCCTCCTTCTTTTTGGCACTGATTGGCAATGGTTGGCTGTATAATTTTTTTTAGGTTCTTCGGAAAGTTTGGGTTTTTCCCTCTTCCAAAAACGTTGATAGATTGTAAGAGTTGGAATGCATGTATTTGTAGTCAATTATTCCATGTTTTTCTTTTGCATATCTTAGGCTTTTAATGAGTAACCAGTTGACAGTTTCCCCTTCGGTGTTTTTAGTTTGTTACGTATCAAATTTTCAGACAAATTCCTTAAATCATAGAAGTTGTTAAATTTCAATTCTTGTACATTGTAGGGCTCAGCTTTTTTATTTTTGTTTCGCTTTGATCTAGCTACTCTAAATATGTTTAGCCAATCGTTTATTGTAAAAACGGAAACAAATTTTTTGGCATGTTCAATAGAACTATGCATGGAATCTACTTCCATGTAGGAATGGCCGCTTTCCAAAAAATTATGCTGAATTATCTCAATATCAGTCACCATCAACAAATAGAGCAGTAGAGCAGCAACATGTTGATTGCGATTCTGTCCTCCACATGTGTCGGACCAAAGTGACACTTCTTTTACATGTGGAGGCAAACGCATTATGTATTCAAATAAACATGTTCCAATCTCTGAACTTCCCCTCTTTCCATGAATTTGCGACCAACAATAACAATAGGCATCGTTCGGAGGGGCTGAGTTATAAATCGTCCAATTAAAGACGCAAATTTTTCTTGAGTAATACATTGGACTTACAG
This sequence comes from Aspidapion aeneum, assembly GCA_963576565.1. Lineage (NCBI taxonomy): Eukaryota > Metazoa > Arthropoda > Insecta > Coleoptera > Brentidae > Aspidapion > Aspidapion aeneum. Next base: position 60,036,914 of record OY755040.1, on the reverse strand, counting down.
CAAGGTATGTGAAGAACTGATTGTAGATCGAAAGTAGCTGCAACAAATGTTGGGTCTTCAGCAGCGCGTAGTTGGTCCTTTTCTTTAGCCAAGTAGCAATCTTCTTTGCGTCTTTGATGACTTTCATATACCTCGCTGTCACCACAGTTGGCTGTCTTGTGTTTTTCACAAATCTGGCACAAGTCTTTTTTTGGATTAAAGAAAGACAAATTATAATGGATTCCAAATATTCTTTTGTAAGTTATAAATGATAAAGTTTCTTTGTTTTCCAATTCACATTTTCTTTATAAAGGCTGTACATCTTAGCTATTGATAGTTTACTGTCCAAATATTTCTTTTTGGTTGTTTTTCGCGAATAGTGGGATTCTAGAGACGGAAAACTTTCTATATGGCTTTTTACATCAGCAACAAATTCTGGTTTGGTTTTATTTCCGGGTGCAGATTTTCCACGCTTGTCTTCACCATAATAGGTGCCAGACGGGCCTTTATATTGGAATGCATTTTTCACGACATCAGCGCTTATATTAAGCGTTTTTAAGAAAAAGGCTTGGCATATTCTGAGTTTATCTTTGTCTTTTTCGAAATAATACTGTTTAGAATTAGTCCGCAGAGCCTTATTTCCGATTCTCTGTCTTCTTTTTTCCGGCGCAGTGCTGATAATATTTCCAAGAAGGAAATCTTTTTGCCTCTTGAAGTCACTCATTTTCCAATACATCAAGCAAATAGCTTCTCTCTCAGAATCTGAGAACTTGGTTTGACATTTAAATCGGCATTTTTTACTGCTTGAGGTTGCTTGACCCGTTGTTGCTTTTTATTAATCTCATAGTTGCGGGCCATCGCTCCTTCTCTTTTTCGCAATACTTCTCTTCCAATTGTTGGGTTCACTCCTTTTCCATCTCTTCAATTTTTTCTCTGTCACAGATTCTTCTGAAAAAGCAAATTTATTCTGTATCATTTTTTTTACTTAATAGTTCAATATCTTACCATCGTGTGTAGAATCAGGTCCACTGAAGTCTGGATCACGAACAGAGTCGTCGCTGTCTTCAGCTGATTGTGCCTAAGTCAACTTAGGTAGAGGTACCACTGACAGGAAGAAAAACTTAAGTCCCTAGCAAAAGTGTCAGATTTGCCAAATAAAAACAGTTACATCCAATTAAGTATTTTTAACATTGCTGCCTAAATAATAATATTCTTTTCTATTCACTTATTGTTTTTTAAATTTGAAATTAAAATTATTATATTTACTCACCTCTGCTGTCGCTTCTGAGAACTGCTTTCGATTGATGAAATTGGATTAAGATTCATATTTCTATTAGAAATGAGACACTCTTGATCAACATTATTGTTACTTTGGTTTACTTTTTCACTGCCAGCCAGCCAAACAATTTTTTTCCCTCTGGAATACATTTTAATGCACCGTACCCAACAACAAACAATAACAGACTAAGCGCAAGTCTGTGTGAGTTTTTAACCTAAATGGACTTACAGGTTTTTTCCTGTTCAAACTTGCGGGCTCGTCGACGCCAAAAATCGCTCAAGTGCACTTAAATGATTCTGTTCTTTAAAATCAACTGATAATGGACTTAAGCAAATTTGTATGTCATATGCCTTATAAAGTAAAGGCAAATTGGACTTAACTGATTATTTCAGTGAAGCAGAACAGCCTTAAGGACTTATATCTGCGGTAATCTCAATTTATTAAAAAATGGACTTAAATGATTCTGCTTGTACGCCCACGAGATGAATAAATAAAAGCTTGTCAAAAAGTGTTTTGAAATCGGAGCATTTTTTTCTACTTTTGATACGATCACCATAGCTTACACCACTATAGTTATAGTAGTTTAAGGGTGGAAGTGCTTTCTTTTACATGTAGTTAGCATTAACTACGTTTTTTTTAAACGCAGCGTGTCAATCTTTTTTCTTTTACGACAAATTTACGCCAAAAAAACGACGCGTAATGCATAAACATTAAAAATTTGCAAGTACCGCGAAAACCTTTTATAGTAAAATAAGTACACCGAGAATATACATTTTTCTATTTTTTGGAATTTAATAAAATACTTTAGTTGCATGTAATCTACTACCTAATACTAAATGAACTTTTGTCCTTCCTGTGTTACTTTGTATGCTAAATAATAATTTTAAAAAAAATTATTAACAAAGCCAGTTAGTTAGCTCAGTGACCTGTGTCATATGGTGTTTAATGCTGCTATTTTTCACCAAATCTTGACCATAACATTGACTTTGGTATGCTTGTTTTAAACACTATTAATAACTTTTCTTTACCATCTGCTGTATTAATCAGGACTGGAATTATATTCTTGGTCTTCTTATAAAGAAGAGATATTTAAAAACAATATCAGTGTAAGATACATAATCCATGACATAGAGAAGTGGAAACAGAATTTGGTTATTACTGAATACAAGGCAACCAAAAACTAGAGAATTGATAGATACCCAAACCTACGAAAGAGGTCAAGAAAAACATGAAAGTATGACTAACAATGCATGAGCCGCCAACCGCGGCGGTAGGCGTTAACGCGTAACCGCAAGGGGGCGCGGTTTGCTCTGCGGAAACCGCGCGGTTTGAAATAACAGTAATAGAAATCCGAGCGATTTCCACTCGTCCGCGCGGTTACGCGGATGCCAGGGCTAGAGGTGTTGATTTTTGTTACTTTTGAATACTCGTTACTAATCGTTACTCGACTACTAAGTAATCATTTTATATATATTCGTAACTATCGTTACTTTGAACTGTATTCAATTGAATCATACAATAAGTGCAAAATTCTCGGACTGTCGTTATTTCAAAGATATATTTTTGTTGTTGATATTATCGAAATAGGACTCAATTGAAATTTTCAAAATGTGGCTAAAATTAAAAAAATAAAGGTAGGAATTACGTAGAAACTGTTTTGTGTACAACTTTGTTTTAAAAATCTAATGCCTTACCTACAAAGAAAAACATACTTAAAATCTAAAAGTAAATAAAAATAGCCAAGAATCCCTAGCAGGCGGCTGCAAGCGTTTAAACAAACAACATTGCCAGATTGTCACGTCCTACTTTTTCTTATTGTTACCTTTTACAAATACAATTTAAATGCGTTAGTTACTTAAGTTATCATAGTTACTCCCTGATTTTGGATAATCGACTTGAGAGTGATTACTGAATATATAAAATAATCGAAAGAATCAAAGTAACGAAACTAAACATTTAATTTTCAGATCGGAAGTGCTCAAGTAACGAATAATTTCTGTTTCAACACCTTCAGCCAGTGCGTTGTTTGCCATATATTGGTACATAGGCGCACCCAGGGGGGCCTCGGGACTTGCCCCCCCCCAAACCTAAGATTTCTTTATATATTTTCCACATATTTTATGAATAAAAGCCATTTTTTAAAAAACATGTGACATACTATCTAAGGTGTGATTCCACCAGAGAGTGATGAACTTTTTTTGCCATGAAAAATCCAAGAATGTAAGGCCAAACTACAGGAAATAGAATCTTAATTATTAAAAAAAATTGTGCTTTATCTTTAAATCAACTATATAGAGCAGAAGCAAACAAGATTCCAATTGTTCTCATTATTTTCATCATAAGTTAGGAGTGGAACTTTTAGAAGTTTGTGGCTATAAAGATTTCAAAAAACCGCTTTTTGATTAAAATTTAAAAAATGCCATTTTGCGATTCTGTAAACAGGATGGGGTGGGCCAAATTGAAAGTTTTTTTGAAGTTTTAGGTATTTCTAGCTGACATATGTAGATAAACATAAGTAACCATGTCCTGAGTTCGATTTTCGAGACGTCTTCATATATCTTAATTGCTCCTTGATAGGCCTAATAGTTTTGCACCTACGAGGGATTGTAAAAATTCTGAGGTACTATCCTATAACTTTTGTGTTTATGAAAATTTCATTTAATTAAGTGTAAATTGCTATAAAAGTGAATTATATCTGAACTGTCACTTTTAGTTTTTGAGATATTGAATAAAGCTAGTACCTATCTTTTTTATGGAATGACACGTTTTCAATTTTGGGTATCAGTGTAGAATTTCCTGGAAAATGCCGTGTCTCACTTAATATATTAAAATTTTTCTGTTGTTTTTTATTTCCCTCTTTATTTTTTATTAATTTCTTATATTGATCATTATAAATTTTAATATTCATCATTCTTTTAACATTAAAATATAAAATAGAAACTAAACATATTAAAACTACAAAAAACATTAAGAAATAATTTGCAATTTTCCGTAATATTCCTTTAGTATTTGAGATATTGCATACAGTTGATATTTTTCTTATGGTATTTTCTATGGTATTTCTTATGTTTTCTCTTTTTAATCAATTTTTAGAATCAGCGTAAAATTTCTAAATTCCTTTTAAAATTACGTATCACAGTCAATATTTTATTTTTTTACTTGTTCAGTTGTTCTTTACTTACGTCTTTACTTTTTATTAATTTCTTAATTTGATTGTTTTAAAATAGCTTAACCCTAGTATAACAATTGAAATATTAAATAAAAACTAATAAAATAAAAATAACAAAGGATGTTAAAGGATAAAGGGATCATATCCATAAAGAAATAAAAATGTTATGTAATATCTTAAAAGTGACAGATAAAATTAAATTTTACAGTTAGATTCCTAATAAAAAACGAAAAAAAAGCTGTTTACAGCTAAGTGAAATTTTATAAATAAAAAAGTTACAGGCCTCCTTAAATGCAAAATTTTTAAAATACCCTCGTAGCTAAAAACTTCGAGGTCCATCAAGAAGCGGTATAAATATTAACGACGCCCTCAAAAACACGTCGAGGATATTTCGTTTTTATGTATTTCATCTTGAAATACACAAAATCCCCAAAAAAGTTATATTCTGGCCCGCCCTATACATAAGATCCTATAAGCTTCACACGAACAAAATTTAACAATTAAGATTTCTCTTATTAATATTTTTATAAGTAGTAAAATGGATAGGTTACCATTTTACAGTAAGAAATAATTGATAATATTTTAAGTTATTTTTTGTCCGGTGTCCATAAAATAATAATTAAGTTATACATAACTAATTTGGGAATTAAAAAAAACATAACTAAAAATGAACTTACTCTATTCGCTTAGAGGCCTTCATGCACTTTTCGTGTTAAGGCAAAATTTACTTCAGGGGTAGAAAGCCCTTGCCTTTGGGAACATAATTCCACTTATTGAACATCTATCGAACTCATGCCAATTTTTTTTTCTTAACCGATTTTTTTGAAACTGGTTTTTTGCGATTTATAGAAAATTGCTGATTTTATAAAAAAATCACATACAAAAAAAAATGTGTATTGACAGGTTCTATTCATAGTGGGTTTTACTTTTACAATAAGTTTTTGAGTTATACCCAAACTTTTCCTTTTTCATGAAAGTGTCAAAAGTGGAAAAAATGCATCAAAAATTAAAAGGCTTTACCATTTTAAATAACGTACGCTAATGTTTTATTTCTTGTCTTCTGTCTTTCTGATTGCATCAATGGTTTCCCGACTATTTTTGGTACCTTAAGGCAATCTATAAAACCATTTACTATCTCTTAAAATTATAGTTTTCGTCAGAAATCTAAAAGACTTGTGGTGCCCTCCGTTATTTTTGCGTGTAAATGCAAATTTGACGTCAGAGGCTGAAAGTCCATGCTTTTTCGAACACAGTTTGATTTACTGGACATCTGTCAATCTCATGACAAATATCAGGGTTGGATGGGCTCAAACAAACCGGCCCTGGCAATTTATTTTACAGCGAAAACCCGAAGCCATATTGTGTTATTTTTGTTCGAATTTAGGTTTTTGGTCTCGACGGATTTTCCTTCATATTTCATGTAATAAATTTTAAAAAAAATAACGACTTTTTTAATAATGAACTTGATGCTGCAATTTTATCTATGATCTCCTTAATTTGAATTGGACCCAATACCGATTTTTCAATCGGTTATTCGATTTCTTAGATTTTTTTATGTATTTTAGCACCAAATATGATCTTTCGCAACTAAGATATGAGATATTGGCAAGGCCGTATCGAAGGGGAAGATCAGGAGGATCAATCCCCACCAAAATAGTTAACAAAGTGTGTTAAAAGAGATTTCACAACAGCAACACAAATAAGAAAAAAATTGAACAATATTTTTATTAAATTTTTTTAATCTCCCGATTTTTTCTTCTGGATATTGGTATTGTCAAAAGATATCAATAAGTTAGTGCCATTATCACATTATCTCCTTGATACATTATACTTATTTTTATATAAAAGTAACTGTAACAATCAAACGACTAACGCAGGCCTGGAGTTACTACATACAGAATTTTTTAATTTAAATGTTTAATGTTTTAATTAGTTCGTTTGTCAAATATACAAAAATAAATATTAATAATTTGGAATAGCTCCATCGGGCCTGCGGCCTAACTGACCCCAAATTGTACTGGCCCACCGGGCATTTGCCCAGTTGGCCGCCTGTCCCATCCAACCCTGACAAATATAGCGCCTCAAAAATTAAAAAAAAAAATAACAATTCATAACTATGTCATTTGTCATTTGTAAACCGATTTTTTAGATTTTTGACAAAAGTTGTAACTTTAAAAGAAAATCGGTTAAGTAGTTTTTTGTAGTGCTTTAAATTACCTTTCGACCGATGTACCTTTTAAGTTCTTAGACGTTACTATAAGGTATAAAAAATAGTGGGGAAAACTTTGGTGCAAAATCGTGGGTCGGCCACATGTAAACCGTCATATTTGACAGAATATAGACTACAAAAAATAAAAACTTAGCACAGGTTATTTAGAATGGTAGAGCCTTTTAATTCTTGAATCATTTTTTTCCACTTTTAAAACTTTTATGAAAAAGTTAAATTTTGGTGTCTATGGGGTCTCAGGCCAATTTCATAGTTTTTAGAGCATAACTCGAAATTTTTTTAACTTATGGTAAAAACAAAACTCAATATTGTTACTACCATTTGTTAGTACACATCTTTTTTGCATCCCCCGATTTTTTTTGTAAAATCAGCGGTTTCTCTATAAAACGCAAAAAACAAGAAAAAAAACATAACGTTGAGGAATATATTTTTTTTAAGACACAGACACAATAAAAATGCAAGTCAGTAATGGGTTTTACACAAGTTCACTATAATCTAAATCAAATAAAATTAATTTTGAAAAAATCGGTTAAGAAATAAAAAAGTTTTGCATATTCCAAAATTCTTATTTTTTTTATGTTTGAGCCGCCATATCGTATAGGGCATGAGTTTGACAGATGTCCAATAAGTGAAGTGGTGTTCCCAAACGCAAGGGCTTTCAACTTCTGGACTCAACTTTGCATTAACATGAAAAGTGCATGAAATCCTCTAATAAATAGAGTATAGGGCTTTACCTACACTTTTCACATCACAATTCCACTAAATTCTTGTCTTAATCCATCCACAACTTAAATATGTTTTTTACACAGGAATTTAAAACAAAGTACAAAACAATTTTACTTAAAGAAAAGTGTTTAGTTCAACGATCCGAAAATCGCAGTTTCCGCGAAAAAGCTGTCTTAAACGGCGCGAAAGAATTTGTCACGTGATTGCTGCACTAACGGACCCGGCAAAAGACAAGCCAAGAAAAGGCGAAACATGTGAATAAAAGCAAATACGCACCACGGCTCGAGCTGCAAGAAGTACCTTCTGAGGTAGTGAGAGCTGTTGTCTATTCAGCAGGCGCGATATGAAGACACATAACTGAGTATTAGAGCAATTTTGATGATAAAAATAAGCAAAAAGCTTTTAAGTTAAACGGTCTTATTTTAAGTAATCAGCTGCACCAAAGCTACAAGGTGTGTTACATTTGAAATAATTATTTGAACGGGCTTGAAAATGAAATAGTATATTACATAACAAGAGAAGAAAGTGACAAATTTTACACGAGGGTGAATGTTGTGGATGAGGCCGATTGGAACAACACGCGAGTGTAAGAAAATTACTTTTTATCGAGTTGTGTACGCTATTAGCTCACACTAATACTATAAGTAGTGTGAGTTATGGTGATCCTAATTTTTTCGAGAAAAAAAAAGTTGCTCCGATTTCAAAATTTTTTATATATCTTTGCGTTTCAGATGATTTTGAAACTTTTTTGTCTCGCTGTCTGTCTGTCTGTCTGTCTGTCTGTATGTCTGTCTGTCTGTCTGTATGTCTGTCTGTAACGACCAACCCGCATAACTCAAAAACCGCTTGTCCGATTTAAATGAAATTTGGTACCTAGGCTGGGTATTGAGCCGTGGTGGTCCCATTTAAAAATGAACGAAATCCACCGAACGCAAGCCAGATAAAAGGGTGGGGGTAGATTTCAAAAATGAGAGTTTATGTGAAAATATGGCGTGTGTGATATCAAACGAAAGGTAATTAAGTCTGGAGTTAAACAAAATTAATTTTAAGATATTTAAAAAAAGGGTGGGGGTAGATGTAAAAAATTAGAGTTTAAGTGAAAATATGGCGTGTGTGATATCAAACGAAAGGTAAATGAGTCTGGAGTTAAATAAAATACATTTTATTTTTTTTTAAAAGGGTGGGGGTAGATTTTAAAAATTAGAGTTTAAGTCAAAACATGGCTTGTGTGGTATCAAACGAAAGGTAATTGAGTCTGGAGTTGAATAAAATATATTTTAGTTTTTAGTTATATTAGCTTACACGTACACTATAACTATAGTACCTAGTGTGAGCTTAGGTGCCCATAGATTGGCAGAGCATTTTTCCTACATACACTGTTGAACTATGCTAATTTTTTTAAAATTGGTCTTTAATTTTGCACCAATCTTTCAGCACATATGTGAAAAAGTACTTTGCATCAAATGTGCGGAAAAGTATGGTGACAGCTAACGTCATTGTACACTTTTTCCTACATGTGCGGAAAAGTAGTTTTCCAGACATGTGCGGAAAAATTTCTGCAAACGGGTGATATTTAACTTTTTCTGAGGATGCAAATCGTGTTAAATCCATCACTTTTATATGTGGTCGTAGGAAAATACATTTTTCTAGACCATTCTTATAACGGGTCTGTTAAGTCACGTTTGCGTCCAACTTATTTTCTAATTTTTGGTACAGTAGCTATAGCTAATGACAAAAAATAAAAAATAGTTTAATTTAAGTTTTTTAAATATCAATAATATTATTTAATTTGATTTTAGACGCGAATATAAAGGTCGCTTGACTTGCAGCAATACACTTGCAGTTGCATGCAAGATTATTGTCCCCGAATGAGACTTATTTTTTTGTTTATACAATGGATGTCATATCAGGCACCCTAATCTTGCATGCAACAGCAAGTCTATTGCTCTATGTCAAGCGGTCTTAACCTATTATTTAGGTATCCAGGCCATGATCAGGAGAGGGGTAATTCAGTCAAATTACACCTACTTGACAAATAATATTAGCACGTGTTAAAGTTTCGCATAAAAAAATTGCAGTTTTAAATGCAAAATCAGACTAACTAACTATCTTATTTTGAATCAATATCTATATAATATAATTTTGGTAATAACAATGAATACTGTATTCATTGGTAATAATAAAGAAGCTTATATGCGCTGCAAGCAAGCATGTTGATTTTTTTTGCAGAAAAAATCCAATTTTTTTACCAATTTTCGGGTAATTATATAAAACTATTAACACCCCTACTTGTTTTTTTATAAACAAGTTGTTTAAAAACCATTTGCTCAAAAGCAATATTCGAACACATTTTCTTCAAAGAAATTTCTTTTCGAAAACATTTTATTTGAATGGATTTTTTTTTTGGATAAGCAAAAAAAATCCCTAACTATAAAACCAGTCTTGCTGCGATTTCGCCAAAAAAATTAATGCTGCATTTCTAATAGTGTTCGAACACGGAGTTGAACGCTAGCACGCAAGCTAGGAATTCAATGTAACCATTTTTACTGACAACACTGCTAGCACGGTCCGACATGTTTGCAAGACGCAAGCTTTTTAGACCATGCGCCCACCCATGTATCGTACCAGACCTGCGCAATATTATTATTCTATTTTTAATCAAAATATTGCAAAAATGTTTAAACATATTTTTTGTTTTCGGTAAACATAACCTAAAACTAGCCTAAAATGCATGCAATGCAACAGCATGAACGCTGGCACGCTACATGATAAGAAATGCATAAATTCGTGATGAAAAAGGTGCTGGCGGCTGACTCTGTCACCGAACACGATGAACAGAAATGTAGCTTAACCCTTTATTATTAGAGCTTTCATCAATGTAAAAAATGGCGGAACATAGAACAATTACTTTTAATTCTTTGTCCATCTGAGAGTACTCTCATGAATATGTGCGCTTCTAAGAGTTTATGAGTCTAATAATAGTAATAACTGAAGATGATGATCTAAGTCTATATATCAAAGTTCATTGATATAATGCACGCTTCCTATAAAATAACGGAAATAAAAACAGAGACCTTTTTTACTCTCTTTAAATAGAATCCCGATATAAACCTAATAACAAGGTATTTTTGTGGTAGACACTTTGGTTGTATGGTTGCACCTACCAGCAATGGTAACAACTTTACATCAGGAAGGAAACACTTGGCACTGTCTTGCTGGTACCCACCAATTAACCAGAGCAGGTTGCATTATTCTTGATTCATTTTAAATGAAAATTATTGTTTCTATCGTATAGGCAAATCTGGGTATTAGCTACGTATAAGCAAGAATTAGGTTTTATTATCTACCTACTGATTGCGGAGGAATATTTATACTAAATTTTCTTCAGAAAAATTATTGTCAACCTAATAATACTTATTCTCTAGGGACGATTTTGTTAAGCTTTGTACAGACCTAAACATTTCGACGAACATTGTGCCGCAAAACGAGCCGAACGGCGAGCTTGTGGCCTCGTCCAAACTAGTGTTTAATTAGCCATTCGGCTACTTGCGCGTGTCAATGTTTATCGAAATGTTTAGTTCTCTACGAGGCTTCAAAGAATTCAAAAAAATTGTATCTAAGTTGAGAAACTAAATGAATGTATTAAGAGTTGTTGTTTCCTATTTAAAAAGTGTCTAAAAAGGTAGCAACTTTAAAGTATACAGGGTGTAGAAGAAAAAAACTATGCAGATACGGCTTCCGAAAATGGATTATAAAAATAAGTAGGAGGCCTAAAAACATTCGTTAAAGCAATTCGATTGACCGTAGTCGCTAATAAAAAACTTTAAATTTTTTTTAATTTTCAAGATGGCGAATGAACGAAACAATTTTGGTTAAATGGAAAAAAGTTGGAACTTTTTCAATGCCAATCAAATGCTTTATATGCATTAAAAATAACTGCTGGGGTTTTTAAAATAACTAGCACTATGATTTTTTTTCTCGAGAAATTAAAAAAAATGTTGCAATCTTGTAAACAAACTAAATAACATTTTGTAGTTTTTTTATGCGGTACTATAATTAGGTTATTGTATCTGAGAGTTTCTGTATAATTACGCTGAAATTGATGTATCTCAATAAGGACGAAACACCGGTGTCTACGAGCTACCTTCTTCCCTTTTGAGGAACTGCACGTAAACGTGCTTTTGTTAAGTATTTTTACTATTTCCTCGCAATATCCCTGTTATTTTTTTGTATATTTCTGGGCTAGGATATTTGCTGAGACTGATTATATTATCTGTATCCGTAGTCACGACAAATCATGTCTGCGCTTAGTGGGCGATTGTAACTAAGCTTCAACTTTTCGTATAAATCTTTACCTCGGTTTTAAATGTAGGTACATAAAGTACCACAGCCAAAACCTAAGAGACACACAACTTTTTTTGGAGTTTTTTACACATCGTCGGTGTTCTCACGTAGTGGCGTATCTGAAAAATGAAACAATTTGGATTTACGCTTTTTTTCTGGCTATAATTTTAAGTTTATGTACTTTTTTACGTTAATAGATATTTAAAATAATAAATAAAATATTGGCTTAGTCTTATAATATTAGGCGTCACGTATCGAATTTGACTTTTATCTCACTTTTATTTAAGAAAAAACTTTCAGCTACTATTGAGGAAAGCGGGGCAAAATTGGGTACGGGGGTAAAACGGGATACCGCAGTTTAAGTAAACTGCCCAAGAATAAAACCACTTAATGTCAGATGTTCAAAAAATGGTTCAACTCTCTGCAATATGATTGGTGCCGGTCGGCTGAGCTTAAGTTGGTTTTTGCTCAACATGTGATGTGTGTGCACCTTGTAAGATCTAGTAAAATATTTTGCCCCAATTTTTTTTTAAACCATCACTAAAAGTTGTATTTTGTGTTGTTTTTGCCAAAAGTTCTTTATAAATTTTGTAAAAACTAAATTTAATTATTATAAATATAATTTTTATTACAACTTTTTATTTTTTAAATAAGTATTTTATTTTAACAGCCCTGCTTGTTTTGCCACATATAGATACCCCATTTTACCCCGTATGCGAATCAAAATTGGGCAAAGTCAACTTTTTACAAAAAAAAAGAGCATGATGGAGTTCTAAATCGCTTAAACTGAAAATTAAAACATAAAGATAACATATCAAGCCAACCTAATTCCAAATGACGAACGCAATGGTGATTAATGAGTAGGAGAAATAAGCCTATAAAATTAAGTATCCCATATTGCCCCCCTTTCCCCTACTTCAGGTACAATATATGATCCGGGGCAGAATTGACATGGGTAACGATCCGCCCCGGATAAATTTCTAATGGAATTATACACAGAGTGTAACAACAAAAACACAACTGCGCCGTATTTTGTTGTAAGATTTACCTTTCGAGGGGTGCCTTTGATGTGCCTTATTAAATAGGGAAAGTGGTTCAAGTGGCACCTTGTTTTGAAGGCCTCTTATAGGTTTTTATAAAGATCTGAACAATTTCAAAATCCTTCATTACTTTTTTGAATGAATAGGTTCACCCGCGAGGGAGTCATTTTACCCCGGTCGGTGAAGGGGAAAACGGTCATTTTGACAATTTGTTCTTATTTTCAAAAAATAAGTTATTACCTTAGAAATACATATTCCAAAATTTTACTGAACTATCAAAAAAGCGCATGCTCTAAAAAAAAAGAAAAAATGTTTTAGTTTTAAGTATGCCCTTCTGCCACGTCTTCCCCCCTAGCTATATCTTACAACTAGCTTATAGTCAGTCAGAGACTTACGCAGGCCACATCAGAAGTACATAAAACTCTCCATTTCTGCCATGGAATTTTAAAGAATTAAAATAGGAAACAGCTACCAAAAATGTGAACTACCCTGTCCTTAAATGTAATCATGTCCTGTTTAATAAACTTAAATATGGGCGGCGGACGAAACATCGAAAGACAGAATGTCGAAAGTACAAAATGTCGAAATTACAAAATGTCGAAATGTCGAAGTTACAAAATGTCGAAAGGCAAAATGTCGAAATTACAAAATATCGAAATTACAAAATGTCGAAATTACAAAATGTCGAAATTACAAAATGTCGAAATTACAAAATGTTGAAGAGCAAAATGTCGAAATTACAAAATGTCGAAATTACAAAATGTCGAAATTACAACATGTCGAAATTGCATAATGTCGAAATTATAAAATGTCGAAATTACAAAATGTCGAACACACAAAATATCGAAATTAACGAATATCGAAAATCAAAAATAGAAAATTTCCAAACATTAACCTAACCCGACCCTGACATTACCTAACCTAATCTAACTAAACCTAATCTGACCTAATCACATGAAAATAGAAAGTTTCAAAAACCTAACCTGACGAAACCTAATCAAGTCTAGCCGAACCGAACCGAACCGAACTGAACCGAACCAAGGCAAACTGAACCAACAATTTTTTTCAAAAAAAAGCTTTCCTGACTTCTTTCCCGGGATTCTAGAGGGTGTGAATCCGAACCGAACCGAACCGAAACGAACCGAACCGAACCGAACCGAATCGAACGGAACCGAACCAAACCGAACCGAACCGAACCTAACCTAACCAAACTAAACTACAACACTGCAAATTTTTTGTAATTTCGACATTTTGTAATTCGAAATTTTGTAATTTCGATATTTTGTAATTTCGACATTTTGTATTTCGACATTTTGTAATTTCGACATTTTGTGATTTCGACATTTTGTGATTTCGACATTTTGTAATTTCGACATTTTGTAATTTCGACATTTTGTAACTCCGACATTTTGTAATTTCGACATTTTGTTATTTCGTCATTATGTAATTTCGACATTTTGCATTTCGACATTTTGTAGTTTCGACATTTTAAATTTCGATATCTTATTTTCGACATTTTGTACTTTCGACATTTTGTGTTTCGATGTTTTGGCCCTCGCCCCTTAAATATAGCTCTACATTTTCTAAGCTTAATTTAATTAAGTCCTTACATGGAGAAGATAAAATGTTTCTGCAATTCGACCTTTAAAATAAATATTCAAAAAATTTTTATGGAAATTTAAACTAGTACTCAAAAATTTTTGTTATTGAACTAAATATATATGCAAATTCAAGGTAGGTACTAAATAAGTAATAACTTTACACAAATTTTTAAATAATTTTTTTTAGAATAAATTACTATCTTAAATATATATTATTATTTATTAACACACATCTACTTGAGAAAAAAAAAACTATAAGAGCGAAAAGTAGACTAGCCAACTAATTGCTTTTTTTTTCACCTCAAATTTAATATATTTTTTTTTAACTAAGCATTACACAGTGAATATCGGTTATAACGACATTTAACGGACTGCCTAATTTCGCTCGGGACTTTAATATGTCGTCGCTATAACCGATATGTCGTAATATCCGACACCGTTATAAGCGATATTCGCTGTATTTTTACGTTGTTGTACGTCATAAAATTTTAAACGTTGTATATCCTAATAATGTAAATATTTAAATTACACATCAGAGGCAGTGGCGTATGCAGGGGGCGGGCTTAGGGACTGAAGCCCCCCTCATAACCACCGAATATTTTACCTATAAGACATGAATTTTCCCCGAACGTTAAGGGTAAAATAGCGCTCTATGCATATGGGGGAAGTTTTTTCCATATCAACCAGCCACCGGAGGCAACAATCAGGTTCTTAAATTTTTCAGATGGATTTCCGATCTTAAATTTTTCCGGTTGAATCCACCATCCATCAATCAAGTAACTATATTTTTTTAAAGGATTTCCGATGCCATCAAATGATGCCATCTACTGCAACCGGGTCTGGGATTCGGTGGGAGGTTTTGATGGATTACATAACCCACTAACGCACCCAGGAATATGTCTTGGGGAGGGGGGGGCCCGAGGCCTCATAATGTCGTATTTCATGCTATTTTTTGTGTTTATTCATGAAATATGTGGAAAATATATACAAAAATCATAAGTTTTTTAAATATCAATAATATTATTTAATTTGATTTTAGACGCGAATATAAAGGTCGCTTGACTTGCAGCAATACACTTGCAGTTGCATGCAAGATTATTGTCCCCGAATGAGACTTATTTTTTTGTTTATACAATGGATGTCATATCAGGCACCCTAATCTTGCATGCAACAGCAAGTCTATTGCTCTATGTCAAGCGGTCTTAACCTATTATTTAGGTATCCAGGCCCTGATCAGGAGAGGGGTAATTCAGTCAAATTACACCTACTTGACAAATAATATTAGCACGTGTTAGACTAACTAACTATCTTATTTTGAATCAATATCTATATAATATAATTTTGGTAATAACAATGAATACTGTATTCATTGGTAATAATAAAGAAGCTTATATGCGCTGCAAGCAAGCATGTTGATTTTTTTTGCAGAAAAATCCAATTTTTTTACCAATTTTCGGGTAATTATATAAAACTATTAACACCCCTACTTGTTTTTTTATAAACAAGTTGTTTAAAAACCATTTGCTCAAAAGCAATATTCGAACACATTTTCTTCAAAGAAATTTCTTTTCGAAAACATTTTATTTGAAAGGATTTTTTTTTTGGATAAGCAAAAAAAATCCCTAACTATAAAACCAGTCTTGCTGCGATTTCGCCAAAAAAATTAATGCTGCATTTCTAATAGTGTTCGCACACGGAGTTGAACGCTAGCACGCAAGCTAGGAATTCAATGTAACCATTTTTAATGACAACACTGCTAGCACGGTCCGACATGTTTGCAAGACGCAAGCTTTTTAGACCATGCGCCCACCCATGTATCGTACCAGACCTGCGCAATATTATTATTCTATTTTTAATCAAAATATTGCAAAAATGTTTAAACATATTTTTTGTTTTCTATAAACATAACCTAAAACTAGCCTAAAATGCATGCAATGCAACAGCATGAACGCTGGCACGCTACATGATAAGAAATGCATAAATTCGTGATGAAAAAGGTGCTGGCGGCTGACTCTGTCACCGAACACGATGAACAGAAATGTAGCTTAACCCTTTATTATTAGAGCTCTCATCAATGTAAAAAATGGCGGAACATAGAACAATTACTTTTAATTCTTTGTCCATCTGAGAGTACTCTCATGAATATGTGCGCTTCTAAGAGTTTATGAGTCTAATAATAGTAATAACTGAAGATGATGATCTAAGTCTATATATCAAAGTTCATTGATATAATGCACGCTTCCTATAAAATAACGGAAATAAAAACAGAGACCTTTTTTACTCTCTTTAAATAGAATCCCGATATAAACCTAATAACAAGGTATTTTTGTGGTAGACACTTTGGTTGTATGGTTGCACCTACCAGCAATGGTAACAACTTTACATCAGGAAGGAAACACTTGGCACTGTCTTGCTGGTACCCACCAATTAACCAGAGCAGGTTGCATTATTCTTGATTCATTTTAAATGAAAATTATTGTTTCTATCGTATAGGCAAATCTGGGTATTAGCTACGTATAAGCAAGAATTAGGTTTTATTATCTACCTACTGATTGCGGAGGAATATTTATACTAAATTTTCTTCAGAAAAATTATTGTCAACCTAATAATACTTATTCTCTAGGGACGATTTTGTTAAGCTTTGTACAGACCTAAACATTTCGACGAACATTGTGCCGCAAAACGAGCCGAACGGCGAGCTTGTGGCCTCGTCCAAACTAGTGTTTAATTAGCCATTCGGCTACTTGCGCGTGTCAATGTTTATCGAAATGTTTAGTTCTCTACGAGGCTTCAAAGAATTCAAAAAAATTGTATCTAAGTTGAGAAACTAAATGAATGTATTAAGAGTTGTTGTTTCCTATTTAAAAAGTGTCTAAAAAGGTAGCAACTTTAAAGTATACAGGGTGTAGAAGAAAAAAACTATGCAGATACGGCTTCCGAAAATGGATTATAAAAATAAGTAGGAGGCCTAAAAACATTCGTTAAAGCAATTCGATTGACCGTAGTCGCTAATAAAAAACTTTACATTTTTTTTTAATTTTCAAGATGGCGAATGAACGAAACAATTTTGGTTAAATGGAAAAAAGTTGGAACTTTTTCAATGCCAATCAAATGCTTTATATGCATTAAAAATAACTGCTGGGGTTTTTAAAATAACTAGCACTATGATTTTTTTTCTCGAGAAATTAAAAAAAATGTTGCAATCTTGTAAACAAACTAAATAACATTTTGTAGTTTTTTTATGCGGTACTATAATTAGGTTATTGTATCTGAGAGATTCTGTATAATTACGCTGAAATTGATGTATCTCAATAAGGACGAAACACCGGTGTCTACGAGCTACCTTCTTCCCTTTTGAGGAACTGCACGTAAACGTGCTTTTGTTAAGTATTTTTACTATTTCCTCGCAATATCCCTGTTATTTTTTTGTATATTTCTGGGCTAGGATATTTGCTGAGACTGATTATATTATCTGTATCCGTAGTCACGACAAATCATGCCTGCGCTTAGTGGGCGATTGTAACTAAGCTTCAACTTTTCGTATAAATCTTTACCTCGGTTTTAAATGTAGGTACATAAAGTACCACAGCCAAAACCTAAGAGACACACAACTTTTTTTGGAGTTTTTTACACATCGTCGGTGTTCTCACGTAGTGGCGTATCTGAAAAATGAAACAATTTGGATTTACGCTTTTTTTCTGGCTATAATTTTAAGTTTATGTACTTTTTTACGTTAATAGATATTTAAAATAATAAATAAAATATTGGCTTAGTCTTATAATATTAGGCGTCACGTATCGAATTTGACTTTTATCTCACTTTTATTTAAGAAAAAACTTTCAGCTACTATTGAGGAAAGGGGGGCAAAATTGGGTACGGGGGTAAAACGGGATACCGCAGTTTAAGTAAACTGCCCAAGAATAAAACCACTTAATGTCAGATGTTCAAAAAATTGTTCAACTCTCTGCAATATGATTGGTGCCGGTCGGCTGAGCTTAAGTTGGTTTTTGCTCAACATGTGATGTGTGTGTACCTTGTAAGATCTAGTAAAATATTTTGCCCCAATTTTTTTTTTAAACCATCACTAAAAGTTGTATTTTGTGTTGTTTTTGCCAAAAGTTCTTTATAAATTTTTTAAAAACTAAATTTAATTATTATAAATGTAATTTTTATTACAACTTTTTATTTTTTAAATAAGTATTTTATTTTAACAGCCCTGCTTGTTTTGCCACATATAGATACCCCATTTTACCCACCCCATTTTACCCCGTATGCGAATCAAAATTGGGCAAAGTCAACTTTTTACAAAAAAAAAGAGCATGATGGAGTTCTAAATCGCTTAAACTAAAAATTAAAACATAAAGATAACATATCAAGCCAACCTAATTCCAAATGACGAACGCAATGGTGATTAATGAGTAGGAAAAATAAGCCTATAAAATTAAGTATCCCATATTGCCCCCCTTTCCCCTACTTCAGGTAACATATATGATCCGGGGCAGAATTGACATGGGTAACGATCCGCCCCGGATAAATTTCTAATGGAATTATACACAGAGTGTAACAACAAAAACACAACTGCGCCGTATTTTGTTGTAAGATTTACCTTTCGAGGGGTGCGTTTGATGTGCCTTATTAAATAGGGAAAGTGGTTCAAGTGGCACCTTGTTTTGAAGGCCTCTTATAGGTTTTTATAAAGATCTGAACAATTTCAAAATCCTTCATTACTTTTTTGAATGAATAGGTTCACCCGCGAGGGAGTCATTTTACCCCGGTCGGTGAAGGGGAAAACGGTCATTTTGACAATTTGTTCTTATTTTCAAAAAATAAGTTATTACCTTAGAAATACATATTCCAAAATTTTACTGAACTATCAAAAAAGCGCATGCTCTAAAAAAAAAGAAAAAATGTTTTAGTTTTAAGTATGCCCTTCTGCCACGTCTTCCCCCCTAGCTATATCTTACAACTAGCTTATAGTCAGTCAGAGACTTACGCAGGCCACATCAGAAGTACATAAAACTCTCCATTTCTGCCATGGAATTTTAAAGAATTAAAATAGGAACAGCTACCAAAAATGTGAACTACCCTGTCCTTAAATGTAATCATGTCCTGTTTAATAAACTTAAATATGGGCGGCGGACGAAACATCGAAAGACAGAATGTCGAAAGTACAAAATGTCGAAATTACAAAATGTCGAAATGTCGAAGTTACAAAATGTCGAAAGGCAAAATGTCGAAATTACAAAATATCGAAATTACAAAATGTCGAAATTACAAAATGTCGAAATTACAAAATGTCGAAATTACAAAATGTTGAAGAGCAAAATGTCGAAATTACAAAATGTCGAAATTACAAAATGTCGAAATTACAACATGTCGAAATTGCATAATGTCGAAATTATAAAATGTCGAAATTACAAAATGTCGAACACACAAAATATCGAAATTAACGAATATCGAAAATCAAAAATAGAAAATTTCCAAACATTAACCTAACCCGACCCTGACATTACCTAACCTAATCTAACTAAACCTAATCTGACCTAATCACATGAAAATAGAAAGTTTCAAAAACCTAACCTGACGAAACCTAATCAAGTCTAGCCGAACCGAACCGAACCGAACTGAACCGAACCAAAGCAAACTGAACCAACAATTTTTTTCAAAAAAAAGCTTTCCTGACTTCTTTCCCGGGATTCTAGAGGGTGTGAATCCGAACGAACCGAACCGAACCGAACCGAATCGAACGGAACCGAACCAAACCGAACCGAACCGAACCTAACCTAACCAAACTAAACTACAACACTGCAAATTTTTTGTAATTTCGACATTTTGTAATTCGAAATTTTGTAATTTCGATATTTTGTAATTTCGACATTTTGTATTTCGACATTTTGTAATTTCGACATTTTGTAATTTCGACATTTTGTGATTTCGACATTTTGTAATTTCGACATTTTGTAATTTCGACATTTTGTAACTTCGACATTTTGTAATTTCGACATTTTGTTATTTCGTCATTTTGTAATTTCGACATTTTGCATTTCGACATTTTGTAGTTTCGACATTTTAAATTTCGATATCTTGTTTTCGACATTTTGTACTTTCGACATTTTGTGTTTCGATGTTTTGGCCCTCGCCCCTTAAATATAGCTCTACATTTTCTAAGCTTAATTTAATTAAGTCCTTACATGGAGAAGATAAAATGTTTCTGCAATTCGACCTTTAAAATAAATATTCAAAAAATTTTTACGGAAATTTAAACTAATACTCAAAAATTTTTGTTATTGAACTAAATATATATGCAAATTCAAGGTAGGTACTAAATAAGTAATAACTTTACACAAATTTTTAAATAATTTTTTTTAGAATAAATTACTATCTTAAATATATATTATTATTTATTAACACACATCTACTTGAGAAAAAAAAAACTATAAGAGCGAAAAGTAGACTAGCCAACTAATTGCTTTTTTTTTTCACCTCAAATTTAATAAATTTTTTTTTAAACTAAGCATTACACAGTGAATATCGGTTATAACGACATTTAACGGACTGCCTAATTTCGCTCGGGACTTTAATATGTCGTCGCTATAACCGATATGTCGTAATATCCGACACCGTTATAAGCGATATTCGCTGTATTTTTACGTTGTTGTACGTCATAAAATTGCCTTTTAAACGTTGTATATCCTAATAATGTAAATATTTAAATTACACATCAGAGGCAGTGGCGTATGCAGGGGGCGGGCTTAGGGACAGAAACCCCCCTCATAACCACCGAATATTTTACCTATAAGACATGAATTTTCCCCGAACGTTAAGAGTAAAATAGCGCTCTATGCATATGGGGGAAGTTTTTTCCATATCAACCAGCCACCGGAGGCAACAATCAGGTTCTTAAATTTTTCAGATGGATTTCCGATCTTAAATTTTTCCGGTTGAATCCACCATCCATCAATCAAGTAACTATATTTTTTTAAAGGATTTCCGATGCCATCAAATGATGCCATCTACTGCAACCGGGTCTGGGATTCGGTGGGAGGTTTTGATGGATTACATAACCCACTAACGCACCCAGGAATATGTCTTGGGGGGGGGGGCGAGGCCTCATAATGTCGTATTTCATGCTATTTTTTGTGTTTATTCATGAAATATGTGGAAAATATATACAAAAATCATAGGCTTGGGAGGGGGGGGCAAGCCCCGCCCCCCCTGGGTGCGCCCATGCATAACCTATTTTTTTTTCGTTGAGAGTCGAGTTCAAAAAATATCATGTCTGCAATAAATAGGGCTGCGGCCAAAATTGCGCTAAAGCTATTGGAGGGTTGTAGTTCCTCAACTGAGAATTCAGACGAGGAACCTTCACATCTATAACAGAGAATATTATAAGTAGAGTGTTGTAGCGGCTTGCATAACTTTGTCATTTGTTAAAATGAATTTAAGTTTATTGAACAAGAATAAGAGGGAATGAACTTATTAGACAAAATTCTTGACATTAATCAATTTTTTAGGAAACCAAATAATAAGAAATCTTTGAAAGTTGCCGAATAAAGCTTTAAAAATTTAGGCTCATTTTCATATTAGGTTCCTCAGAGGCTTTCAGAATTCCTTTTTCATTAGACATGTTTTTCTTCGAAAAGATGTAGGTGAAATTTTTTAAAAAAGTTGGGTTATGTCCCTTTTTTCTCTTGCCACTTGTGACCGTGATGTCATCGGGTTTTTATTTCAAGTGATGACTTCATCTTATGCAATCAGAAATAATGTCAGATTGATGACATATGTCAGGTGTCAACCAACTGTTGGCATCGTATATCCACCGAGGGACAAAAATAGATGGAAAAAAAACTTTTTGTTTGCGTTCAAGCCCGTGCCCAGGATTAATTTCTACGTACGCCACTGTCAGAGGCGTCCGCAAACTGGGACTTTTTTTTAGAATTACAACCCCAGTTTAAGGACGCCAATAACGTGGTACCTTGTAATACACTTTTTAGAAGAAAATTGCATTTTCTAAAAAAAGTATAGACATTTTTCTGTAAATTGCTTAGTTTTTCAGAAAATTAAATAAAGCCTATAAAAACACGTAGTTTTTTGCGTGGTCTTTAAAAATAACCCCAAGATTCCGCCGATGAAGTGCTAATTATCAAACTTACTTAGTGAAGTGATACATCGTTTAAAAGACAATTTAATCATTAATAAAGTTATTTAAACATTTTTTTCAAATGCCGAGTTTTTGAGAAAATTATATAAAACCTGATAATTTCGGTTAATTTTGCATATATTGTAGAAATATATCGGAATAAGGGTCTCTCTAATACACTAAGCCGGGTGAGCTTCGAACAACGAACGAATATTCGCTAGTGTGGACGTGAAAAAGGCATGATCGCGATCACGCAACAAGCCGCTCGCAGTGACCCTAGGTAGGGCCTTCGCTACGAACACTACGTTTTGTGCCTCAGCCAAGATACTCCAGTGAGTTCAGTGATATCTCGTTTTGTTGGTCATTTATAATTAGGGTTGCCAACCGTCCTCCAGCCAGGAGGACAGTCCTCCTTTGAGGCAAAATGTCCTCCGTCCTCCACAAACCCTGTGGAAGACGCCATTTGTCCACCTTTATCAAAATTATGTGCTTAAATCAAAAATAACATGATAAAAAGACATGTGAAATGACCCGAATTCATAGTTGTTCCCCATTTTTTTTCTCTGTCATCCATATAAAATTTTAAGAAATAAATAAACCAAGCCTGAGGAACGTCTGTAAAAACAGCCGTAAGCAACGGCGGCATCATTTGTAAGTTTTCGTCACGTCTCCCGCGGCATAGCAAAGGTGAGTCAAGTTCTGTGGTCAGTCCCAGTGTTTTGTGGTCAGTCCCTGTTCTGTGGTCAGTCCGGCACAGACGATAGCGCAAAGAAGATCGCAGAATTTGCACCCTATGTTTGCCTCCAAGTTTTGGTTTGTTTTACTAAGTATTTAATATTTTTTCTCTTTGCTCTTGGGGTATAGTAGTAAGGTAAGTAAACAGTCACTTAAGATGATTGCCCCAAATGCCTCAATTTACTGTTTATTATTGAAATCTAGCACTTCTGCTTATGCTGCAATATTTTAGGCTGAGTTTATACACTATACAGACAGATAAAAATAATCTCTTATTGATTGATTCTATAAAATAAAAAGTTGGACAACTTTTAACTTTTTTTTTATTTTTATCTGAAAACAGATGTGCAACATCACATCATATGATCTTTGTTGTTGTTTTGGTATAGAATTTAATTATTTTTTTCAGTTTTTTTTTAACCATTTTAAGATTTTTAAGCAATCCAACTTTAAAAAGCCATTTATCTTTTAATTCAAAAAAACTTACAGATTGTGTTTTTTTACAAAAATATTGATGTTTGTTTTTATTTTGGCTGTCTAAATAGCAAAATAGGTATTTTAATTTTTATATACATAACCCCAGCATAAAAATAAAACAAAAGTACATATTAAAATAGAATTCATATTATTTTCTACAAAAACAGTGTTCAAAATTTATTAAAAAACTACCTCCGATAATGAAGTTTTTCACTGAAAACGGCGTTTTTCACAGAGCAAGTGCAAAAGTTTTTCTTAAGGGCTGGCACGCACGAGAGGTTATTTTGCCGTCCTGCCGCTGCGGTGTTGTCACCATTTTGATAGAACGCGCTATTTTAGATGTACCTGAGCGGACCAGCGATTATTTTTCTGCAGCGGTTTTAATCAAATTTCGCCCCGTTTAAACAATCGCGCGGTTTAAAAACGTCTTGTGCGTTCCAACCCTAATAGATCTTTTAGTGCAAATAAAACCCGTTTGAAGCTCAATTATCACTTTATATTTTTGTTTTACTGAATAAAATGCTCTTAATGTGTTAAAGACTGGTCGGTTTACCTTATATTAGTATTATTAGTAAATTTAACAAGAAAATTTGTTTGGTGTTTGTGTTGATGTTTCGTACGTATGTACCTGTTATTTAATAAATGTGTTTTGAAAAAGATTTTTTTTTAAATTTAAAAAATACATACCAATATACGTACCTACCTAGTAAATTTTTATATTATGTTTATACGTATAGAGCTTTATTTTAAGGAACGTGCACTAGAATTTTTTTTTTTTAATTGTGAGATCATATAAAAATGTCCTCCTTTGGCTCCAGTGGGAGTTGGCAACCCTATTTATAATTCTTTATTTATGTTATTACAATTACTCTCAAAAAGTATTAGTTTTTAAGTTAAAGGCAATTTAAAAAAAATTGGGCAAAATCCAAAATGGTTGATATCATAACAGACACAAACACACTGACAGGAAAACATTATTTAAAATTTTTGTAGGAAATTTTATTATCTTCAATTTTTATTTAAAACGTTTTTTTTTATACAATAAACTAAATTATAAAAAAAATCTGAATTTTTCCAAGATGACGTCGCGAGCGGCGATCGTTCGAGGTCGCAAACATAGTGGGATATTAAGGACCACCAACCCTAGAACCGTGCTAAGTTTCAAAACTTTCGGAACTTTTACAAAAATTTTACAATGTTTATTGTTTTGGTAAAAAAAAAAACGTGCAAAAAAAGATCGTAATGAGATATGTTTAAGTATTTAGAATTAAAATGTTCAACGTAAAAAATTGACATGTTAGGTTACTTGATCAACTCAAAATATCCCACGAAAGAAGAGAATATTGAACATTTCAAAAAAAATTAAAATTTGTATGTGAGTTTTAAAATACTTTTTTATTTGAAATTTTTAGTATTTTAAAAAAGGTTGAACTTTTTAGCATTATTAGATTTCTAAAAATGTTTCAAAATAATCAAAATATTTAAATTTTTATTATTTCTAAAATATTTAATTATGTTTTAAAATTTTAACTATAAATAAATTTTGTTTAGTACCTGTTATGATTTACGTCTAAGGTTCATTATAATCCCAGGGGCATACACGGGCCATTAAACTAGTATTATTCGTTGGCAATAGGCAAAATTGACACCGGCAGTACATAAAAAAATTTTGAATGATGAATTTTTTATGTGCCGGTGCTATTATTATTTTGGTTAAGTCCTCTGTTCCCTTTTTCTATGTGCACTTTATTCTGCTAGCGATTTTTTCTATGTGTGCTTTTTTCCTGTGCGCTATTATTCCTGTGTACTTCGTTCCATGATTTTGATAAAGCAAGTGAACAAAAACAGTATATTTATTAGCCTTTAAGTTTAACCTACCAGTCTTTAAACCTAACATATTTCTTTTTGCCTCGGGCTCTGGGGGGTAATTACCTCCTTTACCTCTCCTCCACCCGTAAAACCAGGGGTGGTTCCACCGAGGGCTGGCTCGGTATTTCCTTTTGGTGTACAGGTTAGGGGAAATACCAGGAAATACTTGAGAATTACTGGGAAATATACTAGGTAATATCGGGCAGTGCTTGGGAAATACTAGGAAATACCATTGAAATTTGAGGAAATACCAGGAAATACCTCAGGAAATACCGTAAGTATTTCCTTTTGGTGTATAATCGGCGATCGAGCCACCCCTCGGGTTCCACCCCAGCGTCCCCTACATTAAACGTGGGAGTTTAGGTGCCCATCAATTCGCAGAGTATTTTTTTTTGGTTAACTTAATGCACTTACTTAAGTCAACTATTTCTATAGTTCTAAGGAATCTTAATCAATGTGATTGTTTTTGTTTTACATAAGTGGAATTTAGAATAATAAAAATGGTAGTTCCGTATAATTTTTTTATGTCATTGTGCATGTTAGAAAGAAAATTATACAAAAAAGTTATATCTAGAGTAAACGTTGCCATTTATTTCTTTGCATAACAACCTGATACTTATTTAATTAAATAAATAAATAATGGATCTAGTTTCAGTTTAACAACGCGAAATTAAGCCTTTTTTGCCTATAAATAGGTAAATGGTCACTATCTAAATTTTTTGCTAAAAAATTTAATTAGTTGTATTACATAATAATTTGTCCACTATAGTGAAGCAACGTCCTATCTTTCGTGCGTGCAATGATAGCCCAGTCATATTAGGAATACACCTGGAAAAAAATAGGTGCAGGCTGGATTTTTGTATAATTATTCCTTAGTATCCGGGAGACATCCCCACATATTCTCCGCCAAAATCCTCATTGAGCTTCGCTAGATATAAGGCCCCAAATGTTCTAAAAATCAGTTTTTTGAGATTTTTTCGAAAACTAATCCGTTTTTCAAAAAAAGTTAGGAGTGAAAAAATACGAAAAATCATTCGGTCTATACTATAAAATTAAGAAACGAACACTTTAAAAAATATATTTAAAAAAAAATATATTTAATTTTTTACCCACTCTGTAGGTAATATGTTTTAAAATGTTAATACTTAATATTATTAAGCTTGTATCAAACACCATTTAATAAAATTAAGTTTTTGTTTTTTTAAAGTTAAACAACTTTATGTAATGGTTGGAAAAGTAGTTAATACTAGCCGGACCACCATTGGGATTTTGAAAATTATATATTTATACAATTAGGAACTGTACGATAGAAAAATGCGTAATATTAAAAATATTTAACTTCTAGTTAGAAACATAACGAAACAACAAAATACGCGCTTTTATTTTATTTGAAATTCCAGCTTAACTTATTATTATTAAGTAATTTTTATTAAATTTTAGAAAAAATAGTGTTTCACTAAACTAAAATGTGACAAAGGGGTATGTATAAAATAATTGGGCAAAGATCTCTATCATAAGGGTGGTTTATTCAGCGTTGAAAATTATAAACAGTTGTACTTACATAACGTTTAAACAAATACTCGCATTAATATGCAATTTTCAGTCAGGCAGAAGTTGAACTTTTTTTATGTCATACAGTGCTTATTTGTATAAAAATATATTTTTCATGTCCCATTGACATGACGGTCCGGATATTATTGACCATTGGTCAGGCTTTCCTTAAAGTTGTTTAAATTTTAAGCAACAAAAACTAAATTTAAGTACATGGTGTTTTGTACAAGTGAAGTGAGAATCAAGCTTAATGTAATTAAGTAACATAGTAAAATTTTAAAACAAGTTCACTACATTGTGTGTTGCGCAAAAAAAATAATAAAAAGAAAACATTTTTTTTAATGTTAGGTTAGGTTTTTTCCTTATTTTGCGTTATAGAACGAATGATTCTGCGTATTTTTTCTCTCTTCACTTGTTTTAAAAAAGTTATTCGTTTTCGAAAAAATCGAAAAATACTAATTTTTAGGACATTTGGGGCCTTATATCTAGCGAAGCTCAAGAGTGATTTTGGCGGAGAATTTGAAAATCCAGCTTGCACCTATTTTTTTCCAAATTTCAGGGTTTTTTCACCTATTATGACTGGGCTATTATTTAGACCTAAATTCTAAAACCGCATAACGATTGTCATTTTTATTCACAATAAAAATTCATGAATTACAAGAATTAAATTTGAGGAATATCTTGGCTTAGTTCAGTGGCGAATCCAAAATTTCCAACGGAGAGAGGCCAAGGAGGTAGGGCCGTACACAGACAAAAATTTGGGGGGGGCGAGAAGAAGTTTAAAATAGAATTTTGAAAAATATGCGTTTTGTGTTGGAAAGTGCACAAAGCGTTTTTCTTGCTACCAAAAAGTCTGTAAAACATTTTGTTAACTTTTCTACCAAAAAAGTCTGTAAAACATTTTGTGAATTTTGCACCCTGTTGTCTTCCTTTATCAATATTATTATTATACATAAACAGAGTATAAAGGATCCAACTAAAAGATAGGCATTGAAATTGAATAAATAGTCCATGTTGGGTGAAAAATCTTGCTTTAAAATTGAATTTTGCGTTTCTCTTCATTATCTCGAAAAGAGTTCGTACAGTATTTTTAGTTATTACAAAAATGATTGCAAGAAATTTTATCCAGCTCCGAATTTGTGTTTCCAATCTGCCAGAAAAAACATATATATCTGAGGATACGGCAGTGCCTCGCCCAAGTTCGTGCAACTGCTGTACCAACTTTTCTTGAAACATTTCAGCCCACATTTTAAACTATACCCAGTCGTAGACCTTCATAGAGTTAACAACCCCTCTAAGTTTCATGGACTTCCATAAAGCGGTAAAGTAGTTACGAAATTTCAAAAAACGTCAAAATTGCAACTCACACACTCACTCATGTATAGATCATCAAAATTCTACTGTACTTCCAGACATGCTACAAAACTGAAATTTAACAGACTGATAGAAATTATGACCTAACAACTGGAAAAGAATAAAAAAATCCAACATTCTAATTTCCTCTCCTTCCCTGTACATGTAAAGTTTTATAAAAGTAACATTGCCCACTTCCAGAAACTCTAAAGAGCTGAGCTTTGGAAGGCCGATAGAAATTATGATAAAACTATAGACAAAAATTAAAACACCCCAAAATTCTAATTTACTTCCCTCCCCTATAAATGGTTATAAGTGGATACGTTTTGACTCAAGCTCGGATTTGATAGTGGGTAACGAGGTAACCACCCCCCTGGAAAAATACGCTTTTTGTTATTAAATTAAAGACAAAGAGGAGAATTACTCCCCTCTGGAAAAAAAATATATTACAAATAATTTGCAGTAAGCACTATTAGGGTGACCATACGTCCAGATAAAGCTGAACAAGTCCGGCTTTTTGGTTAAAATGAAAATGTCCGGCCGGTTTTTTTTTTCGTCCGGCTTTTTGGCGAACCAAGACACCTTTTGTTTTTGGTTAGCCAGGGGTCCATTCAGGGCGATCTAGAAGGGGTTTAGCCCCCCAAGCTTAAAAATGAGCATAGTTGATCAAGGGCAAACTGATCAAACCACGTGAACATTTCCCTGCGCGACGCTTTTGAAACTACAAACTTTTTATTTGGTAACATTCTTCCCAAAAATTTTTTGACCCATTTTTATCCTGTGAATTATTTTTTTTTAATATTCGCTTGTTTTTCCATTCTAACAAAAATTTTCTTCTGCACCGGCACACTTAATTTTTCTGCAGAGAATTTTTTTCGAAAAGTACCGAATTAGTCGATTTTTTTTTGTTGCTTTTTTAGATTGCATTTTACGTTGGTTTTTTTCTACACATATTTTCTTCGGCGCGATTTTTTCCGCAAATTATAAAAATTTTCGCTTTCGGTGCGATTCTTGTCAATTTTGCAGTTTTTGTTTTATACAGCACCACTTTTTACGAAAAGTGCTTAATTTTTATTTAATTCTCGCCTCTTGTTAATTATTTTATACAAGTATTTTTCTGTGGCGCAATATTTTTAATTTTTTCGACAAATTGTTTTTCTCTAAAAAATATAAAATTTTTCTGAAATGTTTGCTGGTGTACAGTTTTTTTTAATTACTCTCTCCCCCCAACCCTTTTTGTTTGTTGAGTTTTTGTTGCATTATCTAGAAAGTAAGCCTGGGGTTGAGACCTCTCCCTGGAAATGGCCCGGCTATTTGCGCCCCGGTTGTCATATCAAAGTTTTTCAAGTTTGTGTTTTTTACCTATAAAATTTTTTTAGTGACCATTTTTGTCTTTTTTGTCTCTGACGTCCTCCTTTTAGGCCAAGCACATATGGTCACCCTAACTACCTATGACTTTATGTCTCCACCCAAAACTTATATCCTATCATGTTATTACCAGTCACTTAACATTTATTATTATTGTTGCTTATATGCAGCTTATATGCAAAATTCCGAATTATGTAGATTTATATTGACCACAAAAATTTTATCTAAATAACAGTACAATATTTATAACTTACTATGTTACATTCTTGGTTTCAAGAAAAATTATTACCCCTATTATTGCAATATGTTTTATCCATTACGTCAGGCAACATTTATTTTCAATTTCGCAAAATTAAACCATATGGATTTTTTTGGTCTATTCCGGCTTTTTCTACTTTATCCATAATTTCGTCGCACTAGTTGAGAATATGTAGGGGAAATTGTTACACTAGAATCAAATATCACAGCACCTTTGTTTCAAATTATGCGCGCTTTTTAAGTCCGGCAACATGTTGTGACGATGAAGCGGAAGTACAGCAAATATGAAATATAGAAAGGAAATTCATAGCAGCTTACAGGTCATCCCATTATTTTTGAGACAACTTTGAACAACTTTTTTTCGTTGGCCTATGCTATTTGTTATGGTAAACAGATGATAACTGTCAAAAAGTTATCTTAAAAATTATGGTATAGAGTTTATCTTTAGCTTTAGTAGGAGATATACAATATTTATGACTAAAAATATTTTTTATACGACTGTCTTGTAAAAGGGGGTTTTGCGCACGGAGAACACGATCTGAAAATGACATTTTGCGCACGCTGTGTGCAAAACGTTTTGCACACGCTTATGTCATTTTTGCGCACGCCTATGTCATTTCTGCATACGGGTCTCCCGTCATTGTGATTTTTGTTGTTGTCACCCATCAATATAAGTTGGCTTAGTTCCGTAGCAACCGTCACTGCTCGTATGTTTTGTTGATTAGATACGTCAAAAAATTGTTGAATTTTTAAAGTTTTGTTGTAAAAATGTCGGAAATAAAAACAAGTTAAATTAAAATTTGATTTTTCTTTCTTTATTAGCAGTCGTACAAAAAATATTGTAAAAAACTCGTTTGAAAACCTCTTTGCACACTCCCTCGACCCTTCGGCTCGGTCTACCAAACTGTCTCGGTCGTGTGCAAAGAGTCGTTTTCAAACCTTGTTGTTTCAATAACTATTTTGCCATGTGGTTTCATTTAAAAGTTTATCCAAACAACGTATTAGTAATTTTTCTTAGTTTATACGTAATAAATGCAAATTTTAAGTACTTTTTGTTTTGCATTTAACTTAGAAGTAGTATTTTAGTTTTTAATTTTTTTTGAATCATGGGAATTTTTATTTCCGATACTATTGAAATAAAATTACAACACAGATTCCTAAAATTAAAATATAAAATTGTAAAAACTGAAATAAATAATTAAAATAAAATAAAATGAAAAAATATATAACATATATCCACCTCCAGTTGGAAGAGTCCCGAGAATTGGAGCGGCATTGCGACGTTGTATTGCCAGACTTATCCTTTGGATAACGAAGCTAACTGTCTTAGGATATTTTATTTTTTGGCAGATTTGTTTCATTAGGTTTTTAGCTTCGTTACTCCAAGGTCCAAACGTCTCAACAGCAAATGAAATAAATAGAAAACCTCGGTCCTGTAATTCTTGGTATTTCAACTTTTTTTGTGTCTCTCCCAACCTTGCAGCTTTGCCAGTTTTAATCGATGTATTGGAAACGTAACTTTAACACAAGTTATGTCGGCATGTAGCATGACATAACAATGCTTTACCATCCTTTCATTGTAATAAAGACATTCCATCGACACGTTTGCCATAATTTTTGCAAATACCCGGTGGTTCAAGTACGGATGGAATGTCCGCATATGTAAGTGAGCGTTTTATTATATCATTAATCAATCTATGACGTGCCATTCTTCCAGTAGTTTTTTGGGAACAGGGCATGAAGTCCAAATTTATCAACTTGATTGTTGCAAGTGTAGATGTGTGGTACGCACACAGGCTGACCAACTCGAAGAGATATTGATATTCTGAATGTTGCAACAACTAATAAATTACCTAGTGTAGAAGAAGGCAAGGCATTTAACCAAGCACTACCCTCCTCTTCTTGAACTGCCAGAAGTCTGGCTATTTCTATATTTGAATTTGCTTCCAAAATCATTTTTTAATGGAAACTTTGCATAATTCTAAATCGAAATCTTTTTGAAGTTTAAATTTGGAAAAGTCAGAAATATTTGTTAAATTTTTGTAGTGATTAATTGCTTCTAGCTTTGCATAATCTAAGGCAGAAAAAAATTCGGTTGGGAGGACACAAGGTAACATCGAAGAAACATTAGTAATAGAACCCAAAAAAGCTAAAAAACATAGTGAAGAAGAATCACGAATGCCTAATCCACTGGTAAACTAGAAAGAGCCCAAGCATTGTCATTTAAACTGCAATTTGTAATATATTCTAAAGAAGATTTTAAAATTAAATCAATTTTTTTAAAAGAGTCTGGTATTTTTCAGCAAGGAGCAAGGAGTAAAATGTAGGTTATCCTGGGAAAAGAAAAATAATGTTTTAAAAGATGTATATCACTCCCCCCTTAAGGCAGCTTTAGATCTAGCATAGGCGCACCAAAAATGGTCAAATTTGATATACCAAGTAATAAAAAATGTCGAAAAAAACATTTAGAGGGGGGAACCAACCCACAACAAGGTAAGAGTTTAAGTAAATTAAAAAAAAAAGTTTTTTCCACACCTCTCATTTATTTAAATGCATATAAAAGGTGCGTCATTGATGTAAGGGGGGCTTGTTATACATCGTTAGAGAGGACTTTTCATTAGCGTCAATAATTGTTAGTTAATTTTTGCCAGGTTAAAAGTTTGCAAATAATTGAGGAAATACTGTAAAAGAGAACTTTTAAGGGGGGTGAGAGGGGGAAGCCCCCCACGCCCACGTTAAAAAAGGTTAACTAAAAAAAGTCAGTTTTAAGTTATTGCTAACCAAAAATAAATTTTTACTTACTCTCATTATTATTTACTGAATTACAAAATTTAATGTTCAACATTTTTGTCTGATTTAAGGATTTCTATAAACATATTTATTTTTATTTCAAGGCGGCTATTTAAATATGTCTAGCTCAATTAGTATTTAACTGTATACAATGGGCTTTTAACCAAAAAGATTTTGTAGAGAAAAAAATTGTGTTAAAGATAAAAAATAACACAAAAATATGTAAAAAAAAATCCCCTTTTTTTGTAGCTAATGGAATGTGCATTACTGCCGTTAGAGGGTACTAAGGTACGTCGTCAAAAAGGAAGTTGTATCCGCTTAAAAATTGATTTTTAGAAGATTTGTGGAAAAGTTAACTGTTTTCGAGTTATCGGAGAAATCACCCCCCTAAAAGGGTCGGGGGGGGGGGGGTGGTTTCGTAAAATGTTCGGGAGAATCTTATGTCTATCCATACTAAGTGTGTTGCTTCTATCATTAAACGCAGCATATCGCTTGAATCTTAACTTAACTATTTCAACATAAAATAAAAAACAATTAACAAAAAGAATCACATTTAAAATTAAAGCCTCATGAGCTAAGCTTCCTTCAGGCATTTGCAACGAACAACAGGTAAACGTTTTTTTTTTACAGCAAACTAGTTCGGCTGAGCCCGCACCAATGAAACTCAAATAAGGTGCATGCAACTTGTTGTTGATAAAATGGCACACTTGCAATACTTTTAAAATTAAATATAATTAATATAAAAAGCTAAGATTTTGTAAAAGTTATGCCTTTTAAAAAATTTATAATTTTATTTGTAAATTATACCAATTTTCCCTAATTTATATAATATAAAAATATGTAAAATATTTGTTTTAGCGTAAAAATTGGTATTAACCCAAACACTTATTAAAGTTAAACCACGTAAAAAATTTGGCTATTGGATTTAGATTAAAACCAAAATTATAATACAATTATTAATAATTATTTAATACAATTTAATTTATTGTTCTCCAAAAACGTTTTCTTAAAATATTAAAAATGAGAACTCAGGGTCCAAGGATAAGTATTAGTACAAAAAGAATTAAAACTGAAATCACTTTGACGGCCTGTAACGTTGCAATTGAATTTAAGTATTGAAAAAAAATTTCTTTTGAAATTTCAGTGAGGTCAGAAAAATCTTAATAAGTTACCCAACTTTCCTTAAAAAGTTTGAAAGTTTTGATATATTTTAATCAAATCTATTTAATCGTTTTTCTGGTATCAAAAATTGAGCGCGTTTGTTTTTAAATAACAAAGTACATTAATATGTAAGTTGGTCATTGTTAAGATTGATTCTTTTATTTTAGCACATAAACATTTTTATTCTTGCTAAAGTGCAAGATTCCATATTATGTAGATTTATACTGATAACAAGTATGTCATAAAATAACTTTAAAATCCTATTATGTTACGTTCTTGATTTGAAGAAAAATTATTACCACTTATACCTATTTGCAAAATTCCTATATATACATTACGTCAAGTAAAATTTATTTCCCATTTTGTAAAAATGAGAATAAAGGTTTTATTTTGGTCTGGTTGTGCATTTTGTACTTTTAAAATTATAAACCAAGGGCGCACCCAGGGGGGGGGGGGCGGGGCCCGGGCCCCCCCAAGCCTATGATTTTTGTATATATTTTCCACATATTTCATGAATAAACACATAAAATAGCATGAAATACGACATTATGAGGCCTCGGGCCCCCCCAAGACATATTCCTGGGTGCGTTACTGTATAAACTAATAATCTAGTAGCTCAGGTTACCGGTTTTACGAAATAAACTCAACTACACTTTAGTAAGTATACTCGGATTCTTAACAATGGTCCCTAGCATTGTATTTTCAATAATTTGGCACCAAGGCAGTTTCGTTGAAAATTTTACATTAAAGAATAGAAAAAGGTATCAAGTGTCTGTCTACCTTTTGTAGGGCATGCGATATTTGAGTTTTTAGTATAGGTATGCTACCTTAAGATGACGTCACTGCAAGTAGAAAAACCTTAATTAATTTTTCTTCGAATATACTTCCAATTATTCGCTTCATTCCTAGATAAACTAATGGATATATTATAAAACCCATGATAAAAAAATATACATCGATATAAGTTCAAATTCCTTGCATAATTGGTTTCATCCCTTACAAATAAATAAAATCTCAAAGATGCCGAGTAGGTATGAACCACATAAGGAAGGCTCAAACTTTGGATGAATTATTTAATTTATTTTGTTTAATAAAATATGCATTGTTGTCAAAATGTCTTAAATTTGTCTCCCTAACAATTTTTAGTTGCCTTCTCTGCATTTTTGTTGAGATATTTCTAAAGAAAATAAAGAAAGATTTTTTTTTTTGCAAAATGGTTTCCTTTTTAAGAATCGAAGTTTTTTTTAACAAGATTTTTAAACACTCTGTACATAACTTTGAAGGTAGGATAGTTCAATTATTAAGCGAGTACACATAGTATCAAATATATAAGTATATATATAAAATCTTACAAAAACTTAACAAAATAATCTCATTATACTTGGGCTTAACCATTTTTTTATAATTTTGATTGCAGGAGTTTTGTTTTATCGCTCAAAAGTTTCCTTAGTTCTCTTCGTAGGATTTTTCCACTTGGATTCTTTGGTATGGATGAGACGAACACCACTCCTCCTGTTAGTTGCTTTTGTGGAGACAATCGATCTAAAAGTTAATAAAATTCATAAACAAAAACAAGTAAAAAGTATAACGTTAGCCTGGATTGAAAGCGAGTTAATCTAATTTAGGAATACACTAGCCCAGTCATATTAGGTGAAAAAACCCAGAAACTTGGAAAAAAATAGGTGCAAGCTGGATTTTTGTACAATTATTCCTTAGCATCTGGGACACATCCCCACATATTCTCCGCCAAAATCACCCTTGAGCTTTGCTAGATATAATGCCCAAAAAGTCATAAAAATCAGTATTTTGCGATTTTCTCGAAAACTAATAATTTAGAAAAAAAGTGAAAAGAGAAAAAATACGCAAAATCGTTCGACCTATAACGTAAAATTAAGAAAAAAACCTAACCTAACATTTTAAAAAATATATTTAAAAAAATATAATACAGTGAAGTTCGCATATACCCAAATAAATTCAGGTATGTAGCTATGTGTCTTCTTATAGCAAACCTCGGATATAGCCTCAGAGTAATAACATATAATTATTACTCTAAGGATATAGCGAACCAAATTTCGTGCAATCTTCGAGTTTACTATATCCGGAGTTGACTGTAATTTTATTTTTTTCCTACCCTGTAGTCAACTTGTTTTAAAATTTTAATACTTTATAACATTAAGCTTGATCCCCACTTGTACAAAACACCATGTACTTAGATGCAGTTTTTTTTCTTAAAAGCTAAACAACTTGAAGTAAGGCTTAGGCCAATGGTCAATAATATCCGCACCGCCAATGGGACATGGAAAAAATTATTTTTATACAATTAAGCCCTGTATGAGAAAAAAAAAACGTACATAAAAAAGTTCAACTTCTGGGTAGAAACAGCTTTAAAATATGCGCAAATATGCACACTAGGTTTCATTATATTTGAAATTCCAACCAAACTGCTATTGATAGCAAACATAGTGTTTCACTAAACTTAGTTCAAACAAAATAAATGATTTTTTTACAAATACATATGTATATTACAAGCTTTAGTTTCTAAGATACCTACAGTTTTTGCCAGCCTTGCCGAAAAATCTTGACATAAAAAACTGAAAATTGCATATTAATACGAGTAATTGTTAAAACGTTATGTTTAAACAGTGTAGGTTATAATTTTCAACCCTTAATAAAGCACCCTTTTATTCGATTTATTTTGTTTAATCCCTTTTGTCATATTGTCACACAGATCATAATTAAACTATCCCAAACTGATGCACTTACCTAAATAAAATAGGTGCAATTTGTATTACTTTAATTATTGGGATCCATATAAATTAAAGGCGTGCATCCCTTATAATAAAATACCAAGGTATTGGCAATAATAATTGTACCGATCGAAAACCATCGTCACTAGCAATATTGCTGAATTTGCAATAATTGAATATAAAAGGCGATGTAACACACCATACAAGTGACCAGTATCCGGGGTCCACTCCTAACTAAGTGTTCGTAACCAGTTTCTGGACGTCCTGCTGAGCTTCGTAACCAGTTTCTGGACGTCGTCTCATTTGCCCCTTAACTAAGCATTCGTAACCAGTTTCTGGACGTCCGCTGAGCTTTGTAACCAGTTTCTGGACGTCGTCTCTTTTTTTAACCCTGAACAACCAAGTAACATTTCTTTATTTATAGCAGAAGCTAAAAGGTTGCCAGCGCCTTTCCTTAAAACCATTAGTTTCAATGTTTGGTCGCTAGCACGTTCCCATTACCCTTATATAACCCTTAGACCTCCTAAATGGGATTCCCCAATTGGTGGTGGCAACCTATGTATTAAACTCACTATAAAACCATAAGAAATAAACTCTAGCTTCGCCCTCTAGCGGTTCCACCAGTATAGAACCTTTAAGAGCCTAAAGCTAATATTCCATGTTCTAAAAGCAACTCAGAAACGTCATCTACCCTATTATAAAACTAGATTTGGTAATTTGGTATCTTGGCGATTCTGTTGAATGCCATAATATATTTAGAGTAAAGAATTTATCCTATAAAAGCTTTAGCGATATTTTAGATTCACAATGGCTATATAAAATAATTTAGGTCACAAAATTCATGGCCCCCCCAAGCCCTTACATATTTTCCACATATTTCTTGAAAGAATACGAAAAATAGCTCAAAATTGGACATTATGAGTCTTCGGACCCCCAAGACATTGCAAAATTGCCAAGAATGTCAGAGTCCCAAAATTATTTTATCACATAAAAATTTACCTATATATGAGAAGTTTGTCGTTTTGTTGATCATCAAATTGCCTGCCAGACTTATTTTTCTGATAAAATCGTATCTGAAAAGCTCTCAAAACAAGCGCGCCCCCTCAAAAATGCTTTTTAATCGTTTTTTGATAACAAAATAACAAATATTAAAAAAAAATAATAATTTACACTATTTACCATTAAGGGGCCTACAGACACGCGAACATTTCCAGAGATTAGTACGCGCGTACAAGTTTGCGCATACTAATCTCTTCGTGTGTAGACAATATCCGCCTAAAATATCTCTCGAAGATTAGTTCGCGCGCACAATGTACGCGAGCAAATCTCTCGGTGTCTAGGCAAAACGCATTGATAAAACGTTTAATTTTGTCTTCGTGTGTGTAGACGATTCCCAGAGATTAGTTCGCGCACTAATCTCTAGAGATTAGTTCGCGTACTAATCTCAAGAAATGCTCGCGTGTCTGTAGGCGACTTTAAAAAAGTCTGTTTACTTTACATAAATCAAAATTAAAGTAAATTTATTGTTAAAAAACACTGCTAAAACGACTAGATAAATATTTTCTGTTAAAAATAATTTTGAAATAATTTTATATACGCCATTATCGTTTTATAGCGGTCACTTGGTTTTATTTTACTCTATCGCAACAAGGTTTTTGAGTGGCCTTATGAAACCAATAAAAAAGAGAAGGTAAACATAGTCAATATAACCTCACTTAATTTTTTTGTATTTGTTTTTTAAAGTGTTAAAAGCGTATAATTCAACAGTTTTAAATGTTTTTTTACCGTGCAATTTGCACACAATCAAGAGGGCCAGTGCAATGATATCCGTTGTGCCTGCAGGTTGGAGGGAAACCTCTTATATTGGCCGTTTAAACCGGCCTTATCTAGGCCTGGGTGCCCTACCCAGGAGGACGGAAGCTCAACAATTATTAATTAATTTAAATAATCAACCTTGCAATAGGTAGGTACCAATCTGTACCTAGGTATATCTATTATTTTTATCAGAAGTACCTAAATAAACTAAAACACGAAAGTATTTATTTACTTCTGTTAGAACCCTTAAGGAAACAAGGTTTTATATGGCCGCCCTTTAAATAATATTTAACATGCAGCTATGGGTAACTATAAATACAAAAGAATTAAGTTTACCTTTAAGTCTTCCTATAAAACCTTTTTAAAATGCCTAAAAGTAATGGCAAAAACCAAAAGTCTAAAGTTTATATTTATCCCTCTTAA
Organism: Aspidapion aeneum; assembly: GCA_963576565.1. Lineage (NCBI taxonomy): Eukaryota > Metazoa > Arthropoda > Insecta > Coleoptera > Brentidae > Aspidapion > Aspidapion aeneum. Next base: position 59,997,862 of record OY755040.1, on the reverse strand, counting down.
AAACCTTAAGGAAATTAGGTTCTATATGGCTGCCTATATAATCATATTTACTATTAAACTACTCGTAACTATAAAAACAAAAGGGTATAAGGTAACCTTTTAGCCCTATTATAAAACACTTTTGTTATGACCTAAAGTAATGAAAAAAACTAAATGACCAAAGTTTATATTTATTTCTTTTTAAAAATTTTAGGTAAAAGGGTTTTATAAGACCATCTTTATAAATCAGAAATGAATAAAACCAAAAGTATCTAAAAGGAACAAAGGAATATCAGTTACTTTTGGTTGTATAACACCTCTTTAGGTAATTGGCAATATAAATTACCTTTATGTAGCCAAATTGATCCTAAAAGCCCTCTAAATAACCTCGGAACCAAATTAATAAAACCTTGAGTGGTAATAATGTTACTTGGGTGTGGTCCTGTGTACTGCGTCCCCCGAGTCCTACCCCGCATAATTCACAGTAAGGCCCTAATGGCCGTATTTATGGTTCTCCATATTTTTTTTGGGTAGGTTAGCGTAGGCTATAATTTCTGTCGATTTATCCACTGTATAATTAAAATAATAAACGAAATATATGTATTAAACTTCCCCCGTTTCCGATAATTTTCTACGCCCCCAAACTAAAGACCCCTAGGTCCATTTTTCTCTGTGACAATATTTAAGATTAGTCAAATACCTACTATTTTTTCTAAAATTTAATAAAAATTACTTTAATATCTGTTAAGCTGGATTTTCAAATAAAATAAAAGTGTGTGCAGAAGCTGAATATTTTTAATATTACGCTTTTTTTCTCGTACAGTCCCTAATTTTACAAAAATTCAATTTTCAAAATCTCATGGGTCATCCAGCTGGTATTAACCATTTTCCTAATCTTTCCTTAGAGTTGTTTAACTTTAAAAAAACAAAAAATAGGTTTTAGTAAATAGTGTTCGGTACAAGCGGATATCAAGCTTAATTTTATAAAGTATTAACATTTTAAAACAAATTACCTACAGAGAAGAAAAATAACTATATTAAAATACTCTGCCAATATATGGGCCCCTAAGCTCACACTAGGTACTATAGTTATAGTGTACGTGTGAGCTAATATAACTAAAAACTGAAATATATTTTATTCAACTCCACACTAAATTACCTTTTATTTGATACCACACAAGCCATGTTTTGACTTAAACGCAAATTTTTGAAATCCACCCCCACCCTTAAAAAAACAGAAACTAAAATGTATTTTGTTGAACTCCGGACTTAATTACCTTTCGTTTGATATCACACACGCCATATTTTCACTTAAACTCTAATTTTTGAAATATACCCCCACCCTTTTTTTTAAATAAATTAAAATGTATTTTGTTTAACTCCAGACTCAATTACCTTTCGTTTGATATCACACACGCCATATTTTTACATAAACTCTAATTTTTGAAATCTATTTTATTTGGTTTGTGTTCGGTGGATTTTGTTCATTTTTAAATGGGACCATCTCGACCCAAGACCCAGCCTAGGTACCAAATTTCTTTGAAATCGGCCAAGCGGTTTTTGAGTTACGCGCGTTGGTCGTTACAGACAGACATACAGACAGACAGACAGACGGCGCAACAAAAAAGTTTCAAAATCATCTGAAACGCAAAGATATATAAAAAATTTTGAAATCGGAGCAACTTTTTTTTTCTCGAAAACATTAGGATCACCATAGCTCACACTACTATAGTATAGTATATGTGTGAGCTAAAAATCTTTTTTTAAATATATTTTCACACCTAACAATAAATGACAATTATTTACTTGTGAAAGTATAATTTTTTTGTTATGTTGAGTTTTATTTCTATATTTTAGCTCACACATATACTATACTATAGTAGTGTGAGCTATGGTGATCCTAATTTTTTCGAGAAAAAAAAAGTTGCTCCGATTTCAAAAATTTTTATATATCTTTGCGTTTCAGATGATTTTGAAACTTTTTTGTTGCGCCGTCTGTCTGTCTGTCTGTCTGTCTGTCTGTCTGTATGTCTGTCTGTCTGTCTGTCTGTCTGTCTGTCTGTCTGTCTGTGTGTCTGTATGTCTGTCTGTAACGACCAACGCGCATAACTCAAAAACCGCTTGGCCGATTTTAATGAAATTGGGTACCTAGGCTGGGTCTTGCGTGGAGATGGTCCCATTTAAAAATGAACAAAATCCACCGAACACAAACCAAATAAAAGGGTGGGGGTAGATTTCAAAAATTAGAGTTTATGTGAAAATATGGCGTGTGTGATATCAAACGAAAGGTAATTGAGTCTGCAGTTAAACAAAATACATTTTAATTTATTTAAAAAAAAAGGGTGGGGGTATATTTTAAAAATTAGAGTTTAAGTGAAAATATGGCGTGTGTGATATCAAACGAAAGGTAATTGAGTCCGGAGTTTAACAAAATATATTTTAGTTTTTTGTTTTTCTTAAGGGTGGGGGTAGATTTCAAAAATTTGAGTTTAAGTCAAAACATGGCTTGTGTGGTATCAAACAAAAGGTAATTTATTCTGGAGTTGAATAAAATATATTTCAGTTTTTAGTTATATTAGCTCACACGTACACTATAACTATAGTACCTAGTGTGAGCTTAGGGGCCCATATATTGGCAGAGTATTTTATTTTTGTTCGAAACACAAGATTATGTTTCCCACGGCTGGAAGTCCCGGTGATACTGGGGGTGGGAAACTACCTACCTAAACTAATCACAAACCCATCCATATCTTTCTTTTTAATAAGTTATGAATTTTGGATTTTATGTAAACAAAAAATATTAATAATTTAATTAAGAAATTGTAAAAACGTAGTGATTTGTTCAAGAATTTTGCTAATTTAATAAAATGTATGAAGTCATTTTAAATTGATATTAGCCATAGCCATCCATACCTGCTACGTATCTTTTGACGTCCGATGCAGAAAGTCTGACTCCAGGTTTTTTAACAATAAAAGCCAATGGCTTTTCCCCCACTGCTTCGTCAGGTAAGCCAACTACTCCAACATCATTAATTTTGGGATGATTTATTAGAAGAGCCTCGAGTTCCGCCGGAGCTACCTACAAATTTCACACTATTAAGTCAATAATTTTAATTCAAACGATTCTGGATAAACAATAAATTTTTGTTCACCCGTAATTTTATACCATTCGATCATGAAAAAGATTGTTTTATGATTGAATATCACACTAACACTTTAGACCAAAAAACTCTAAAGATATCTACGAAGCTGTAACCCTATACCTGTAAATATATGCTAGGGGAGTTCAAAACCAGATAAAAAAGTCATATTATATACGGTAGTGCAGGCGCTAGTGGTAATTGAGTATGCAAAATATAAGCATGGACGCACCCAGGGGGGGGGGGGGCGGGGCCCGGCCCCCCCCCAAGCCTTAGATTTTTTAATATATTTTCTACATATTTGATGATAAAACATGAAAAAGACCTTAAAATTTGACATCAGGAGGCTTCGGGCCCCCCAAGCCCAAGCAGTGGCGTAGTTGCGAAAAGACATGATGACCTTTTTTTTTGGTCGCAAGTTTTTTGAGGGCGCGCTTTGTAGCTGTCGGCCCCCCCCCCCCCCAAGACACATTCCTGGGTGCGCCACTGATATAAGGACTGCAGTTTGACAATGGATTCTAGCTGAGAATAGGTCACAGATTAACGATCTGGATGTTGGCAAGCCAATTTTTGGTCCATTCCTTTTATCCCCCCTCCTCCTATAGCCTTGTTCGAATTTCTTAAAGTTCAACTAAGTTGATGCCCTAAAGCCACAATGACACAGAAATTAATACAAAATGTGTAAAATCTAACCTAAACATAAAATTATTTTAGTTTTTTAAATTTTAGCTGCAAAAACCCTCTAGACCTCCCAAAACCTGAAATTTTTAGGTTTTCTTCGAGAAAAATATGTCACTGTAGACAATAAAATGTCTTTTTTAACAATATACAAGTCAGTGGGGTACTACCAATGCCTAACTCTCCAGCGGCGTCCGTTTATTAAAGTAATGTAAAACAAATTAAAAACTAAATTGTTTATTACATGTTTTACACGAATTTCTTAAAAACTAAGCTCTCTATCAAAAAATGTATTCTATAGTAGATTGTAGGTAATCAAACTTTATTTCAAATTATGTATAACGCGGCAAGATTTGTTTTATTTATAACAATTTAGAAGCGTCCGTATAATAAGTAATAAGTCAATGTTTAAAAATCACCAAACTAATTACTTTTGGTTTGATTTTTTTAAGATCCTCAGAATTTGAATCGGACTGAATCTAACCCGATCTATAAAACTATGGCGCAGAATGTGTGGAACAGGTGGGTAGAAGGGATCACCTATGCTACTAGAGCCGTACCAAGAATCTTTTCTCGGGGGGTTCAAAAGGAAAGAGAAGGTGGGGAGTTTCAGGGGGTGTTCATTTGTTAATTTTTTAAAATGTATATTATTTACGGACACCCCTGACGTTTTATAAATCAAATTAATCTTATCGTCTTATACATTATTTAAAAGAAAATTTATTATCTACAATCAAGTATAAAAGACATGTCTTGACAAAGTGCTTAGTTTTTTGGAAAATCGGGTGAAACCTGTGATGAAAATATTTTTATTTATTTATTTTTTAAATGACCCTTATATACGAACGCCGCTGGAGAGTTTGCCATTAACCATACCTCACTGACTTACATATATATAGTTAAAAAGAGAATTTTATTTTCTACATTTATTGTAGGAAAAATTTGTTCTATACTTTATGTATAGAACAAATTTTCTTCAGTTGCGCTTAGTTTCTGAGCAAATTGGATAAAACCTAACAAAATTTATTTGGTGAATTGTAAAAATTGATTTTATTTACGGACGCCTGTAAAATTTTAATATATAAATAAAACTTACCTTGTTGTACAGCAATTAAAAGAAAATTTCAATAAGGTTAGTTTTAGTGCTGTAGGTTTAATTTCTAGAACGAGGAGAATTTACTTGCATAAGGGCAAGTGATAAATAAGGAAAATAAAGGTCGCTAGTTCAAATCCAGCCTGAGGTAAAAAATTTTTAGTATTCTTTTTTTCTTATTTATACCTTTGTCTTATGGCACTAAATTATCATGAAAAATTTAATTGTCTACAATCGACTGTACAGCACAGTTTTTGATAGAGGGGTTGTTTTTGACGATAATCGGGTAAACTATTTAATAATCGGGTAAAACATGTGATAAACGGACGCCGCTAAGCCTAAAATTATCATTATCTACAATACAGTGTGAAATATTTTTTCCGAAAAGCTTAGTTTTTGAGAAAATTGAATAAAACTCGTTGCTTACTTGTTGTTATTACAGTTCAGTGATTTTTCAAAATTGATGTAAATTACGGAGGTCCCTAAATTGTTACAAATAAAACCAATCTTGTCTTGTTATACATCATTTAAATGCAAATTTTGTTGTCTACAATCGATTATGAGGCATAATTTTTCACAGAGAGCTTAGTTTTTAATAAAATTGGATAAAACATATAATAAAAAAAAAAATCATTTCTTTACATCAAGAATTGGACGCCGCTGGAGAGTTTGTCATTGGTCGTATCCCACTGGCTTGTACATCGTTAAAAAGGAAATTTTATTGCCTATAATAAAGGTAGTTACATATTTTTCCCTAAGAAGCTTAGTTTATGAGAAAATTTAAAGAAAAATTCGAACACCACTCTAAGAGAAGGGGGGATTTAAAAAAATTGGGCAAAAACCTGGCTTGACAACATCTAGATCGTTTTTCTATTCTGACCTATTCTCAGCTAGAATCGAATGTCAAACTGCGGTTCTCATATTTTCCATACTCAAAAACTTCTATAAAAATTGGCGGTTTCAAATTTTCGTGTTTTTGTTAAAAAACTTAACTGTTCTCATATTTTGAACTCCTCTATCACTATTATAGGTCTACATAGAAATAGTTTGCTTATTTGGTTGACTGCACAAATTCTTGTAATTTGTTGAATTCTTGCCTGGAACCCTTTGTACTTTATCAGCTCCTTGAGTCTATCAATAATAAAAATGAAGTGCTCGTCATCAAAAAATCCAAGATCTCCAGTTCGGAGCCATCCATCTTTAGTAAAACTATCTTCTGTCGCTTCTGGATTGTTAAAGTAGCCCATCATAACACCAGGTCCCTAAAAGTTTAGTTTCATTGTTCCTATTTTGTTTTTCAAATAAATTTTCAATGATTGAATTATTATTAAAAAAATTTATAAACACAATAAAGATATAGGCACTGTACCTACAAACCTTCATGTAGATTTAAAAAAGCCTTTTATAGGTTAAACCGCGAAAAAATTATGCAAGATAAGCTAAAACAGCTACAGTAAATTTATTTAATTAAATTTGAGCAACTTGCTTTTCTGAAAAGAGATATTTCTTTTTTAAGCAAAGTTTAATCTTTAAGACAATGCTAATTTAAAAATAATGCTGAAGTTATAGCAAGTTTGAAATGAAAACAATTAATTAAGTAGGTTTATTTGGTGATAAACGCACAACACGAACTCTAAAAAAAGGAAAAATATTTTAACTTTAAACTGATTTTAACACATTAAAAGTGATTCTTGACATAAGAACAAACCCGCACGTTTAGCTACCTTTTAATATTTTGACTGGTATAAATAAAATGGTTTTTTAAGCACCAAAATACGAAACACTTTCTCCTGAAAGCAAATCAAGTTAGACATGCAGAAGACCGCGCTATGTTAACATAAGATTATGTAAATTTCCAAAGACTGAATTTACCTGTTTTACAAATTACCCTTACTTTATCCTAATTAAAACAATCTTTTATCGAAGGAACATTTTTTTATTGTCTTCCTCCAATGCTGTTTCTCCTGTACGAAAATTGGTCTTTTCGACTATTTTGTTCCATCTTATTTATTTCCTGCAACTCTGATCTGTCTCACTCCGATGACCTTTAAATCGACTAATTAAATCGTTCTAGACATAGAAAAAATTGATGTCTGTCTTGTGTCAGAAACGCATTTCACTAACCAGTCTCACATTAAATTTAAAGGTTATAAAGTGTATCATACAACTCACCCTAGCAATACTGCACATGGGGGAAGTGCTGTAATAATTAAAGAAAATATATCACACTATGAGGAGATGGGATATAAAACCATAGAGATTCAAGCTACATTAGTAAGTGTAAAAACCAAAACATATACATTAGTCATAAGTGCTGGCTATATACCACCAAGGCACTTACTAAAGAAAAATCAATATCTTAATTTTTTCCGAAAATTAGGAAACCGTTTTATAATTGGAGGTGACTTTAATGCAAAAAATACCTACTGGGGATCTAGACTGACGAACTCTAAAGGAAAAGAACTTTTGCAAGCTATTAGTGAATATCAATGTGAGCCGATATCAACTGGTAAGCCCACATACTATCCAACAGATCCAGGAAAAATTCCAGATCTAATTGATTTTTTTATAGTAAAAAATATATCGTTAAGTTTTGTAGATGTAGAAGAAAGTTTTGATTTACACTCAGATCATTCACCTATTATTCTAACTCTTAGTAAAAACATAATAAAGAAAGAAGCAAATATCTCACTAGTTAATAAACTGACTGACTGGGTTAGTTTTAAACAAAGTCTGTCAGAAGAAATAAACCTATCAGTACCATTGCAAACGCCAGAACAAATCGATAAAGAAGTTGAATATTTTGTTACAAATATTCAACAAGCAGCTTGGGAAAACAGTCCAAAACCAAAGAGAATTTTTAAGTTAAGTTAAATTAGAGACCTTATATTGGAAAAAAGGAAACTAAGAAGAAAGTGGCAGCAAAGCCGGGACGGGACAAAACAAATCTCAACAACATGACGCAGTGCATTAGGCGAGAAATTCTAGTAATAAAAAATGAATCTATTAACCATTTTCTTAATGAACTTACAGATGATAAAAATATCTATTCCCTTTGGAAAGCAACCAAAGATTTTAAAAGACCAATTATCCTAATTCCACCCATACGAAAATCTAACAACCAGTGGGCAAGGAGCAACGAAGAAAAAGCAGATATTTTTGCAAGTCAATTAGAAAAAACATTTCAGCCCCACGAGGCACCAGATGAACACTTTCATTTAAATGAACCCCATCAAATCGAAGACCTTATTAAGCTTACATCACCAAAAGAAATATTAACAGAAATCAAAAATATTAATTCGAAAAAAGCCCCAGGGTATGATCTTATTAAAGGGGTAGTCATAAAACAACTCCCCAGAAAAGCTATCGTAAAACTATGCAACCTAATTAATGCGTCTTTTAGGCTTAGGTATGTACCTAAACTGTGGAAAGTTGCAGAAGTTATCATGATTCCAAAACCGGGAAACCACTCCATGACGTGTCATCTTACAGGCCAATATCTTTGCTGCCAATTATATCCAAGCTCTTTGAAAAATTATTGCTTAAAAGAATAAAACCAATCATAGAAAGACAAGAAATTATTCCGTCTCATCAATTTGGTTTTCGGGACAAGCATTCCACGATAGATCAAGTACACAGAATTACTAATATAATAGAAAAAGCACTAGAAGAGGGAAAAGTTTGTTCTGCAGTTTTTCTAGATGTAGCACAAGCATTTGACAAAGTGTGGCATGAAGGCCTTAATTTTAAACTAAAACGGTTTCTACCAAAACAATATTCGGATATTTTGGAATCATACATATCTGATAGACATTTTAGAGTAAAACAGGAAGACTCATACTCAAATTTAAGAGAAATTCAAGTAGGCGTGCCCCAGGGTAGCGTACTAGGCCAATATCTATTCTTATTATTCACTTGTGATATCCCAAAGCCAGAAAATTGCCACTTAGCAACATTTGCCAATGATACTGGTTTATTGACGGTAGAAAAATCTATTGAAAAATGCATAGAAAAACTTTAGGATGCAGTCACCCAAGTTCACAGTTGGACCACAAAGTGGCGAATAAAATTAAATGAAACCAAATCAATTCATGTTGATTTTACAAACAAAAATATAAATCACATACAAATTACAATTAACAACATTCCTGTACCATATTCAAATCAGGCAAAATATCTAGGTATGACACTTGATGCCAAATTGCGCTGGAAAGCACATGTTAAGAAAAAAAAAGAAGAACTTGAGATAAGGTATAGAAAAATGAACTGGCTAATTGGAAGGAAGTCCAATTTAACAATTCATAATAAGTTACTGCTTTATAGACAAATACTGAAACCAGTATGGACATATGGTATTCAACTATGGGGTTGTGCTAAAGAGAGTAACATTCTAGTTGTACAGAGATTTCAAAATAAAGTATTAAGAAACATTGTGAATGCACCTTGGTACGTTCGAAATAGTGACCCTTATCGAGATCTAAAAATCGAAACTGTAGCAGAGACTATAAAAAAGTACGCAAAAAGCCATGAAGATAGACTCCATCGGCATGTGAATGTGGAAGCAATTCAGCTTCTAGACAATACTATGTGTTAGCTCCCGCTAAATTTCGCGGTTGTTTTTAATTTTAAAACCACACAATTGGATGACGGACAGCAACGCACCAACAATCAGTGAGATCCTTTTCTACCGCCTCGAGAAAATGGCGTGTTAATTTCTTTCTCCAACATTTACAAATTTCTACACTTGAAAGTGTTCGATTTTGGTGTACTGAAGCATAGAACTGGAAACTTCAGCCCTTCAGCTACGTGGTGCCATCACTAGATCCAGAAAGGGGCCCCTGGAACGTGGAGAAATTGGCTGCAAACTGGTGAGTGCTTTGTTTCTGATTTCCGTTGTGTGGTACCAGCAATTAACTATGGACCTTTTGATTATTTCGTGATTTCGTATCAATATATTTATGTTTGTTCGCGCTTCATTTAATTAAAATATGTACAGTCCACTGCAGTTATCGTTTTTCTATCTGCGGGCATACATAAGTGTTCCTTCGACCCGAATTATTTAAATTTACTCCATACGACGGTATTAATAAGTCGGCCATTTTTCACATTTTCGCCGCGACCACACGGCCTTGAAATTTGCCAATCATATTGAACCGTAGTTTTTCGTGTTCGACCTTCGGTTTCGGCGCGATTCACCTTTTTTCGGTCCGCTGCTAAGGTAACGCAGGGTCTACCGCGTGGTCATTTCAATAAACAAAAATCGAGAATCAATCAAAAAACAAACAAACAACATTTCTCATTTCTGTGATTAGATGTGTTCCATATCATTTCGATATTTAAAACAATTTTCATCAATTGCGATAAATTAGTGCATATTTTCGACAATTCGTCATTTTTTTATTTCAGAAGCATTAATTTAGCGTTAATTGTATATTTACCGACATTTCTGTGATTAGATGTGTTCCATATCATTTCGATATTTAAATCAATTTTCATCAATTGCGATAAATTAGTGCATATTTTCGACAATTCGTCATTTTTCTATTTCAGAAGCATTAATTTAGCGTTAATTGTATATTTACCGACAATTTCGTCATTTCAAGGTAAAATTATGTCTATCAAAAAAGCCGTGCAAAAACGCAAGGGTTTTTTATCTGCGATCACCGAGTGTTATGTGTTTTCGCAAACCGCGGCAACGGACGCAAAAGCGAGAAACGAGTTTCAAGTGAGGTATACCGATTTGGATGAAACCTTCGATAAATGCATGTTGGCACATAATGATGTCATTATGTTGATAGACGACTCGGACGACGAGGAGTTTAAAACGCAAGATGCGATCCTTTCAAAAGCTCGTAAATATTTTTATGCGTGTAAGGGGGTTTACTCTGAAATATTTCCGGTTGAGGCTACAACCCTTTCGGGATCATATGTTCGACAAAACGAATCTGAAACTTCAAAACTCAAAGAGTTAGGTATTCCCATATTTCGAGGTGATAAAAAATTATGGTCAAGCTTTTTCGATCTTTTTAATAACATTATAGATCAAAATCAAAGTCTAAGTAACGTCCGAAAACTTCAATATTTATTTTCATATCTCGAGGATGAGCCTTTAAAATTGATATCAGGGATTAGCTTATCTGATCAAAATTATAAAATTGCTTACGACAAATTAGTCAATAGATATCAAAACAAGCGAGACCTCGCAAATGATGCTTTAAGCACAATTATGAACTATACATTAAAAAACGAGTCAGCTAAAGAATTGCGTAATTTAATTGACACCTTTTCAGAATCCCTAGAAATTTTAAAATCACTTAGCTTTGACGTTGACAGTTAGGACTTTATTATTTTTTTCATTCTGTTAGAAAAATTGGATATTCCGATGCGTTCAAATTTCGAAATGAGTCACGCCAATACTAATACCGAAATTCCCACTTTTCAGTCACTTTTTCAATTTCTAGAAAAAAGATGTAAAGTTTTGGAATCACTTCCTCAATCAACAGCACCCAAAAAGGTGCCTACCTATCAAAAATCAAATTCTATGCAAAATCAGTTTGGGCAAAAGCCTACCTATCAAAATTCAAATTCTATGCAAAATCAGTTTGGGCAAAAGCCTACCTATAAATCATCCAATTCGCCTTTTATAGGACTGGCTGGCACCTCAACTAATTCAAGTACGGGAATAAAATGTTTCCGGTGTAATCAAGGTCACGTGCTTTCGAAATGTCAAACATTTCTTGACCTCTAGCCTATCGAGCGCCTATCTTTCGTGAAGCAGAAAAAATTATGTCTAGCGTGTTTTCATCCCTCGCATGGGGTAGACACTTGGAAATCAAAATATTCATGCAGGACTTGCAATAGTAAAAGGCACCACACTTTAACTCATATCTTAGAAACTAATAAAGAGTCTGGAAGCCAAGACACTAATCCTGTCATTCACACACCACCTGTCAATAATCTTCATGTGTCATTAAATACCTCAGGACCTTCAGGTACCTTTCTTTTATGCACCGCCATAATAGATGTTATGGACGGTTGCGGAAATTTTCAACCTTTGAGGGCACTGCTTGATTCTGGATCACAGACAGGATTCATCAGTGAAAAGTGTATTCAGCGTCTTAATCTTCCTAGGCGAAGTTACACCACTGAAATATTCGGATTAAATCAAATGTCTTCTCTTACTTCCAAAGGGCTCGTTCAATGTCACATTAAGCCACAAGGACAGGTCACTCCTTTACTTAATTTCGAAGCAATTGTCGTTCCACAACTATGTTCGAATATGCCTACATTCACTTGAACTTGAACGATAATCAGTGGAAACACTTGGAAAACCTTAAACTTGCCGACCCATCTTATTTCAAATCTAGACCTGTGGACCTAGTTATTGGTTGCGAGCTATTCGCACAGATATTCAAGGAGGGCAGGGTTCATGGACAAATAGGGCAACCTTCCGCCCTTGAAACCATCTTTGGCTAGGTCGTTATGGAAAAAGTGGACGAAGTAGGTAGTCTTACGGAACGAACCAGTTGTTTTTTAACGAGTCATTCACCTCCTTTAGAGGTCATTCTCCCTAGGTTTTGGGAAATCGAACATTTGCCTAAAAAACAAATCTTATCAAAGGAAGAAAAACAAGCGGAATCAATAATTTTTACTGCGAGTGTCGTACGGCAACCGAGCGGTAGATTCATGGTAGATCTTCCGTTTAAAGATAAAATAAACCCTGACCTAGGAAATACTTATCCGCAAGCTTATCGTAGATTTTTACTTCTAGAAAATAGATTACTCAAAAATCCTGATCTGTACACTGCCTATTCAAGTTTCATGCAAGACTATATCGATTCTAATCATATGAGTCTAGTTTTATCTAGTCAACCAAAAGTCGACGTATCATGTTTGTTGGCACATCATTGCGTACTAAAGCAGGAAAGCTTAAGTACAAAATTAAGGGTAGTCTGGGATTGTTCGGCAGTCACCCCAAAAAATATTAGTCTCAATGACACGTTGTTATCTGGACCGAAACTTCAAAAGGATATTGCTTCTTTATTCCTTACGTTTCGTCTTAATCCTATTGCCTACATTGCATTGCTGATATCAAACAGATGTTCCGTCAAGTCCTTATCAATCCTTATCACCGTCCTTATCAAAGGATATTGTGGAGGTTTTCTCCACAGGACCCACTTTCAGTGTGGGAACTTTCTACTGTCACTTTTGGCATGACATGCTCACCTTTTCTAGCCATGCGTACATTAAATGAGCTGGCAGAGAGAGAAAAGGAACGTTTGCCTATGGCTAGTACTGTTCTAAAAACGTCAATTTACATCGACGATATCTTGGGAACTAGCCCTTTGCTTTCTAAAGCCCTTTCCCTACAGATGGAACTCAATGATTTGTTGAAGTCGGGAGGATTTTAACTTAAAAAATGGGCAAGCAATTGTCCTGAGTTATTAGCAACATTGCCAGAATCTGATCGTCAAATGCCTCTCTCTTTTGACAAGGATGAACCACACTTTATCAAAGTTTTAGGCCTTCAATGGCATCCAAAAAACGACATTTTTTCTTATCAATGCCGAATGAAGGACAAACCCCCAACTAAACGTTCTATTTTATCTATCATAGGAACAATCTTCGATTCCTTAGGTTTTCTTTGTCCCTTGTTGCTACAAGCAAAATTTATTTTGCAACAGTTGTGGATATCGAAAATAGGCTGGGACGAAGAACCAGATTCTTCTATCATCGACTCTTGGAACAAACTTCGTTCTGAATTCCCGCTTCTTTCCAATTTTCAATTCCCCCGACAAATCAAACTGTCAAAAACCAATACCTGTCAAATCATCGGCTTCTGTGACGCTTCAATTCGAGGTTACGCAGGCGTCGTATATTTTCGTGTAGAAGAGGAAAGCAATATATCTGTTTCTCTCATATCTGCAAAATCTAGGGTCGCGCCTATAAAGTCACAAACTTTGGCTAGGCTAGAACTCCTAGGCGCATTTCTTTTAAGCGAATTAATTGACTTCGTTTTATCTAGCTCTGAAGGAAAAATAACTTTTACAAATATCGTTACTTTCTGCGATTCGCAAGTCGTATTGCACTGGCTTTCATCCCCTCCTAATCGCTGGCAAACCTTTGTTGGAAATCGAGTCAGTAGAATCCAGGAAATCATTCCCTCAAACTCATGGCGCTACATTCCTTCTGCTTTAAATGCAGCCGATATTGCGTCACGAGGGGCCACCCCCTCACAGCTCATTTCACATGACATGTGGTGAAACGCACCGTCGTTTTTGTGGTCTCCCGAAAACGAATGGCCCGATTTTCATAAATCAAAAATGCCGATTGATTTCAGAGATATTAATCTGGAGGAAAAGCCAAAGGTCTGTTGCAATGCGATAATTGACGTTAACTTCTTAGATCAGCTTCTTATCAAATATTCATCTATATCAAAAATTCAACGTATCATTTGTTATGTCCTTCGAATAGTTAACCTTTTTCAAAACCATTCCTAGCAAAAACCCACTAATCCACCGGACCAAAAAATTATTTTTGAAAATATTGTTTTTCCTACCACCGGTGAGATGCAAAGTGCGTTATACCTTCTTATCAAAGGCGTTCAAGGTTCTTGCTTTTCTGAGCTTTTTTCCGCGTTATCTAAGGATAAACCAATACCGAAACCTTTTCGAAAACTTTCACCTTTTCTTGATGAAAATAATATCATTAGAGTCGGTGACAGATTACAAAAATCTGACCTTTTGTCTTATTCTGCAAAACACCCCGTCTTACTTTCGAGTAACCATCGTTTAACTACTCTTCTTATCGAGTCCACTCATCGACAATACCTTCATCCTGGGTTTAAAACATTACATAATCTGCTTTTACAGCAATTTTGGATATTATCTGCCAGACGGGCAATTCAAAGAACCATATCCAAGTGCTTGCAATGTTTTAGAATCAACCCTAAACCCTATAGACCGCCCATAATTAGTTCTCTTCCCGCTCATCGAATCAATCAACTTAAACCTTTTTCGAGTGTAGCTATCGACTTCTGTCGACCTTTCTTTGTGATTCCTCATCGTTACCGTGTGTGTTTGTCTGTACGGCCACACATTGCCTGCATTTGGAATTAACCATGGAACTGTCCACCGAAGGGTTTGTAGGTGCATTTCATCGATTCATTTCCAGACGTGGAAGCGTGACGCAATGCTGGTCAGGTCAGGGCAGTAATTTTATAGGGTTTCGTAACCAATTACTTGATTACGCAAGAATTGCGTCCACCAGACTTTCTATTCGTTGGCATCTGGGACCTGCTCTCAGTCCACATTTCAATGGCCTGGCAGAAGCTGGCGTCAAAAGTTTTAAAACTCACTTTGTTCGAGTTGTCGGCGACCAGAAGTTGTCCATCATGGAAATGTCCACCCTTACATGTCGCATAGAAGCTGTACTTAATAGTCGCCCTTTATCTCCTGCCTCTTCAGACCCACACGATCTCTTACCCCTGGGCATTTTTTGACCCTTGAACTCCTTAATTCAGAAATTCCGGAGTCAGATTTGTCCGAGGTTCCCCTAAATCGGCTCTCGAGATGGCAACTAATCCAAAAACTACATAATGATTTTTGGAAACGGTATTCTGTAGAGTATTTGCATAAGCTACAACAGCGACACAAGTGGGCTGATTCGTCCCCAAATATCAAATTAAATGATTTGGTTATCATAACGAGTGATCACATCCAATCACCTTTGAAATGGCCAGTCGGTCGGGTCATCGAACTGCATCCCGGCGGAGACGGTCAAGGGCGTGTTGCGACGGTATGAACGGCTACCGGTGTTTACAAGCGGCCAGTTGTAAAACTGTGCCTCTTGCTGAATTAAAACTAATTTTCATTTTTCTACCTATTACCGGATATTACAATAAGTTTTTCTTTATTTTTATTTTTTTTGAATTTTTGTTTGTTTGTTTTGCCTTTTTCGGGTTTTGTTATCTCTAAATAAACTTACGATACTTATCTGTTTTCATTCATTTATATTTATCGGCCGATCATTTTTCTTATATCTATATCTGTCCGGTTGAGATTCTAAAATTGTGTGTTTTGGAGGGCAGTTATGTTAGCTCCCGCTAAATTTCGCGGTTGTTTTTAATTTTAAAACCACACAATTGGATGGCGGACAGAGTACTTTTTCGCGCATTTCGACATGCGCACCAACAATCAGTGAGATCCTTTTCTACCGCCTCGAGAAAATGGCGTGTTAATTTCTTTCTCCAACATTTACACATTTCTACACTTGAAAGTGCTCGATTTTGGTGTACTGAAGCATAGAACTGGAAACTTCAGCCCTTCAGCTACGTGGTGCCATCATTAGATCCCGAAAGGGGCCCCTGGAACGTGGAGAAATTGGCTGCAAACTGGTGAGTGCTTTGTTTCTGATTTCCGTTGTGTGGTACCAGCAATTAACTATGGACCTTTTGATTATTTCGTGATTTCGTATCAATATATTTATGTTTGTTCGCGCTTCATTTAATTAAAATATATACAGTCCACTGCAGTTATCGTTTTTCTATCTGCCGGCATACACTATGCTAGTTCGAAGACTAAAAAGAGTGAAACCGTTTGAGCTAGTAAACTAAGTGAATTACACATAAAACAAAATAATGATATAAACACAACACAATTGTGAGTTACAGACTAAACAAAGCGGGGAGAACTGTTGAGTGAACCCTAAGTTTAAATCTGACTTTTCTAGTAAATTAAGTTAAAAGAAAATTGCTAATTAGTCTTACTGACTAGATTGTAATACAATAAACACAGTGTGTTTGACAAATAAAAAAAAAAATTTTAAAAAAATTAAATCGTAGCATTTTTATTGGGTCTTTCTTTGGGCTTCGATGTTTGACTTGCAGTTTGTTATTATTTTACTGGGCAATGAAATGTATGCAAAGTTGATGAGCAGACCCACACATGTGGCGCTGGTGCAGTGAGATCACGGTGGATAGAATAGACCGGTATTCGGATCTTATATATATATATCGAATTTTTCACGTTACTGGCACTCCAGCTGTTTTTTGTAAACATAAGTTGGATATGATATGAACAACGGAACTACTAATATTTTTTGAATTTTTTGAAAACTAATGCATTTTTCCCACTGTTTTCTGGCACAACCTTTTTTTTAGTCCGCTTTATTTTTTATTACACAAAACTTAAACTACAAGTCAAACTGAATGTGATCGTTTAGTATCAAAGGTGAACCGAGGACTTGAGAAGTAAACAAAGGTGTAGGTCAGCGGATTATTTTTGACGCTGAAACGAACACATTATTTTCTTCGAATATTAATTTTTGTGTAAAGAGAAATGAAGCGGGCTAAAAAAAGTAAGGACTGGTATGTCTAAAAAATATTATTTTATAAGAATATACTAAAAAATTGTTGGAAAATTGCCTTACTTTTTAAAAAATTCAAAAAATATTAGTTGTTCATATCATATCTAACTTTTGTTTACACAAATTAGCTGGACCACCAGTGTCGTAAAAATTCGACATATATTTATAAGATCCGAACACCGGTCTATTCTATTCACCGTGCAGTGAGATGAACTAATTTATAACAACATTGACAACATTGTCAATTGTACAAACATAACCAACCAAGAATAAACCGCATTATCGCACAGAACCACAGAAGGGTCCCCCAGTGACAGTTGTACCATCCTTGAGAGACCATGAAAGCATGAATATGAATAAACCATATTAAGTTTTGATTTTTTGTGCCTTTATGAACAAATTTAGCTGGATGATACTAACCTTGATACACAATTCTCCAACTTCGTTCGCTGCACAACACTTTCCTGTTTTGGGGTCTCGAAACTTAATACTAGTTAAATTGCTAACTTTTCCAGTAGAACCGCTCTTAAAGGTATTATTCGGAGTGTTAGCAGCAATCAAAGTGTTTTCTGTGAGACCGTAGCCTTGCCTCAAGATTGGAAATTTTAGCCTTGAAAAAAAAATTATGTTTCATATACAGGGTACTAACAGTAAATTAGTAAAACTGTAGATTCCAAGGATCAAAATATTAAGATTTAGCTACACAAAACCATATTTTAAATAAAAACTGGTATACACCGAGCCTCAAAAAATGTACATCGGTTTGAATGTAATGGTAGCGACCCAGAGAACCCCAAATTTTGTTGTTTTATAACAAAGTTATTGAATAAAAATGCAATAAAAATTTTAAATTCCAAAATCTCGAAAACCATTGCTCTGAGCGACATCAAAATAGTATAACTTTTTTTCTTCAAAGTTATTGAATAAAAATGCAATAAAAATTTTAAATTCCAAAATCTCGAAAACCATTGCTCTGAGCGACATCAAAATAGTATAACTTTTTTTTCTTAAAAATTATAGGAAAAATCATGTTGACATAGAAAACGGTATACACCGAGGCACAAAAAAGATACTCAGATTTTAATGGTAGCGACTTAGAGAACACTTTGTACAGTGTACACAAAATTTTTCGCCGAAATCGGGTTGCTCATCCCAAAAAACTCCCACCTTAAATTTGTTTGCAAAAATATTGATTAGTAAAAAATTAAATAGTAAGGTAAAATTTATGAAATTCCAGTTCGGTATTTATATCACAGTAATTGATAAATTTGTTTGCTTTGATTACAAAATTAAACAGATTTTCTTTTTTTACCAATTTTCATAAATCTTCATTTTTAATTAAATTTATTATTTAAACATAGGTGATCTTGAGAAATTAGGTTTTAATAACATAAACTAACCTTCTTAAGTTTACCTATTTAAATTATATAAATTATTTAGTTTATAAAACAACGCATTATATGGAAATTTATATTTTATAATTTATCACGAACCATAACAATTTTTGAATATAAAAAGAGAGGATTTATCTCAATAAAGCAGATTCAACATTTGATAGTTGTTCTCACTATACCTACTTAGTTTACTGTACCATAAACCTTCTTGGTCATTGCAGGGAGTGAGGCTGCTCCCTGGCAGTAAACTTTTACTTTAGTCCCGCTGCTTAACCAAGCCGAGTTAAGCAAGTGTAATTGTCAAGCAAAGCTTGCACATTGGTCCTTCGAGCCGGATCAAGCACATTGGTCCTTCGAACCAAGAAACCGCCGCCGACACCCGTAAGAAGAACACCACTACAGCCCAACCGTCCACCTGCCAGTACGACTGTCCGTACACTTATCCTGTCCGAAGCCACTGCGTAAGAGAGCTTCAACCAGAGCGACCTTCCACGAGAAAGTCCGTCCATTCTACAAGCTGCAAAAATTTGTCCACCTGACAGTACGACTATCCGTACACTTGTCCTGTCCAAAGCCACTACGCAAAAGAGCTTCAACCGTCCACAAAAGCGACCTTCCACGAGAAAGTCCGTCCATTCTACAAGCTTCAAAAAGCCGTCCACCTGCCAGTACGACTATTCGTACACTTGTCCTGTCCGAAGCTACTACGCAAGAGAGCTTCAACCAGAGCGACCTTTCACGAGAAAGTCCGTCCATTCTACAAGCATAAAAAGCCATCCACCTGCCCGTACGACTGTCCGTCCACTTGTCCTGTCCGAAGCCGCTACGCAACCTTCATAATTAACAAGCCAACACCAACATAAACAAAAAAATCATTAAGAAGAAACCAGTACAAGAGCCAACCGACCACAATGATAGGAAAAAATCTAGAAAGAATATTGCTAGAAAGACAGCTAAGAAGATACAAAATGGGCTCACACCTTCTAGATTGCCTTCTAGACATACATATAATGGAGTATGCGTCAGCACAAGAACTAAAAAAGCTCCTACTGCATGCCGAAGATGTACTTGAATTTTCACAAGCGATTAAAGTCAATTGTGAGCCAATAATCATAAACATAATTTACCAGAAATGGGATGTCGAGACGCACATTTTACACCATGAATGGGTAAACTACGAACTAGGCAGATTGCCCACATTAAAAGAAGTTCTTCAGTACTTAATAGAATGAATTGAAGAGTTGAACAAGAGCGCATCAACTGATTTTAAGTACAATGAAATTTTTCACATTCCAAACGTCATTATGGATCATTTAGATGATATCCGAGACATCCCTAGTATGGATGAAGAAACAGTTAAAGAATTACAACAGCTTTATGAGATGAGCCGTCAGTGCCTTAGAGACATTCAAACCTCTGGGCAAAATACAGAAACTTAGGACCTACCATTGATGAAATTATTGTCAAAGAAATTAACATCTGAAGTAGAAAGGTCATACCATAGATGGTTTAAAGCATTAGAAAACAAAATCCCCACACTAGAAGACTTTTATCAATTTTTAAAAAAAGAAATGTATACACTTAAGAAGAAAGAAGGAAGCAAAGAAACAAAGACAAACCATAAAATAAGCAACTTTATTCAAACAGAACAAACTGAAAAAGAACAGAACTTAGAATGTTACCCAGATCATGTATATCAGAACAAAAAATATGCTCAGATAACTCCAGTCATCTTGGTTACACAAGACGAAACATTAGTAAGAGACACGAAAATTCAGCAAATCAAATTAAATAGCAAAGTAAATAAAGTCCTCAATTTAAAGCCAAAAAGAAAATTAGTGCCTATCCTATGCTCAACCAGGAATACTTTCAGAATAAAAAGCAAGTCCAAACATAACCAAAAGTCAAGAAGACATATTAAAGAGAAGAAAACTTTGAAACAAGAAGCAACACTTCTCATTAGAAAGAAATCCCAAAAGAAGAAACATTCCAACTCAAAATTTACTGAAGAGGCGGAAGGACAATGGCAAAAAAGTCATAAACCTTTTGCCATTGTAAATATTATGCAACAAAACATTTTTAAATTCTTGCCGCCCAATTTACAATATCTTCATGGCACCTACAATAGGGGGATAACAACAATAACAAAAATAGATAATAATATTTTGCAAAAGAAACAATTTGTTGCCACAGCGAAAAGTTCGACGACGTACGATGACCGCAAAAACCAAAACACAATCGATGCGATGCCTAGATTCACTGTCAGCAGTTTTAAGAAACTGACTCACGTTATAAATGAAGCAGAAGTACCTATTTCGATACCTTCCTACCACATCAACAGCATTATTCAACCTGAGATCCATACAGTCCATACCCTTTCTGGAGAGAGGGGAAAATGTTTAATTACAAAATTAAACAGATTTTCTTTTTTTACCAATTTTCATAAATCTTCATTTTTAATTAAATTTATTATTTAAACATAGGTGATCTTGAGAATAATAACATAAACTAACCTTCTTAAGTTTACCTATTTAAATTATATAAATTATTTAGTTTATAAAACAACGCATTATATTGAATTTTATATTTTATAATTTATCACGAACCATAACAATTTTTGAATATAAAAAGAGAGGATTTATTTCAATAAAGCAGATTCAACATTTGATAGTTGTTCTCACTATACCTACTTAGTTTACTGTACCATAAGTCTTCTTGATCATTGCAGGGAGTGAGGCTGCTCCCTGGCAGTAAACTTTTACTTTAGTCCCGCTGCTTAACCAAGCAGAGTTAAGCAAGTGTAATTGTCAAGCAAAGCTTGCACAGCTTACATTACTATCATAAGCTATTTTAAAAAACACTGTCCAATATTCCAAGATACAACACATTAAAACTTTAAAATTTGATATTAGCACAATACTTAAATAAAAATTATTTTACGAAAATATCAACAGGTTGAGTAAATTTAATTTGGCCTTCTGCTGTTATAATGGAGAGTTATAGGCTTAACAATAATTGGAAAATATTTGTTTTATTTATCCAGTAATTTATATGCACATTTTTTAGGTTATATAAAATAAAATTAAGATAGAAGTGCAAAAACAGTAGTTTTTAATGCCTTACATATTTCCCTGTAATCACTATAATATCTTCTTAAACAAAAAATGATATGGTTAAAAAATACACCTCCCTTATTTTTTTCTTAAGGACCGATCAAAAAATAGTCCTCCACAGGTCAACATTTAAAGAGAAACAAAATATTTTTGGAGGGAAAAGCAGTACAACAACAAAAGTTCGTACAGGGGTAACAAATAACGTCACTCTAATTCTAAAACCTCGTAACCCACAAAAAAATTCATATTTTTGCGTCAAAGGTTAGTAATTATACATAGCTATACGCTGCTAAATCCTCGCAACCAAAAACAAAAATATAAAACGGTCATTCCCGCGATTTCTAAAGTCGCATAATGCTTACCCTATGTAATTTGCTTCTAACTTTTCTTATTCCTGTAAAATTTTGTTGAGTTGGGTTACGACGGTTTAGAACTAGGGTGACGATATTCTAATTACTAGTTGACACCTATAAATACAATTTATGGCTCATAGAAACCTTTTTTTGGGGAAAAATATTCTACAGTATCAGTCATTAGGAAGGTATCAATCACTGGGTATTTTACATTAAGTTAAAGCAATCGCCTTGAAAAAATAAAGTTTATCAACCTGTATCTCGTTTAACAAGAATAAAGAAAAGCTAAGTCTTAAACCTGGAGAAAATTGACATTCGAATCAGATTCAGTTTCATTTAAATTAGAGTGGACCAGTTGATTCTTGCTGTATTATTCCTTTTTTCATGTTTTAATGACATAATAATTTCTGTGATGCTGAGGCAATTGGATAATACTAAAAAATGGAAATTATCGATCCAGGTGTTACGGAGGAGGGGTAGAAACTTTTAGTTTCAACAATAATATGTTGTATAAGAAAATAAGTCCTCCAACCATTTGATTGATAGGATAGTTGTGGTGTAATTGACAAGTGCAGACAAAACTGGAAATTATTTGCAGTGTTGAGTCAGTTAAATCGTTAAACTAATATACAAGGGTAAGTTAAAAATGAAGATATATCGTATTGTCTTTAAATGAGACCTAGTAGTAGTATGGAATTATGTAGTATAGTAGCACATTCACCTAGGTCAACCAGCTAAGATACAGGGGTAAAGTGAAAAATTAAGAGAAATTTAATTTTCTTCGTAATTTTTAATATAAACATTGTGTCTGATTTCCACTTGAATTACTAAGACTCACTACTAGTAAGGAATTATGTCCACTAACAACACGAATCACCTTTTGTTTGGTGATCCGTGCTAACACATTCATTTGTGTTAGGTCGTGGAGCTGAGATATGGAGGTACACGTATTTTTAATGAATCTGATTCTAATGCTAACTTTCACCACGTAAATTTTAATATTTTGATCCAAGCAATCTACAGATTTACTAGGTTCCATTAGTTCTGGGACACCTATACCTATTTAATTTACTTGGCCATCAAAGAAATAACTGGACTATTTCTTCGATGACTTGGCACAGTAGACACGCGATATAGTGAACATAATATATAGTAAACTACTTCAAATAGTGAACAGATATTTTTTTGTTCATGTATTCTTTAGAGTGAACAAACTGCCTCTCAAAGTAGTGAACTCAATTGCTTTAACTAAAACAAACATAAACAACAAGTGAAATTAAAAAAGAAAAATAATAAAAAAGTCTTCGGCCGGGACTCGAATTTTTCTTTCTTTAATTTGACTTGTTGTTTATAGTTTAAGGTCCTTGCATTATTTGCAATTTGGTATTTGAGAATAATATTGGCCATCGCCCAATGCGACCAGACACGAAAAGGTGATCTCATGTTTTCAGACGTTGATGCTTTACGTCTAGTTTGAGTTTTCATACCTTTGGCAGTGGGAAGAAAGAATTATAGAGATCAGTTGGATGACTTGGTCGAGTAAATACCCTGAGAGTTTCTCGTTCTTGTATTGAGACACCGCACACATGCATAAATGAAAGTTTTCCGAAAAATTTATGTAGAGAATATTAAGAGCGCTTGACAGAAAGCTTTTTTCTTATTTTTATTTCTTTAATTTCACTTGTTGTTTATAGTTTTAGGTCCTAGCATTATTTGCAATTTGGTATTTGAGTAAAACAAAAATGTTAAAACAGGAAATCGATTTTAGACAAATTGTTTCTTGTTTCGCGCAATTAGATTAATTAGTTTCTTGCAGTAATTGCTTACATCAGGTCGCGTTACAACGCGTAACTTAATTTTTTGAGAAAAACATAAAACTATAACCATTTTGATTAGCATTTTTATGTTTTAAGATTTGTTTCATTACTATTATAAAGCTATTTTTCTAAAGAAAATAATTGTTTCAATTGATTTTTTTAAATATTCGATATAGTGAACAAATCGATATAGTGTACAGCGTGTCCCATTTTCGTTGGGATTAAATGGGAAACTCGGTTATTATTAAAGATATCGATTTTCTGATTGCACCTTACCGTGCTCTTTTTTGGAGCCCTTAAAAATGGTGTAATCAGATTTTTGCTATACCCCGTGGTTTCGCTAATACAGGGAGTTTTTGAAAAAATTGCATTTTAATTAATTCTTGTATCTCGCTTATATTGCAAGGTATTTTTATTCTGTAAAAACCTTTCTGTGGCAACTTTTTTAGAGCAAAATAATGACGTTGTCAATTTTTTCAAATATTGTTTAGTGTTTGAGATATGGTATTTATCATAAAAAAATTAAATACGGACCTGGATTTTTTTTATTACTATTTTGATTGGTTCCATGCTATTATTACCTTAAAATGATAAAACTTTAATTTTTTTTTGATTTAAGGTTAAAAAAACTATTTAATATTTGAAAAAAAAAATATAGTCCGAACCTGGAAATTTCCAACGTAATCATAAATTAAAAATTGCAAGACACACTAGTTGAACGAGTTTAGTTTATCTGTTTTGAAATGATAATTAAAAGATTTATAAATAAAGTAAAAAACGTTAAAAAGTTACAAAAATGATATCATACTAATTATTTGATGGTAGCACAGCAGGTCGTGAAATTTACAAAATAAAAGCGTGGAATTGCCATTTTACTTGTCATTTTTGTGAATGGCTTACAATTATTTTAAACTGGCTAGAAATCGACCATATCCAGATTTTGAAAAATGTAATATGTTTGACTGCTTCATTCAAGCATCAAGATCCCAATATTTAAATGGCAGAAATATTTTTATGCAAAATGCGTTAAGAAAAATTACTCAAAAATGCCAACAATGTCTTACACATAATGGTAATCAGAAAAATTAGTTATTTTTTGTTGTCTTTTGTATTTTTCGTAGACTTTGTTTAATAAATCTGTAAACTAACCATTTTAATATGCTAAGTATCAAAACAGTTAAACTAAAAATTGTTTAACTAGCAATTTTAAATTTATATTTATGTTGGAAATATCCAGGTTCGGGCTAATTTTTTTTTTAAATATGATTTTTGTTCCTTAAACCAAAAATTTTTAAAATTTTTATTATGTTGTAATAATACTAGCATGAAACCAATCAAAATAGTAATAAAAAAAATCCAGATCCATATTTAATTTTTTTATGACAAATACCATATCTCAAAAACTAAACAATGTTTTAAAAAGTTGACAACGATATTATTTTCTTCTAAAAAAGTTGCCATGAAAAGGTTTTTACAGAATAAAAATGTCTCGCAAAATAAGCGATATATAAGGGATTATTAAAAATACAATTTTTTCAAAAACTCCCTGTATTAGCGAAACTACGGGGTATAGCAAAAATCTGATTACACCATTTTTAAGGGCTCAAAAAAAGAGCACGGCAAGGTACAATCAGAAAATCAATATCTTTAATAATAACCGAGTTTCCCATTTAATCCCATCGAAAATGGGACACGCTGTACAGGCTGTGCCTTAATTAGTTCACTATATCGCGAATCTACTGTATTAGTATTTTAAATAGTGTATTTTCTGTTTATAAATAACATTTTTATTTTATGTGCTATCTTAAATAGGTATTAGGATGTTTGGATAATCTAATAATCTATTATCGAAATGTTAACCTCATGTTTGTTGATTTGTATGTAGAAGGATTTGTATATATTAGTTTGTTTTTGGTCAGCACATCCCGCATAGCACAAAAATCACATCAACGTTAAATTAACGTGAACAAAAATAATAAAGTTAATTTTTACTAGAAAACAACCTCATACCATGTAATATTTGTTTTGTTAAATCTACATGCAAAATAATAAAGTTAATTTTTACTAGAAAACAACCTCATACCATGTAATATTTGTTTTGTTAAATCTACATGCTTAAAGATAACGCAAAAAACAACGAGGAATCAAGCTGTAAAAATGTAATTTTTGATGAATTTTCTGGTGCTATGTATATAACGTCTTTTTTACCCTCGTTATTTTCATGTGCCAAATTCTCACTTGAAAAGCCCTCTACAACATGTTCTAAAACGCTACTAGATTAAGACTTCTTACCGACCGAACCTACTAACTTTCTGCATCTCTTTTTGTCACGTTTTTTTTAATAACTTTTTTTTAACTTAAAAGTGACGCGAAAGGTAGTTCTAAAAGTTCACTAGTTTAAGGCTACAACAGTTTATTTAAGACAATTTTAAAAGATGGCGCTCAAGGCAAGAAAAAAATCTCTATGGATACATTATTATTATTATATTTTCTTTAAAAGCTAAACAAGATTTTTCAACAGCAAACACTTTCACATAACATTAATGTGTATTTATCAGGTTAATAACTGATGCGTCGTGATCGTGAAGGATCAGGGCTCAGTTCAATAACTGGTTTTTGGAGTTTATATACCAAAGCACTCCCGGATAGATTTCGTCAAAGTGAAAAATACCACCAATAGGTGGCGCTGCTTCTAGTAAAATCCCAAAAATATTAGGTAGAAAAACCATGCAAGTCTCGTTTCAAAATTCATGTAGAAAAGGCACGAAACTAATGTGATTTTGACGTTGATAAAAATATGTTTGTTTTCCTATATGAAAAAAAACTTTTTTTCTAGCAGCTTTTAAAATTAATGTTTTTTTGTCGCGCCTTTATTACGTGTTAAAGACGTGATTGTGCTATATGGGATGTAAGCGTCAATTTCGCTATGGTTGTAGTAAACCTAGTCGTTAAAAACTTTTTGGCGCGCCACACGTTAACGAAAACGACTTTTCTTGTTACACCAGCCCCAATATTTTTAACTTTGCACTAGTAAAAACATTTATAAAAATAACAACAATTGTTTGAAATATAACAAAAATATAAACATGGGCGCACTCAGGGGGGGGCCCGGGGCCCGGCCCCCCCCCCAAGCCTTAGATTTTTTAATATATTTTGTACATATTTGATGATAAAACATGAAAAGTACCTTAAAATTTGACATCAGGAGGCTTCGGGCCCCCCCCAACCCCAAGCAGTGGCGTAGTTGCGAAAAGACATGATGACCTTTTTTTTTGTTTTTTTTTTGTCGCAAGTTTTTTTGAGGGCGCGCTTTGTAGCTGTCGGGCCCCTCCACACATGATGGCCTTTTTTTCTTGTTTTTTTTTTGGTCGCAAGTTTTCTGAGGGCGCCCTTCGTAGCTGTCGGGCCCCCCCCAAGACACATTCCTGGGTGCGCCACTGATATAAACTTGGAATACTATTCAAGTTTTGGTTGTTTGAAATGTCAATGTAAAATAACCATACCTACTCATATAAAGTTAGCGCTAAAAGAACGGCAATAACCACGTCCTTTATGGCTCTTAAATACAAAGGAGTAGATATACTATACGGGTTCTGGCTCACTTTTTCCATGTAAAGCCCCATAAGACGAAAACGTGGTCATTTTTTTGGATATGTCACAGAATATTTAATTCGAGGCAGTAATTTCCCCATAAGACGAAAACGTGGACATTTTTTCGATATGTCACAGAATATTGGAGGCAGTAATGTCTCCATGTCTTTTTTGTACTACCCAATCTAACCTTCAATAAATGTTTGACCCTCAGTTGACTCTTTAGGTGTTGCAGTTCATCTTATACCTTAGGCAGACCTGTAACTTGCTATCTTTTTGCTTGTTACAGGACTGTAGTATTCACCTAAACAGTGAGTTACTTGAAAGCGATTTTATTGCTTTAACGAATGTCTATTGATTATTTCAGTTTAAAGCCCTTTATTTTCTCCACTTAAAGATGTTAATTGTTTTAATAGATAGTTCGTTATTTTTTAAATTGTTAGTATTACTTACTTGGACTAGGTTCATAGTAAACACTAGAATATTTTTTACTTGTTTATTTAAAAAAAGTTTTATATACAGATACAATTAATTATATAATCTTATTCATAGCATAGAGAAATATATTATGTCCTTCTATGATCATATAGACTTACAAGTTCTATTAATCATATTTAGACGGTATATTATAATAACATTACAGGTACTATGACTATCATTATATATATTCATTTTTACATGAACATATTAGGCGCTACTAAACTTTTGCTAATTCTAGAGGTTTTATAATATAATCTATAGGCAAAACCAAGATTAAATTTAGGTTATACTTATATATAGTTCACTATTAAAAATATCTAACCAAACACAATAAAAACATAAACAAGACACCATTATTAAAATTATATTTAACCTAAGTTATCACTAAATCCTGTAGTGCCCCCACGGTAACGTTTCATAACAGTCCTTTGAAATACATCTTTTATCATCCAGGGGACTTAGTCCAATTTTTGTTTGTTTAATGGAGTATAGTCTGTGCTTTTCGGATCTTATAAGATTTTGCGTAATCACCTTTTCTTGAAAGTTATTTAGGCAGTCGACATAGTCCTCAAATAATATTTTTGATTTTACAACGTTTTGTTTTACACCCTTGGCCTTCTTAATCACTTTTGCAGCTTTACTCTTGCTGTCCACTACTTTTGTAGCATACATTTTAGCTCTAAGGCCAATAAAATGCGTCATTATTTCGCCATTGTTTTCATCTTTCATCATGCCTAAAACTTTTTTATTCACCCTCGGAATGTTATATATGTTATCTTCAGCATAATCTGAGGTATCAAAGTACTTGTCACAGTTGCGCTGTATTGATTCATAAATATCATGATTTTTTATGTTATAAACTAAACTATCAGTATCTGTGTATGCCACAGTACAATCCTTCCCAAAAGCTGGTACCATGTAGTTGTAGTGAAAATCATATATTGTTGTTTTGGCAATGTCCAAAATACACATTCCCACATATATCGGTTTATTAAAATATATTTCGGTTTTTTCAAGTTCTACGGCAACCAAGTTTTCATTGAATATTGTAATGCTTTTGAATTCAGGTCGAGAAATCAGTGCTTCTGCTCCGTATCGTCCATCCCATTTCTTGATTAATTTAACAACACTATGTTTTCTAATATTTTCCATGGTTTTACCAAACACGGCGTTGTTCATTAATTTAAAAAGGTTTTTCTCAAAATCATTTTTAGCATTCTGTCTTAGTTGAGTATTCAAATCAATGTAGGATTTAAGCCATGCAGATTGCTTAAAGCATAAAATTTTATGAATTTTTTCAAGTTTTATACCAAGTTTTAACGCTTGCTTTAGATTTCTATAATGAATTACGTATTCCGTTTTATTATATAGTGTGGCCATAAGTTTCTTATTTTTAGGGTTTTTCTCGTTAGGTGGGCAGCGATGTTCAGGACATAAGGGTAAGTCTGAGAAATAGTCATGTAATTCTACAGGAATGTACAAGTCGACTTCCAGGATGTATCCATTACTCGAGTCATCTTCAATTTTATTAACATCAAAATTGAGCATTTCTTCACTTTCTAACCAATTAAATTTTTCATACGGCAGTTTCTGACTCATGCTATATCCATATTGGTTATTGATATCAAAATACATCAAAAAAGATGTTTCTTTGGTTAAATCATAGTTGGCCATATATTTATTATTGGCCTCCACATATCTTTTAGAGCATTGGCTTAACCCTCCTCTAATGCCGCGTTCTATAAAAGTCACCATATTATAGTCGGTCAAAAGCTCTAATTTTTGTTGCGTGCAATACAGCATGCAATCCCACGTATAACCAGGAAGCGTATAATAGTTAGCAGGATCCAGACCATACGTTTTATGACAGCTCTCTCTAAATCTCTGAAATACCTGCATTAAAAGTACTATGTCAACTTTCATGTAGAGTTCCATGTAATCTTGTAGGGTTTTACAACCAAAGCTTCTCCATACATTTTGGGCATGATCATAATCAGCAGGCAATGTTTCTCTACTTTCGAGTGTGTTAAAGAAATTAAGTTGCTCAGGCAAAGATGTATCTCTTAATTTTTCCCAACTATTCATATAGTCATAGCAAAATACTCCTTTTTTAAAAATAAGCTTGTATTGTTCGTCAGACAAGTTGGGAAATTCGTTTCTTACTAGTGGATACTCCTCAAGATATGAAGCTAGCTTGTCCAAGCTACTGGCCATGAAGCGGAACGAATCAATAAATCTAAATTCGATTAAATTTTCATTAATTTTTTTGGTAAATGCTATATATTTTTCTTTGTTAATTGGTAGCAAATTTATTGATCCGTCCAAATTGGCGATGTTTTCAATTATCAAATGTCCATCATAGGAGCTAAGATTGTGGAATACTACAGGGACAGTATGACTATCCTGAAAGTTCAGATTACAGCTTTCATGGGCTGGACCACGATACTCAGATGTAAGGTGACTATGATCGCGTATTTTCTTTTCACCAGCTAAAAAGTCCTGTTCACAAATATGACATTTTTTTGCATTGTTAAAGTCAGTTTTTTGCTTTTTACTTAAAGGCTCAAGGGGTAAGTCACAGAGAAATACAGTTTCCAAGTTTTCAGCGAAATCTAGTAACTGTTTACTGAACCATTCCATACAGTCAGGCCCCGTGTAAGATTTATAAAATGATAAAGAATCATCGTAGGCACATTTTACATAATATCCTACCGAACAAGGCACATGACTTTGATATTTTTGGGTTCTTTTTCCAATATTTTCTGCAACAGGAAGCAGTAAGCACTCAATATCCGAATAGATAATGAACGGTGCAAATTGTTTATTTTTAAAGTTTTTAAATTCAACAACTTTTTTATCGCTACTTGGTAATTTCGGAACCACAAAACTGCCAATAACTTTGCAGTCTTTTATATGTTGAATAAGTCCAGCTTCAGAATAGAAGTAGTGCAGGCATCTATCACATACATAGGTTGCTTTTTTAGATTTGCTGATTTGACTACTTATTAGCCTTGAAAGATTTTTTACCCATACAAAGTGGTAAATTGGTGGCGAAAGGTCTTTAATCTGTTCATCATCCAAATAGTAATTATTTTGAATCATTAGCAAATTAACATGTTTTTCGTTCCTTTCTTCAGAAATGTACGCAGGCAGTACTTTAAAACTGTTTTTATTAGGTTTTTGCAGGCGATACACATTTATGGATACATTATTTTGCTTTTCGAATCGGGCGACTTGGTTTAAAGTCATTGGAAATTTTATATTTTTTAAATTTAACACCTCTTGAGGACGCGGGTTGGATGAGATTCTATTTGAGTTTTTTTCAACAGGATATAATGCTGACACAATAGCCCAACCAAAACATAAATCGTCATTGTTTTCCACATTTACACAAGCTTTACGCTTAAGAATTTCTTTGGGTAGCTCTAAATAAGATCCGGCTCTCATGCAGTTATATTTATTAACAGCAATAATAAGATTATTAATTTTTGTAAGAGACCATCCAGATTGATTTTGTTCAAATTCTTCCAAGTCAGTCAAAAGCAAAGTTTTTACATTTTTCTCAAACCAGTTTTTTAAATTTGTATTACGGTCAATAACCGCATTAGCGGTATTAAAGTGTTTTGTCTCACTTCCATGTTGTCCTTGTTTAATTATTTGAAAATCTCCACTTAAAATAGTGTTAACTTTTAACATATCCTCTTTTTTTAATGTATTTTCTATTCTTCGTTTAAATAAACTAAAACAATCCTCTAAAAACTTTTTGGGATCCTTATGACGTAAATTTGTAATGACAGCACTTCTTACTCGGCTTTCAAAGGCTGATTTTATGTCTTCCCATTGTACGCGATGTTTGGCTGTTTCCTTGGTGCCAATCGCACCACCAAACTTGAGGCTTTTTTGTTTTAAAATGTGCTTGCACTGTTTAACTTGTCCCAGGCACGCCGTCAAATGAGATTTTTCAGCAACTGAAGAAGCTTTTTTTAAAGCAATGCTTATTTGTCTACTGGCCAAAGCACAATCTTTTAGAATTTTTAAAATTGAAACATTTTTATCCATATCTTCTACCATACCAAGCTGACACATAATTTTATAAACCAATTTCGTTGCAAAACTCATTTTATTTTTTTGAATAGCACCAACTTCACTAAAACACTGTGTTGATAGAACTCAATAATGCACTTTCCTTGAAAAGTTATACCTAACTGACTGCAGTTCAACACGCTCAGCCCTTTTATAAGTGCTTTTCAGATTTACGTTAAGACTTGTCGAAAACAGGTTTATACTTGTTAGAAATGGGTTGCAGCTGTTTTAGCCCAATACATTTACCGCAAAGTTTTTAGTAAATCATGCAAACTTTAGTACCAACAATCATAAAATATATGTTTTTTTGTTAATTAGCGGGCATAGTACAAGTTTCCGTCAATTTTTATTTGTTTTGTTTGCTTCCTTTAGATATTTTCTACAGCCCACCTTGAGTAGTAATACTTTTACCTTCGGGTACATACTTTTAGCCCTTTGAGTACCATCTTTCCCCCTTTGAGTCTCAACTTTCCACCCATCGAGTATCAACTTTATTCTCTTTGAGTACCAACCAATCGAACCGAACCCCCTTCGAGACTCTACTTTGCCCCCTTCGGATACCAACTTTTTCCCCTTTGAGTAGCAACGTTTATTCCTTCGAGTACCCACTTTACACCCTTTGAGTACCAACTTCGTCTTCTTCGGATACCAACTTTCCCCCCTTCGCGTCTCAACTTTCCCCCCTTCGAGTCTCAACTTTTCACCAATCGTGTGTCAAGTTTCTTCTCTTCGAGGCACAACTTTTCCTTCTTCGAGAATCGACTTTCCCTTTTTTAGTACAAACTTCATCTTCTTCGAATATCAACTTTCCTCCCTTCGCGTCTCAACTTTCGCCCCTTCGAGTCTCAACTTTTCACCAATCGTGTGTCAAGTTTCTTCTCTTCGAGGCACAACTTTTCCTTCTTCGAGAATCGACTTTCCCTTTTTTAGTACAAACTTCATCTTCTTCGGATATCAACTTTCCTCCCTTCGCGTCTCAACTTTCCCCCCTTCCAGTCTCAACTTTTCACCAATCGTGTGTCAAGTTTCTCCTCTTCGAGGCACAACTTGTCACTTGTCACTTGTCACTTATCACTTGTCACTTGTCACTGGTCACTTGTCACTGGTCACTTGTCACTTGTCACTTGTCACTTGTCACTTGTCACTTGTCACTTGTCACTGGTCACTTGTCACTTGTCACTTGTCACTTGTCACTTGTCACTTGTCACTTGTCACTTGTCACTTGTCACTTGTCACTTGTCACTTGTCACTTGTCACTTGTCACTTGTCACTTGTCACTTGTCACTTGTCACTTGTCACTTGTCACTTGTCACTGGTCACTGGTCACTGGTCACTTGCCACTTGTCACTTGTCACTTGTCACTTGTCACTTGTCACTTGTCACTTGTCACTTATCACTTGTCACTTGTCACTCGTCACTCGTCACTTGTCACTTGTCACTTGTCACTTGTCACTTGTCACTTGTCACTTGTCACTTGTCACTTGTCACTTGTCACTTGTCACGTATCACTTATCACTTGTCACTTGTCACTTGTCACTTGTCACAGGTCACTTGTCACTTGTCACTTGTCACTTGTCACTTGTCACTTGTCACTTGTCACTTGTCACTTGTCACTTGTCACTTGTCACTTGTCACTTGTCACTTGTCACTTGTCACTTGTCAATTGTCACTTGTCAGTTGTCACTTGTCACTTGTCTCGTGTCACTTGTCACTTGTCACTTGTCACTTGTCACTTCTCACTTGTCACCTATCAACTGTCAACTTTCAATTGTCAACTGACAAACATCAACATGTAGATTTATGCACTTGTAAAACCCAGTGCAAATGTCTATTTTTGGTGTGTAAGACTCTTTCCAGAATTGAGCTACATTTGTACATCGCAATTAGCTTTGCAATTTAACTACCAATATGTGCCTATAGAATGAGTTCTAAAATGTGAGGCATAATAGACTTGCTTGTAGTTAAAGTAAAAAGTGTAAAAAAGACAACAATTATTAGGAATTGGGTCATAATTACGGTTTCAATGCTCGAGTATCCATGTCAACAATGTTCATTTTTTTATATTTTTTAACTGCATCTATTTATCTATAATGAAAATAGCGATTCATTCCATTATTTCTTTATTTTCTTTGCAGATTATTAAGGATTTTTATGAATAGATAAATTAGGCTTTTTAAAGATAATTCGTCTAAGTACGAAATGTCGTTTAGCTTTTATTACAAAAATGATTTCGTAGAGCTGTAAATTCAAAATCTTAGTATCTCTACATTGGTACTAGTGCCTGTGTGCCACTATACCTAACTAATATAGTAAAACTGTGATCCCTGGTAGTTCGTAAGTTTTGTGCTAGATTTCTCTGTTCGGATCTAGCAAAAATGCCTATATGCCTGGTGTACGTCTTTATATGCGTCATATTTCATACATTCATCATAAATTGTTTGTAGATTCCGCCTACCATGCGTCTTTACTATTCTGTTTTGTTAGTTAAAAAGGCGGCATAAATGCATTGTTTCCCTATGATATTGCGGCCTTTTAACAGGGGCAGAAGTCGTACATGATTTTCTAAAAACACTAGCTTTCAATAGGTTGCAGCTTCTTTCCTACATTCTATGGAGTGCCTCTGAAGAGTCTTTATGTCGGTCGGTATATCTCTATGTCTGTCTGTCTGTCTGTATGTATGTATGTATCTTTGTATATCTGTCTGTTCGTCTATCTGTATGTCTGTCTGTATTTTTGTCTGTATGTCTATCTGCCTGTATGACTGTCTGTAAAAACCATAAAACCATAACCTCAGGGGAAGGGAAATCTGAGAATGAATGAGTGTTAGAGTAAGTGGAGCGAGAGTGAAAGACAAAGACAAAATCTATATATGGCATTTAAAATCGAAGATTAGGCGTAAACCGAAAGGTAGGTAGCCTAGCCATTTCCGGGAGGGGTCCACTCGATCCGATAGCTTGACTACGGCGACACCCCCCGTATGTCTGTCTGTATGTATGTCTGTTGAAATAAAAGCTCTAAAATGGCACGATTAACTATGTATCCACCTGAGAATGGGCCAATAAGGCAGAAACCGGTAATCTATTAACATGGATCAATGTGTCTGTAGCTTGTCAGGGCATGTTTCAGACATGATTCATCATATCCTTGTGACCGACGTTGGGAAAGGTGAAAACCACATAGTGTTAACTATACTTCATATGAATACAGGATAGGGCCACAGTATTGGCCTCTCAAAAGGTTTACAAGAAGCAAATTATGTTCGGGCTTAATTTATTGTGATCAAAATATTAAATTAGGTTTAAAAGTTCATTAGTTTCTAAATTATCCTTGTTAAAGCGAGAATTAAAAGTTGTTTTTTATATATTATGCCAGTCGTTTGTTCTGATTTAACACCAATCAGACAGTAATACAAAATCATACATTTTAAAAGTTTAGATTTTAAATTGAATTTTACATATTTTATTAATTCACAACTGTAATCTGTTTTAATAATAAACTTTAAATCGGACTAATAATACATTGTAGAGAGTGCAAAAACACCCCTTTAAGGCCAAAGTCTTTAATTTTTATAAATATTTTTTAAACTATATTTGCGTAATATTAATTAAGATTAACCTAAAAAATACTAAACTTACTATAATATGAGAAACACAGGTTTTAAGCAAAAGGTAAGTTATCTTATGTGTTGTGTTCCGACTTTACGAGCTGGAGTTCCCATCCCGTTTTTTTTTTGGCACATTTGGCAACGCCAAGCCTAATAGATAGAGCACAAACAGTATTGCGTGCATAACAGTAACTTACCGCGAAACATTTTTAATAGGACAAATATCTTTTAATCTTTAATTTAATCAAACCTTAAACTATTTAGACGTATCGCGACGACATAAATTCTATCAAAAACATAAAAAATTGAGCGCAGCCTAGACAAAGAGGAATAGAAAAATGGGAAGTTCTCCCTGAGGCATGACACAAGGGCACACGAGGTGGCATACTTGCTTGACCCTGGGACCAAGTCTCTAGTATGCCATTAATACACTACCAATTAAAAAGTTGACGAGTACACAGCTTCAAGTCTAATAATATACCAAAACCAGAGCAAGTTATTGCTACTGTATTACGTCTTTAATATATTTTCTACATAATAGTTTAAACATTCGTAAAATTTTTTATATTTTGTTAAAAATATTTTTAGTTTAATTTACCTGTAAGTTTTAACTTAATGACATAAAGCAGAGACATGTCTTTATTTACTTTTAAGCTTCAGAGTAACACTAATATTTTTACATGCATTACTGCAAAACTAGATACCACACTTAAAAGAATAATGAACCTTCTGTTTAAAAGAATCATATTTTGAATTTATTTTAAAATAATCTAACACTAACCATGCTAGTTTTTTTAATTTACAATAAAAATTAAATAAAAATTTCATAAAACAAAACCAATTTTTCCATAACAGAACTTTCTGACACATTAATTTAAGCCGAACATTTTCTGTTTATACCTACTGCGCCTGCATGCATTGAAAACCGCAGTTAGAGAGAGTTGAGAGACGAAGAAACACAAAAAGGGTCTGAAGTACCCAAGAATCGTTAGACACGCTTGCTTGGCTCTGACCATATTCAGTCTAGCCAACAAAGCGGGTGTTGAAACAAGAGGAATGCAAAAGAAAAAGAGGAGACGAAAGCTAGAGAAAGGGCATTTTAGTAGTCCTATACTTGAATACAGCGGCCCCCTCTCCTACCACCGTAAGCCACGCCCACTTTTCCCATAATCTTCCAGCGGGGGCGTGGCCACGCCCACTTTCCCTCTCCCATCCCGCTCTAACCCCCTGAGGCGGGGCCTTACCCCTCCCTACTCCCCTGGAGGGGGAAACCAAGATGGCGGCCGGCCAATAAAAAGCGAGCTCCCTCCTGGGGGAGGAGTCAAAATGATTGCCGGCCAATAAGAAGAGAGCTGGTTAATAGAGTCGAAGTGAGCAATCTCTATTTTGGGGTCAACCATTAAGAAGCGAGCTCTCCTGAAGGGAGGGAAATTAAAATGGCGGTTGACCAATAAGAACAAAGATTGTCTCTGACTAGTCAATCAATCATGGGTAGCCTCTGCCTATGCCACCGACCAATAAGAATGCTGCTTGTCTCTCATTGGTTGGGTGGTTTTAAAACGCCATACTACAGTATAGGACTACTAAAATGCCCTTTCTCTAGCTTTCGTCTCCTCTTTTTCTTTTGCATTCCTCTTGTTTCAACACCCGCTTTGTTGGCTAGACTGAATATGGTCAGAGCCAAGCAAGCGTGTCTAACGATTCTTGGGTACTTCAGACCCTTTTTGTGTTTCTTCGTCTCTCAACTCTCTCTAACTGCGGTTTTCAATGCATGCAGGCGCAGTAGGTATAAACAGAAAATGTTCGGCTTAAATTAATGTGTCAGAAAGTTCTGTTATGGAAAAATTGGTTTTGTTTTATGAAATTTTTATTTAATTTTTATTGTAAATTAAAAAAACTAGCATGGTTAGTGTTAGATTATTTTAAAATAAATTCAAAATATGATTCTTTTAAACAGAAGGTTCATTATTCTTTTAAGTGTGGTATCTAGTTTTGCAGTAATGCATGTAAAAATATTAGTGTTACTCTGAAGCTTAAAAGTAAATAAAGACATGTCTCTGCTTTATGTCATTAAGTTAAAACTTACAGGTAAATTAAACTAAAAATATTTTTAACAAAATATAAAAAATTTTACGAATGTTTAAACTATTATGTAGAAAATATATTAAAGACGTAATACAGTAGCAATAACTTGCTCTGGTTTTGGTATATTATTAGACTTGAAGCTGTGTACTCGTCAACTTTTTAATTGGTAGTGAATTAATGGCATACTAGAGACTTGGTCCCAGGGTCAAGCAAGTATGCCACCTCGTGTGCCCTTGTGTCATGCCTCAGGGAGAACTTCCCATTTTTCTATTCCTCTTTGTCTAGGCTGCGCTCAATTTTTTATGTTTTTGATAGAATTTATGTCGTCGCGATACGTCTAAATAGTTTAAGGTTTGATTAAATTAAAGATTAAAAGATATTTGTCCTATTAAAAATGTTTCGCGGTAAGTTACTGTTATGCACGCAATACTGTTTGTGCTCTATCTATTAGGCTTGGCGTTGCCAAATGTGCCAAAAAAAAAACGGGATGGGAACTCCAGCTCGTAAAGTCGGAACACAACACATAAGATAACTTACCTTTTGCTTAAAACCTGTGTTTCTCATATTATAGTAAGTTTAGTATTTTTTAGGTTAATCTTAATTAATATTACGCAAATATAGTTTAAAAAATATTTATAAAAATTAAAGACTTTGGCCTTAAAGGGGTGTTTTTGCACTCTCTACAATGTATTATTAGTCCGATTTAAAGTTTATTATTAAAACAGATTACAGTTGTGAATTAATAAAATATGTAAAATTCAATTTAAAATCTAAACTTTTAAAATGTATGATTTTGTATTACTGTCTGATTGGTGTTAAATCAGAACAAACGACTGGCATAATATATAAAAAACAACTTTTAATTCTCGCTTTAACAAGGATAATTTAGAAACTAATGAACTTTTAAACCTAATTTAATATTTTGATCACAATAAATTAAGCCCGAACATAATTTGCTTCTTGTAAACCTTTTGAGAGGCCAATACTGTGGCCCTATCCTGTATTCATATGAAGTATAGTTAACACTATGTGGTTTTCACCTTTCCCAACGTCGGTCACAAGGATATGATGAATCATGTCTGAAACATGCCCTGACAAGCTACAGACACATTGATCCATGTTAATCGATTACCGGTTTCTGCCTTATTGGCCCATTCTCAGGTGGATACATAGTTAATCGTGCCATTTTAGAGCTTTTATTTCAACAGACATACATACAGACAGACATACGGGGGGTGTCGCCGTAGTCAAGCTATCGGATCGAGTGGACCCCTCCCGGAAATGGCTAGGCTACCTACCTTTCGGTTTACGCCTAATCTTCGATTTTAAATGGCATATATAGATTTTGTCTTTGTCTTTCACTCTCGCTCCACTTACTCTAACACTCATTCATTCTCAGATTTCCCTTCCCCTGAGGTTATGGTTTTATGGTTTTTACAGACAGTCATACAGGCAGATAGACATACAGACAAAAATACAGACAGACATACAGATAGACGAACAGACAGATATACAAAGATACATACATACATACAGACAGACAGACAGACATAGAGATATACCGACCGACATAAAGACTCTTCAGAGGCACTCCATAGAATGTAGGAAAGAAGCTGCAACCTATTGAAAGCTAGTGTTTTTAGAAAATCATGTACGACTTCTGCCCCTGTTAAAAGGCCGCAATATCATAGGGAAACAATGCATTTATGCCGCCTTTTTAACTAACAAAACAGAATAGTAAAGACGCATGGTAGGCGGAATCTACAAACAATTTATGATGAATGTATGAAATATGACGCATATAAAGACGTACACCAGGCATATAGGCATTTTTGCTAGATCCGAACACAGAAATCTAGCACAAAACTTACGAACTACCAGGGATCACAGTTTTACTATATTAGTTAGGTATAGTGGCACACAGGCACTAGTACCAATGTAGAGATACTAAGATTTTGAATTTACAGCTCTACGAAATCATTTTTGTAATAAAAGCTAAACGACATTTCGTACTTAGACGAATTATCTTTAAAAAGCCTAATTTATCTATTCATAAAAATCCTTAATAATCTGCAAAGAAAATAAAGAAATAATGGAATGAATCGCTATTTTCATTATAGATAAATAGATGCAGTTAAAAAATATAAAAAAATGAACATTGTTGACATGGATACTCGAGCTTTGAAACCGTAATTATGACCCAATTCCTAATAATTGTTGTATTTTTTACACTTTTTACTTTAACTACAAGCAAGTCTATTATGCTCACATTTTAGAACTCATTCTATAGGCACATATTGGTAGTTAAATTGCAAAGCTAATTGCGATGTACAAATGTAGCTCAATTCTGGAAAGAGTCTTACACACCAAAAATAGACATTTGCACTGGGTTTTACAAGTGCATAAATCTACATGTTGATGTTTGTCAGTTGACAATTGAAAGTTGACAGTTGATAGGTGACAAGTGAGAAGTGACAAGTGACAAGTGACAAGTGACAAGTGACACGAGACAAGTGACAAGTGACAACTGACAAGTGACAATTGACAAGTGACAAGTGACAAGTGACAAGTGACAAGTGACAAGTGACAAGTGACAAGTGACAAGTGACAAGTGACAAGTGACAAGTGACAAGTGACAAGTGACAAGTGACAAGTGACAAGTGACAAGTGACAAGTGGCAAGTGACACGAGACAAGTGATAAGTGGCAAGTGACAAGTGACAAGTGACAAGTGACAAGTGACAAGTGGCAAGTGGCAAGTGACAAGTGGCAAGTGACAAGTGACAAGTGACAAGTGACAAGTGACAAGTGACAAGTGACAAGTGACAAGTGACAAGTGACAAGTGACAAGTGACAAGTGACCTGTGACAAGTGACAAGTGACAAGTGACAAGTGATAAGTGATAAGTGACAAGTGACAAGTGACAAGTGACAAGTGACAAGTGACAAGTGACAAGTGACAAGTGACAAGTGACAAGTGACAAGTGACAAGTGACAAGTGACGAGTGACGAGTGACAAGTGACAAGTGATAAGTGACAAGTGACAAGTGACAAGTGACAAGTGACAAGTGACAAGTGGCAAGTGACCAGTGACCAGTGACCAGTGACAAGTGACAAGTGACAAGTGACAAGTGACAAGTGACAAGTGACAAGTGACAAGTGACAAGTGACAAGTGACAAGTGACAAGTGACAAGTGACCAGTGACCAGTGACCAGTGACAAGTGACAAGTGACAAGTGACAAGTGACAAGTGGCAAGTGACCAGTGACAAGTGACCAGTGACAAGTGACAAGTGATAAGTGACAAGTGACAAGTGACAAGTTGTGCCTCGAAGAGGAGAAACTTGACACACGATTGGTGAAAAGTTGAGACTGGAAGGGGGGAAAGTTGAGACGCGAAGGGAGGAAAGTTGATATCCGAAGAAGATGAAGTTTGTACTAAAAAAGGGAAAGTCGATTCTCGAAGAAGGAAAAGTTGTGCCTCGAAGAGAAGAAACTTGACACACGATTGGTGAAAAGTTGAGACTCGAAGGGGCGAAAGTTGAGACGCGAAGGGAGGAAAGTTGATATTCGAAGAAGATGAAGTTTGTACTAAAAAAGGGAAAGTCGATTCTCGAAGAAGGAAAAGTTGTGCCTCGAAGAGAAGAAACTTGACACACGATTGGTGAAAAGTTGAGACTCGAAGGGGGGAAAGTTGAGACGCGAAGGGGGGAAAGTTGGTATCCGAAGAAGACGAAGTTGGTACTCAAAGGGTGTAAAGTGGGTACTCGAAGGAATAAACGTTGCTACTCAAAGGGGAAAAAGTTGGTATCCGAAGGGGGCAAAGTAGAGTCTCGAAGGGGGTTCGGTTCGATTGGTTGGTACTCAAAGAGAATAAAGTTGATACTCGATGGGTGGAAAGTTGAGACTCAAAGGGGGAAAGATGGTACTCAAAGGGCTAAAAGTATGTACCCGAAGGTAAAAGTATTACTACTCAAGGTGGGCTGTAGAAAATATCTAAAGGAAGCAAACAAAACAAATAAAAATTGACGGAAACTTGTACTATGCCCGCTAATTAACAAAAAAACATATATTTTATGATTGTTGGTACTAAAGTTTGCATGATTTACTAAAAACTTTGCGGTAAATGTATTGGGCTAAAACAGCTGCAACCCATTTCTAACAAGTATAAACCTGTTTTCGACAAGTCTTAACGTAAATCTGAAAAGCACTTATAAAAGGGCTGAGCGTGTTGAACTGCAGTCAGTTAGGTATAACTTTTCAAGGAAAGTGCATTATTGAGTTCTATCAACACAGTGTTTTAGTGAAGTTGGTGCTATTCAAAAAAATAAAATGAGTTTTGCAACGAAATTGGTTTATAAAATTATGTGTCAGCTTGGTATGGTAGAAGATATGGATAAAAATGTTTCAATTTTAAAAATTCTAAAAGATTGTGCTTTGGCCAGTAGACAAATAAGCATTGCTTTAAAAAAAGCTTCTTCAGTTGCTGAAAAATCTCATTTGACGGCGTGCCTGGGACAAGTTAAACAGTGCAAGCACATTTTAAAACAAAAAAGCCTCAAGTTTGGTGGTGCGATTGGCACCAAGGAAACAGCCAAACATCGCGTACAATGGGAAGACATAAAATCAGCCTTTGAAAGCCGAGTAAGAAGTGCTGTCATTACAAATTTACGTCATAAGGATCCCAAAAAGTTTTTAGAGGATTGTTTTAGTTTATTTAAACGAAGAATAGAAAATACATTAAAAAAAGAGGATATGTTAAAAGTTAACACTATTTTAAGTGGAGATTTTCA
The DNA here is from genome assembly GCA_963576565.1 of Aspidapion aeneum. NCBI lineage: Eukaryota > Metazoa > Arthropoda > Insecta > Coleoptera > Brentidae > Aspidapion > Aspidapion aeneum. The sequence goes on along the minus strand of OY755040.1, from coordinate 59,955,296 downwards.
AATAATTAAACAAGGACAACATGGAAGTGAGACAAAACACTTTAATACCGCTAATGCGGTTATTGACCGTAATACAAATTTAAAAAACTGGTTTGAGAAAAATGTAAAAACTTTGCTTTTGACTGACTTGGAAGAATTTGAACAAAATCAATCTGGATGGTCTCTTACAAAAATTAATAATCTTATTATTGCTGTTAATAAATATAACTGCATGAGAGCCGGATCTTATTTAGAGCTACCCAAAGAAATTCTTAAGCGTAAAGCTTGTGTAAATGTGGAAAACAATGACGATTTATGTTTTGGTTGGGCTATTGTGTCAGCATTATATCCTGTTGAAAAAAACTCAAATAGAATCTCATCCAACCCGCTTCCTCAAGAGGTGTTAAATTTAAAAAATATAAAATTTCCAATGACTTTAAACCAAGTCGCCCGATTCGAAAAGCAAAATAATGTATCCATAAATGTGTATCGCCTGCAAAAACCTAATAAAAACAGTTTTAAAGTACTGCCTGCGTACATTTCTGAAGAAAGGAACGAAAAACATGTTAATTTGCTAATGATTCAAAATAATTACTATTTGGATGATGAACAGATTAAAGACCTTTCGCCACCAATTTACCACTTTGTATGGGTAAAAAATCTTTCAAGGCTAATAAGTAGTCAAATCAGCAAATCCAAAAAAGCAACCTATGTATGTGATAGATGCCTGCACTACTTCTATTCTGAAGCTGGACTTATTCAACATATAAAAGACTGCAAAGTTATTGGCAGTTTTGTGGTTCCGAAATTACCAAGTAGCGATAAAAAAGTTGTTGAATTTAAAAACTTTAAAAATAAACAATTTGCACCGTTCATTATCTATTCGGATATTGAGTGCTTACTGCTTCCTGTTGCAGAAAATATTGGAAAAAGAACCCAAAAATATCAAAGTCATGTGCCTTGTTCGGTAGGATATTATGTAAAATGTGCCTACGATGATTCTTTATCATTTTATAAATCTTACACGGGGCCTGACTGTATGGAATGGTTCAGTAAACAGTTACTAGATTTCGCTGAAAACTTGGAAACTGTATTTCTCTGTGACTTACCCCTTGAGCCTTTAAGTAAAAAGCAAAAAACTGACTTTAACAATGCAAAAAAATGTCATATTTGTGAACAGGACTTTTTAGCTGGTGAAAAGAAAATACGCGATCATAGTCACCTTACATCTGAGTATCGTGGTCCAGCCCATGAAAGCTGTAATCTGAACTTTCAGGATAGTCATACTGTCCCTGTAGTATTCCACAATCTTAGCTCCTATGATGGACATTTGATAATTGAAAACATCGCCAATTTGGACGGATCAATAAATTTGCTACCAATTAACAAAGAAAAATATATAGCATTTACCAAAAAAATTAATGAAAATTTAATCGAATTTAGATTTATTGATTCGTTCCGCTTCATGGCCAGTAGCTTGGACAAGCTAGCTTCATATCTTGAGGAGTATCCACTAGTAAGAAACGAATTTCCCAACTTGTCTGACGAACAATACAAACTTATTTTTAAAAAAGGAGTATTTTGCTATGACTATATGAATAGTTGGGAAAAATTAAGAGATACATCTTTGCCTGAGCAACTTAATTTCTTTAACACACTCGAAAGTAGAGAAACATTGCCTGCTGATTATGATCATGCCCAAAATGTATGGAGAAGCTTTGGTTGTAAAACCCTACAAGATTACATGGAACTCTACATGAAAGTTGACATAGTACTTTTAATGCAGGTATTTCAGAGATTTAGAGAGAGCTGTCATAAAACGTATGGTCTGGATCCTGCTAACTATTATACGCTTCCTGGTTATACGTGGGATTGCATGCTGTATTGCACGCAACAAAAATTAGAGCTTTTGACCGACTATAATATGGTGACTTTTATAGAACGCGGCATTAGAGGAGGGTTAAGCCAATGCTCTAAAAGATATGTGGAGGCCAATAATAAATATATGGCCAACTATGATTTAACCAAAGAAACATCTTTTTTGATGTATTTTGATATCAATAACCAATATGGATATAGCATGAGTCAGAAACTGCCGTATGAAAAATTTAATTGGTTAGAAAGTGAAGAAATGCTCAATTTTGATGTTAATAAAATTGAAGATGACTCGAGTAATGGATACATCCTGGAAGTCGACTTGTACATTCCTGTAGAATTACATGACTATTTCTCAGACTTACCCTTATGTCCTGAACATCGCTGCCCACCTAACGAGAAAAACCCTAAAAATAAGAAACTTATGGCCACACTATATAATAAAACGGAATACGTAATTCATTATAGAAATCTAAAGCAAGCGTTAAAACTTGGTATAAAACTTGAAAAAATTCATAAAATTTTATGCTTTAAGCAATCTGCATGGCTTAAATCCTACATTGATTTGAATACTCAACTAAGACAGAATGCTAAAAATGATTTTGAGAAAAACCTTTTTAAATTAATGAACAACGCCGTGTTTGGTAAAACCATGGAAAATATTAGAAAACATAGTGTTGTTAAATTAATCAAGAAATGGGATGGACGATACGGAGCAGAAGCACTGATTTCTCGACCTGAATTCAAAAGCATTACAATATTCAATGAAAACTTGGTTGCCGTAGAACTTGAAAAAACCGAAATATATTTTAATAAACCGATATATGTGGGAATGTGTATTTTGGACATTGCCAAAACAACAATATATGATTTTCACTACAACTACATGGTACCAGCTTTTGGGAAGGATTGTACTGTGGCATACACAGATACTGATAGTTTAGTTTATAACATAAAAAATCATGATATTTATGAATCAATACAGCGCAACTGTGACAAGTACTTTGATACCTCAGATTATGCTGAAGATAACATATATAACATTCCGAGGGTGAATAAAAAAGTTTTAGGCATGATGAAAGATGAAAACAATGGCGAAATAATGACGCATTTTATTGGCCTTAGAGCTAAAATGTATGCTACAAAAGTAGTGGACAGCAAGAGTAAAGCTGCAAAAGTGATTAAGAAGGCCAAGGGTGTAAAACAAAACGTTGTAAAATCAAAAATATTATTTGAGGACTATGTCGACTGCCTAAATAACTTTCAAGAAAAGGTGATTACGCAAAATCTTATAAGATCCGAAAAGCACAGACTATACTCCATTAAACAAACAAAAATTGGACTAAGTCCCCTGGATGATAAAAGATGTATTTCAAAGGACTGTTATGAAACGTTACCGTGGGGGCACTACAGGATTTAGTGATAACTTAGGTTAAATATAATTTTAATAATGGTGTCTTGTTTATGTTTTTATTGTGTTTGGTTAGATATTTTTAATAGTGAACTATATATAAGTATAACCTAAATTTAATCTTGGTTTTGCCTATAGATTATATTATAAAACCTCTAGAATTAGCAAAAGTTTAGTAGCGCCTAATATGTTCATGTAAAAATGAATATATATAATGATAGTCATAGTACCTGTAATGTTATTATAATATACCGTCTAAATATGATTAATAGAACTTGTAAGTCTATATGATCATAGAAGGACATAATATATTTCTCTATGCTATGAATAAGATTATATAATTAATTGTATCTGTATATAAAACTTTTTTTAAATAAACAAGTAAAAAATATTCTAGTGTTTACTATGAACCTAGTCCAAGTAAGTAATACTAACAATTTAAAAAATAACGAACTATCTATTAAAACAATTAACATCTTTAAGTGGAGAAAATAAAGGGCTTTAAACTGAAATAATCAATAGACATTCGTTAAAGCAATAAAATCGCTTTCAAGTAACTCACTGTTTAGGTGAATACTACAGTCCTGTAACAAGCAAAAAGATAGCAAGTTACAGGTCTGCCTAAGGTATAAGATGAACTGCAACACCTAAAGAGTCAACTGAGGGTCAAACATTTATTGAAGGTTAGATTGGGTAGTACAAAAAAGACATGGAGACATTACTGCCTCCAATATTCTGTGACATATCGAAAAAATGTCCACGTTTTCGTCTTATGGGGAAATTACTGCCTCGAATTAAATATTCTGTGACATATCCAAAAAAATGACCACGTTTTCGTCTTATGGGGCTTTACATGGAAAAAGTGAGCCAGAACCCGTATAGTATATCTACTCAAAGGCGTGACAGGTCGGTACAGTACAGTCTATTAATAGAAAAAAAAATATTTAAAAAAAAATTGTGTGTGCTTAAGACCACACGGCAGAAGTGTAAACTTCAAGAAGGCGAAATTAATAATACTGGCCTTCATCTGCAGCATCATATCGCTCGCTGAATGTTCCTCTCACAGTTAGTCGGCTCGAGCCGACTTCACCCGAATGAGCGTTACATAGCCGAGCCTGTCGGCTCAGTTCAATTCACTACCCATAAAAACTGCTAAACGAGCCTAAAGAAGTTTAAACTTCAAAAACACCCAACTGCGAAATCTACTTGTACATACCTACTGGTAGGTCGCAGTTGGGTACAAAATTGATAGGTACATATATCCATAATGTAGGACATGCTTCAACTTTTAGTTTTGATTGCTAAAGCGCCCTTACGAAATAATAGAGTTTTGCATTTTCATGAAACAAGTTCATCAGTAGATGACAGTAGACAGTTGGGTGTTTTTTTTAGGTTTAATTCTTAATCAGTCATTCGTTTAATTAAATCAAGGTACCTAATTATTATCTAAATTCTAAACCATGCATTTGTGTCAAACATTGGAATATGCCCAAAGGGTAGATAGATGCATTTCTACAAAAATTGAGTGAATGTTGTGGTGGGGAGAGGGAGGAGTTAAATGGTATTGAAAAAACTCTTAAAGCGTGTACAGAAAGAATTTATAGCTACAACTATTACTAATAAGGATATTAGGGCGGAAAGAGGGAGAGGGAGGGGGAAACTAGTAAAATGGTGTTGCAGAAAATTTTTTTAAAGAGTGTTCAGAAAGAATTTTTAAAATCACCCTATTTTGATAGAATAATGAGAATATGGTTTTGGAAGAGGGTGGGGGGAAGGGGGAGAATGACAGGAGGGGAGATGGGTGGGAGCAGAGAGTACTAAAAATGAATCACAGTAAATTAAAGGGCATTTATAATGAGTGATCAAATGAATTTCATTAAAATCGCCTGAAATATAAGTAATTTGTAAAGCCTACATTATCTGACGACCGCCATATTGATTCATGTTTCAAAAATATAGCCTGTAGCACCTTCGGGACCAGTAGCAATTCAACAACACCTTTCTTGTCAAAATTGGTTTAGTCGTTTAGCCTCTAGCGCGACACAAACATATATATTGACATACATACATACATACATTCTTACATACATACATATCCCAAGCGAAAAACATTACCCTTTCTTTCGCCATGCTGCAGTTGGGTAAAAAAAGAAAATTAGGAATACAAATAACCTTTTAAAAACCTTCAATTAAAAACTTCAACTTTCTACCATCGGAATTGGTATCAGTTCGCTTTTTAAGTTTTAAATATAATTTGGATTACAATGTGGTTTTTAAAACATACGTTTCTAGATTTGTTATGTTCAATTACCTTGGTTGAGAAAAGTAGTTATACGTAAAACAGTAAAACAGTAATTATTACTACAATTAGATTTCCCGCGAAATTATATAAGAGGGAAGAAAACAAAGTAACTAAGCCGAAATCTAAAATCAGAGATCAGAAGAATGCTCCATTGCGACAACTTCTGTTGACAAAACTGCAATTCTTTAAAAAGGTTGCCGTGTGGTAATACTATTTATTAAAAATCTTAAAAAATAATAATAATAGCACTACAATAATTATGTGGTTTCAAAAACAATTCTTTTAAGGTCATCATCCGTTTTTTTAGCATCTGTGGCTGCGTCGGCGTCGCGAAAATGCACTACTGCTTGAATTTTTAATTATACAAAATACCATTCACCTTATAACCAAGACCTCACCACGCACGATTTTTTTTATATCTCAAAATGAAAAATCAAAATAAAAAAATGGGTTAGGTTTTGTTTAGTTTGTTGTTTTGTAAATTATTAAAAATCTGAGGAAGTCGACAACAATTCAATGTTTGCAAGTAAAAGTCTCGTTAGTTAACTGCTGCATTCCAAAGGTCCAAATAAATAACAATCCATTAAAAACCAATTTTAACATAATATTTGATGAAATGCCTATTTTTTACACGTTTAAACAATTTATTAAATTGTTGTTATATCAGATAGTTTAAGTTGTTCTACGTATTTGTATGTAAAGGCCTTCACACACACCTCCGTAGCATGGTGCATAACGCGTGGCATGGGGCTTTCAACCAATTAACGATCGAATAGCAGCGGCCATATTGGTTTTGCATAAGAAAAGTCCATAAGGTTGAACTTCTATGTGCCATGCTATGCGCTATGCATTTTTGTGTGTGATCGGCTTAAGCATTAGATTGGACAGGTACGCAAGCGCACTTCGTCAAGGTAACGTATGCAGCTAACGTATCTACGTTTCAAGTGCTTTAACGAAAATCACGAGTTGTAGATTGGCCCATCAAAAAATTATTACTCAGATGGTTTTCACACACGTTCAGCACAAAGATTTTTTTGCAAATATGTTTCACAAAAGAGCAAAAAAAGTGTTACTCCATAAAACCACTGTGCCAATTCCAGATTCTCCACTATCGGTAGATAAATTATGTTTACCCACAAACATAACACGTAAAAAACACGTGAGAAAAAAAACGTTGATTTTAAATGCTGCTAGAAAAAAAACGTTTATATCATATATGAAAACATGCTAAATAGGTCATTCATTAACGTTATAAAAATAACTTTGCTAAAAACGGCGTTGTAGTAAGGCCATTATCAAATCAAATCAATGTTTTGACGTTATTTTCAAGTAAATTCTAAGTAGATTTTCTGTACGAATTTTAGAACACAACTTGCATGGCTTTTCTACCAAATCTTTTTGGGATTTTACTAGAACCAGCGCCACCTATTGGCGACATTTTTCACTTCGACGAAATCTATCCGGGAGTGTTTTGGCCTTTAAACTCCAAACATCAGTTAATGAACTGATCCCTGATCCTTCACAAGACGCTAGCGCTACCCAGTCCACTTTCAATCCCTGACTTCGCATGCGCAGATCTACCAATATTATTTACCTCATGTATTAGAATAGATGAATACAGGGTGATTTTCACTTGAATGATTCTAACCACATGAAAATAGAAAGTTTCAAAAACCTAACCTAACAAAACCTAATCAAATCTAACCGAACCGAACCAAAGGAAACTAAACCAATAATTTTTTTCAAAAAAAAAACTTTCCTGACTTCCTGCCCGGGATCCTAGAGGATGTGAATCCGAACCGAACCAAACCGAACCTAACTAAACTGAACCTAACCTAACCTAACCAAGCTAAACTACAACACGTACTGCTAATTAGATTTAGTTGGGTAGGGTTAGGTTTGGATAGGTTCGGTTCGGTACGGTCCGGTTCGGATTCACATCCTCTAGGATCCCGGGTAGGAAGTCAGGAAAGTTTTTTTTTTGAAAAAAAAATATTGGTTTAGTTTGCTTTGGTTCGGTTCGGTTAGATCTGATTAGGTTTCGTTAGGTTAGATTTTTGAAACTTTCTATTTTCATGTGGTTAGAATCATTCAAGTGAAAATCACCCTGTACATCTATTCTAATACATGAGCTCAATAATATTGGTAGACCTACGCATGCGAAGTCGGGGATTGGAAGTGGACTTGGTAGGGCTAGCGTCTTGTCTGATCCTTCACGATTACGACGCATCAGTTATTAACCTAACAAAGACTCATTAATATTTTGTAAAAGTGTTTACTGTTGAAAAATCTTGTTTAGCTTTTAAAGAAAACATAATGTATGTATAGAGACTTTGTCTTCCCTTGAGCGCCATCTTTTGAAATTGTCTTGAAGTGTTGTAGTCTTAAACTAGTGAACTTCGTTTTGCATCACTTTTAAGTTAAAAAAAAAGTTATTAAAAAAACATGACAAAAAAAGACGCAGAAAGTTATTACTTTTTCTTGAGGGCTTTTAGACAGGCTTTAGCGTTCTTTTTTGATTTAAACACATATAGAGAAAAAACGTGAAAAATAATACGCAAAAAGTTAGTAGGTTTCAGAAGTCTTAATCCAGTGGCGTTTTAGAACATGTTGTGGAGGACTTTTCAAGTGGGAATTTGACACATTAATATAACGAGGGTAAAAAAGATGTTATATACACAGCACCAGAAACTTCAGCAAATAGTTCTAAATCGTATGTTAATGTGCAGTTTTATGTAGAAATACGTAACGTAAACTATTTATTAATTTTATACAGTCTGTACCTTTTTAGGACTTTGTTCTCCACAGCTTTACTCAATGGAGCTGCACCACATGAAATTTTTTTAATACTAGACAAATCGTATTTTTTAGCTTTGTTACTTTTTGCCAACATCAGCATTATTGGTGGAGCTAAGGCCATAATGTCTAATTTGTAATCTTGTATCGTTTTCAAAAACATATCTTCGTCGAATCTCGGTAGGACAACGAGCTTAATGATATTTTTAAGATTCGAAAGTCCAACGAAAAATCCATAAGAATGGAAAAATGGTAGAAGGCCCATGGCTGCCTTACTATCTGAAGTCAGTATTTCCCTAAAAAGGCAATTAGTTTTTATTTAAAACATAATTATAATATGAGCCTGATAAAGAAGGAGTAAGTATTATTCAAAATATTTAAGTGGGGTTGTTTGATAATATTTCTAAGGCTTCTCTAAATTTAATTAATTTTAAAAAATTATAAAAATGTGGAAAAAGAAGTATAAAGATACGAAAATATCGAAGACGAATTCTCGTGCAAAAAGTTTTGAAACAGTGGTTCAATAAATACGTCATCAAAACGTCATCAATTGGTGACCCCCACGTGATAATATTTTCGAATTTATGGGCGTTATACGATGAAAACCGTTCACAGACGTTTTACCTCGTTTCAAATCATGACATAGCTTACGTCAATTGGCTAACTTCAAAGGCGCCCACAAACTACCTCACGTTTCGGCAAAAATGAAATAGTGATGCATGTTTTGTTTTTGTTTTTTTAATTGTGTTTTCACTGACTTATGAGAAGTGATGGAGTACGTGGTATTTGAAAAAATTATAAGAAACGGAATTATCCTTTGAAATGAAGGAAATTCTTTGTCAGGTCAAAAAGACGATAGTTGAAATAATGGTAAGTGCACTGGATAAACTAAACGAATGACTCGAATTAGATAAAAGAAACAAACTAATTAGGTTAAAACAAGAAGAAAATATTTTTGAATGTTATGGTAATGTTAGACCACATTGTTCTTACCTGGTTATGACAAACGTCGAAACAATATTAAAATGCGAAAGCAATACTCCCTTGGGTAATCCCGTGGTTCCGGAAGAAGCCAATATGACGGCGCCCATTGACTTGGAATACCCACCGTATGGCTGGAATTCGTGTATTTCCTCAGTGCCACCCTTCAGGGCAAAATTTACAAAGGAACGAATCGACTCGCTTCCATAGATGTCATTCGTTGAATCCAGGACGATGATTCTTTCAATATAAGGCAGTTTAGATTTGAGATCAATAAATTTTTGTACTAGTGCCTCTGAGGAAAACACCACCTAAAACAGAGGAATTTAATGATGAGCAGGTCAAATTTTTGTAAGTTGTCATCATGGTATGTCTAACCCTTTAGGTAATAGACTTCTCCGAGATGGATACTATTCAGTTCCGCCCAGTTAAACAAAGCTTTCTAAATAAATTGTGGCACACTCTAAATATAAATAGACAGTCGCGAAATAAATTTCTACCTGCTAAGGCCTGTGAAGCTCTTAGCTCCATTTTTATATATTTAAATACTACTTAGTGAGTGTGACCCTTGAATTTTAATCTTACTGGAAAATGCTATTTACCTATGGTAATTGCTACGTGGGTTATATCCCCTATTTAAGCCTTTCTGCTCAAGTCATATAAAATTGGTGGAGGCTGTCTCCCTAGCAGATATACTTACCTTAGGTTTACTTATATTTAAACAATGCTCCAACTCTATAGGTGTATAATTATGGTTCAAAAGAGCTATTATCGATGCGTTAAAAAAAGAAGCTAGTACAGGAACGTAAAACTGAAGACTATTTTCACTTGACAGTGCAAGTACAGTATTTTGCTGGTCGTATTTGTTAAGTCTTAGAGCTTGAGCTAGGTTGACACATTGCTGTAAAAGTTCAAACGTGGTAATTTTTTCATCGGTAAAGGCATTCACCTAAAAAAAAATTATTTTTTGATAACAGACTCTAATTGTGCTGAAAGTAATCTATCGATTCCAAAGGCATTGGACACCGTTAATTCTAGGGAAATCTAAGAATCTGATAAAAAATATCTGCTTTGGCGTAAAAGTCTTGGACCCATGTAATTCAATGTTGCGAAATACCCGCCTTAAGGCCGCTTGACATGGAGCAATAGACTTGCAGTTGCATACAAGATTAGGGTGCCTGATATGACATCTATTGTATAAACAAACAAATATATCTCATTCAGCGATACTAATCTTGCATGCAATTGCAATTGTATTGCTCCATGTCAGCCGTCTTCAGCGAAGAAGAAAAGAATCACGTTACTCTAAAAGGAAACTTAATATAAAAAGCCCCCTTTCTACGTGCAGGCTTTTCAAAAACACTTCCGTAGCTTTAATACGGCTTGTTATATAAAAAGCATCGAAGTAGGAACACCTTGTACATTTAAATTGTTGTCTCTAACTAATTCAGTAAATTTTTCGTGGGTGTGGCCTATTGCCAAGTTAATTTGGTGGGGTACCACAGATCTGTAATAATAGAAAAAAATCTTACCATGCAAACAGAGTTCTTTTCAGCTTTACAAAGTGCAAAATACATCTCTTGTCCAACAGTTGCACTACTAAGTGGATACAATCCATCATCTCCCTTTAACACAATACTATTGTCTTCTTGTGTCATTTTGGTTAAAACAATTTCCTCCCCAAATGTTTGTGTTTTTATGTAAGCAACTCACAAAATCGTTCCACTGGGCACAGAAAAAGGTCTATTAGTTTTAAATAAACCGCACTTTGTACTTGATTCTGCATCACTTTATCAGTATTTTCAGTTTATATTGTTTTGAAAAAACATTTATACGTTGATCTCACTGCTTATTCAGATAAGGAACCAAAATATCGTTATTTAATATCGACAAAAACATAAATAGTTGTGGTTATACTAAAACTGGTTTGCAATAGCTTTGTATATACCATTGTGGATATCGTCATCAGTACAACTTTTACATTTTAATGGGTGTATTACAATACATCTACACTGATTTGAATTTTTCTAAATTGTAGTAACGCAAAATGTTATACCTTCTTATCATCTGCTTGAAACTTTGGCTGTGTAGAGATCTTCGTTCATCATGAGATGTTTTTCTTTAAGCTATCACATTCATTACCCTAAAATTCGACTTTTATAGTTCCCCTTCTGCCACTCTTTTTTATACTTTTGGGCTTTTTTCTATTTACTTATTTGTTGGGCTTTTATTACTATGGATAATATGCCCTAGCTATATGGTTCTTCATCTTTTATACAGCTATTATGTATATGCTCGTTCAATTTGCATGTTTAGCACTAGTAAGTAAGGTTGTATCTAACCTGCATATTTTATTCCTAACTTTACCATATAATAGAATTTGCTGAAATTCTTTGGTTTTATTTACAATCTGTTACGCGCTTGAAGACAAAATAGTGAATGGAGTTCTTTATGCAGTATCATGGTGAGTTTGCTGACTTATTCCCTTATTTAGGCGAACAAATGCAAAGGTCAAAACTGTAGCATATTCGTCAGGTTTGGGTTTTGTTTTTTCAAAAGCGCTTGAAACTGTATAGAAATCAATGAATAGGCCATTTTCTAAGGCCTGTTGTTTTAATTGCACTGGATGCGAAATAAGAAAGATAATATTAGAAAACTCTTTTTAAACAAATTTTGTATTTTTTTAAATTTCTTGTTAGTATGAAGATATACATAAAAACAATTATCTGACAAAACAATCGTGTTAGAAAACCGCCTACTGCAGATGGGGAAACAAGGCAAATGGCAAATACGATTACTTTTCAAATTACCTATTAAACCTAGCCGAACCTACGAAAAAAGTCTGTACCCCTTGTCTCTCATAGCATCGGACTGTCTTGCTATGTGACCAAGGTATCTTAGTAGTAGTAGTAGTGGGCGGTGACCCGCTAGTCCAGCATGTAGGCGAGATTAGACCCTTTTTGCCATGCCCCAGGTCTTTCCCTTAACCCACTTTCTGTAGTTTATTTTTTTACAAATTCTTCTGTTCCTCGCTCAGGGTTGATGCTAACTCCGAATGCCTCTTGTCTCATCTTTGCGTAGGCCTTATATTTTGCCACGAAGTACATTGATTTCTCTTTACTTTGTCCACAGATACGGTCGTTCTCCACGTGTCATGTGCCCTTGTATCTTCAATACATTTAATTATCTAAAATATCCTAAAGCAATCGGTGTGAGTTAGTTGCTTAAGGATATTATTGGTTTGGTTGATCAGATTTTCGAAGATATTCGAAAAATGTTTAACTCTTGTATCTGTCCAATAATAAAACTTGTTGCTATCGTTGATGATTTAAAATAAAGTACAAACTAAAATAAGGTGCACACAGAGGCAGTTAATGAAATACATTTTAGCATTAAAAGGTGTGGACTGTGGTGGTGTGGATTTGATGGAAGTGGTAGGCGCTTGTACAATACTGTTTTAAACTGCTAATATTTACCTTAACATCAAGGGCGCGCCCAAGGAGGGGGGTGATCGGGGTCCAAACCCCCCAAGCCTAAGTGGTTATTAGATATTTTTCACATATTCCATAAATAAAATAAAAAAATGGCATGAAATACTGGTCTTGGCCCCCCTATGACAAATTCCTAGGTGCGCTACTGTCAACATTAGACTAGGCAAGGAGAAATTATTGGTCAACAATAGTGATATTGTTCGAAAATATTCGGCAGTGCTTCATCTTAAGTTTGTTTTCGTTCCATTCCGCATAGTTTTCGCCGAAATAATAATTTAAGAATAAAACTTCAGCTTTCCTCAGAGTAAAAAATGTGTTACAAATCTCCTCCAAATCTTTCCCTTAATTGTTGGCAGATCTTAAGGCACTTTCGGTTTTAGAACAAAACCAACATTTTTGCGAAAATTGTTGTAAACTGAACGTATCAGATTTTAAACTATTATGTCACAAAAAGCTAGCAAAATGTGTGAGTTGGGTTTTTTATAAGCAGTTTTTTATGGAATGCTAATTTTTTTGTCCCTTCTGTAACGTGGTAGGTTTTGCCATATTACTTACCCAAAATCTATTTACTTAAATTCTAAGATAAATCTGAAGGACAACTTAAAAATAAAAAACAAAGTTAAATATTAGGTATTTTAGTACGGAAGGGACAAAAACTAAAAAGCCACAATTTATGTCATATAACAAAGGTTATACCTACCTAACTAGTCTGAATTAAAAACTCTTTTTATTTCACTAAAAGAAACACTAGTATTATTAAAAAAGTTATTTCAAATATCAAAGCTCTTATCTCGATTTTTTTATTTTTTACTGATTAAAATGCTTCAAAGTCTTACGTGTAAAAATTAAAAAATAGATAATGGTCAAAAATATAAAATGAGAGATTATAAAAACAACTATTTTTCAGCTAAATTCCACAGAAAAAATTCAATGTCTCATTCTGTAACACAGAATTCGGTTTGGTTTAATCAATCAGTTCGGTTCAACCAATAATAATGTATATCTGTAACACCGAAAAATAGTGTTACCGAATGGAAATGTTCGTGTTACAGAAGAAAAAAATTTATTACATTTTAGCATTTTCCGGCCAAGTCAAATTTATACGACAACTTTTTTAAGTTTGTTCAAGGTTTCAAAGGCTTTGTTTGGAAAAATGTTGATGTTATTACTTTAATTACGTTAGACGTAAGATAATCCAATCCACGTTACAGAAAGAAAAACATCATTTGCCTCAAATATATAAATTTTTATTCATCAAATACAAAACGATTTATTATCAATAATTCAAAAACATTGTTCGTCGCGAGCCTCTATAGCCCACTACTTGTTCAGGCTAAAACTCTAAGTTGCCACTATTTTATTTTTTAATTCATATTCCATGTATAAAATATACCAAAAGCTATATGTTTACAAATTTACAGCCTTTTAATTTTTATAAAAGATAACTTTCAGTTATTAGCTCCATTAGTTGAAGGCAATATTTGTATTTAAAATCATAAGAAAACTCTATTGACTCGTTACCGACGGGACATTTTAATTTTTCTAATTAAGTGGCCACTTTAAGTGGTTTCAGACCTGAAATGATTCGTGATCTTCATAACAAAATTTAAAATCTTAGATAAGCCTTTAAAAAATAATTTTTTTAGTCTGTGACAGCCACAATTAGGTGTTCTTCAAAAAAAAATGTGGCTTAGGAAGGACAACTTTATGTACTCATCTCAAATTCATAAAAATAATCGTGTCAAATTTTAGTTTATATTAAAATGTCAAACCTCTACAATCTTTTTTATTTTTTTTACTGTTAAGCGCACTCGCAAGGAGATCCCTATTATGCTCGGCCAGTGCGCGGAAATGTTGGTTTTGAAACGGTTCAGGTTGTAACCTGCAGGGAAAACTGTCGCAGGGAGTTTATTCCACAGCGATGCTGTTCTCCAGAGATATGAATTCTGATATAATGGGGTTCTTGGTGCCTCTATTTTGACAGTAAATTGATAGTTACCGTCTGTTTGACGTGTTCGCCTAGTAGGTGCTACTTCTTCTCAAATGCACGTTCAACCATGTACATATTTTTTTTTGGGTCAAACCGTAAAGTTTTGTAATCAACATGTATGACGCACATGTTACCGATCGTCTATGACTAATTTTATTTACAGAAGGGTTTTTTTCTCTCCCTGAAAGTTATTATATTATATATAAATCACTTGTGATTGCGGAGAAAAGATTAGCATACTTTATGTTTTGAGTGTGGACGTCAGAGATTGTCTCCAACTCCAACTGATTTTGATACCCTTAACCTATGTAATTAGTTACATTAGTATTATTGCATTTGTTTACGATCTAAGCAATAATTCGTAAAATTTACAAGAATGTAAAATATATTTTAAACTCTGTTTAACCGTGGCTTCAAAAATGTAATAAAAAAATGCAAAAAGTTTTAAAAATTTAGTTATTTCAGATATAAAGAATCTCAAAAGGATTGTTTTAAAAGCATCCCAAGAATGCAAAGCATAATAACGAAAATATTTCTGATAATATTTCAAAACCTTTAGCTAGCAGGCTTACAAAGACACGAGAAAGTATAATAAATTCCTGCAATCTTCCTGCGAGTATTCTAACGAAAATCGATGTAAAACACAAAATCAAGAATGTTTCCGTTATCGCTATTCAACATTTTTATATCCAAGTTTCTCTATTTCTCTTACTCCCAAATAACTTAGCGTTTAAAAAGAGAATAAGAGATAGATAAATAGTACAGTAAATTGGTTTCAACTATTAAACTGACAGCGATCGTTAATGCAGGCTGCAGGAATGAGTGTAAAGCTTATACCGGTCATCTATCGGTGTCATTTTAAAGCTTGTTGCGTTAGATTGGAGCATTCGCTGTAGGATTAAATTTCTGCTTTCCTAATATAGTTTGAAGCGTTCCTTTGAAAATAAATATGTGGTTATAGGTTTCGTGCAAAGATGGTGGGATAGGTCTGTCGCCGAAAGAACAATGTAAAATGTTTCAGTTTTAAACTTTTTTAATATTTGGGTATGTTATATTTTGGAATTCTTTTATCAGCATTTGGAAATTGCAGAATGTAAAAAATAATCAACTTTTTTCACCAACCAATTAAAATTGAATTACACTAAAAATCAATTTCGAAAGTAATATCTATGCAGTAAGTCGAGCAGGAAACGATATTAAATAGATAGACTTATGTAGGTACCTAGGTATGCTTATTATATAACATAGGAACTATCGGCTGACAAAAACATGTCTGGTTAATCATTTCGCTTTTTCAAAAACGTAAATGCAATTAAATAACATAAACCATGTAAAGTTACTTCCCAAGAAGTTTTCAGACCCTTAAGCTTTTTCTCTGCAAACTCATCTATCAGTTTCTTATACTTCAATTTCTTTTGCACCACATAATTTACCATACATTTTTAATTGCAGGTTATTTAATTTTGAATATGAAAATTTGGTTGCCTTAGGCAGCTGCCTCGCTGCTTCACTCTTTGGCACGCCTCTGAGAGTAACGCAAAAAATCAAGATGTTCGCGCCAGTGGTTCAAACGGGATTTTTTGTACGGACAAAAAGTAAGTTAGTAAACAAATTATAATAAATCTTGTATTATATTGAAAAATGAAGGAAAATTATTTGAAATAACTTCCCTGTAAAAAGTACCCTTTTTTTAACTTATTTTATCAAATCGTGGCGTTACGCAGTTACCTACTCTTTCTACAAGAAACGTACACTAGTTACGTTCAAGCCTTGTTTAAAACCTTTATAGCCACTTGCATCAAACATACCAGAAAGTAGCACTTTCAAAAGTGTTACTTTTATTTTTAGTGTGGATTTGAGTGGTGGATTCAATTGTACAGTCGGGAATTTTTAAATGGCCGTTTTATTTTTTTTCTGTCAAAATTAATCAATTAAAGAAATCAAAAACAATAAATTTTTAAATACGTATGTATACAGACAGTGGTAAAGTTCACAATTTTTTTGGTTTGGTTTAAATTGCTTTTCCGAATTTCAAATAGGAATTTTTTTTATTTTCCAGAGCGGCAATTTAAAAAGTCCCCGACTGTACCAACAATTTTGATCGCCACTAACGAAAGTGGCGTTGCCAAATTTATTTTACTAGAAATTGCTTTGGCTATTGCTTATTTATTTTTTTGTTGAAAGTTTATTATTTTGTGCTTTTTAATTTGTTTTGCTAATATGTCGCAAAGACATAAAGACTTTATGATTAAGATTAGATTTTGTTATTTAGTTTTTGTTTTTGTTGTTTTTTATAGATTTTTTATAAATAAAACACTATAGTGGATAATTACTATTTTATTATTACTTTATTTATAAAATAAAAAGTTAAAAAATAAACATATATTTATTTATTCTATGTATTATATGCTCTAGGTTTTTTATAATTTCAGAATCCCTGTCACTCGGTTATTAGTGGGAATTTAAAGTTCAAACGAAAATTGCTCGATTTGGTTAAT
Organism: Aspidapion aeneum; assembly: GCA_963576565.1. NCBI lineage: Eukaryota > Metazoa > Arthropoda > Insecta > Coleoptera > Brentidae > Aspidapion > Aspidapion aeneum. Next base: position 59,937,973 of record OY755040.1, on the reverse strand, counting down.
TATGGCCCTTCAAGCTCTGCAACAGTTTTTATTGCTACCTCACTATATACAGGGCGCGGTAATGAGGTATTTTTTTTGAAATTTAACACCCTCTATATTTTTAATCTGACTTTCTTTTATGGTTTTAAATATAAATGTATATAGGATCTTTATGAAGAAAATGCGTTATACCTCAGAAAATGTTTTACATAGCATAGATATATTTTTTTAAACAGGCGAATTCAAGAATGTAAAAATATATGTATGGGGTGTTCAATTAAAATAAACTGAACTTAATGACAGACCCTGTATATGATGAGACGACAACACAAAAACTGTTGAAGATGGCCATAACTTACCAGATCAACCAGTTTGTTTGAACTTTTAACTTCCAATAATAACGGAGTGAGGTACAGGAATTGTGCAATTATAAAAAATCACCCTCTACGTACAATCCAAGCATTTAAAAACGCTAAAGGGTCCAGCGTCTGGTAATAATTGTATCTCTGGTACCCAGTGACGCACCCAGGAATATGTCTTGGGGGCCAGAGACCCCATAATGCCATATATTATGCTATTTAATTTTTAAATTCATGAAGTATGTGGAAAATATCTACAAAAATCCTTAAGCTTAGGGGGGAGGGGCAGGTCCCTCCTTGGGTGCGCCCATGGGTACATTATATTTTTTGGAATGGAAACCCAAATTGTACGAGGTCCAAAACCTCTACATTATTGGCGCAACGCAAACCTCAGTTAAAAAATTGTTGTCCAAATAGTGCCTTTATGAAAACAATTCGCCCAAATTGACACAAATCACAAAAAAACATGAAAGTTAAAAAAAACAACAAAAAAAAAATTAAAAAACAATCTAAATAACCCCACATTTGGGTTTAGTGACTGTTTTAGGGTCGGATATTCTACACTAACTAACAGAACACTAAAGTGGCGTTTTAAGTGACACTTTTCAATGGTGCAAGACTTTTAGTGGCCACTAACACTAAAGTGTGACCGTAAACGCTTGGTGCAAGTGGCTATTAGTATGATCATATTAATTAAATGAGCTTCATTCGGTATGTCGATAGTTAAACGACATATTTGCGGGCGTAAAGTAACATTTACGCTGCCCAAGGCGCAAAAGTACAATTTTATGCTCTTTTTTGGAAACCACAAAATATCGAAAAATGTCTGAACGTACAAAAAACTTATTTTATTATTAGGATTTTAATTTAATAAAAAAATTATAATGTCTCGCAAAGACTTTGTTAAATTTGGCTGAATCTATTCCTGTAAAGTGCAAGCATGAAATAACAATCATGATGCTCTTAGTAATTTAAGTAATTTTCTCATTTTCTGAGCAAATGACATCAATTGTTTGGGATTCCGCGAAAACACATTTTTTTCTAGACACAAAGGAATTCCGCTGTCCTAATGAAAGAGAGAGACTATGCGGCATCGGCCGCCTACATGTCACTGCGTCCGCATTCCTGCGAAAATTAATTATATTTTTTCCTTTTATTTTGTAGAAAAATATATTCCTGCAAATAAAACAAATCTGTAACAAATAGTAACTGCCTATCAATGTGCTTGACATAACACAAAAATACGGGTCTTTTTGAGAAAAATTCTCTCCAGATCTGCTTTTGAAAGTATTTATCGCAAATAAACACATTTTGGAAGGTAAAAGTCAGATTATCGAAGTATCCGGACTTCTAGAGCAATATTTTGACCTTCCTAGAGCGCGTAGCAATGGCTAGAGAAGGTATTATTTTCGACGAAATTTTTTTTTTGCAGATAACGCCGAAAATGTGTTATTTGGGTGTATTTTGACTTATCTTAGCAATATCGTCGTGTGATCTCTGTTTGTGTGCGTGTCTATATCGGTAACACTATATAGCTCCTAAGCCCTTGAACCGATTTTTATTAGATTTTTATGAAAAAAAAGTGTTCAATACTGTAACGAGTTGATTAGAATTTGGTCAAAATCCAATTTAATGCTAATGACAGTTTTATGACAGTTTCAAAATTGAAAATATGCTAACTTCTTAACAGAACATCGCATCAATATGCGGTTTTCAAAATGTAGTAGAAAATATTTTTTTTGCACCAAGCCTCAACTGGTTTTTACTTGCGTTTAATCAGAACTATACTGGACTTATTTTCATTTGCTCAAATAATTAGTTTGTGTCTGGATTACAGAGGTAAAAAGTGCAAAGTGTGCAGTTATTGAAGTGTCCGATTTGACGCATGTCCGGACTTTAGAAGTTGTTCACTATTAATAAAAAGGGCCCCCCACAAACTATCGACGTGTTTCGGGATTTTTTTCAATTTTTAACAGATCCCAGGTTATACGTTTTAAAAAAGACACATTTTACTTTATACATTAATTCTTGGAAAAATTGTCGCCAATATCATTGTTTCGGTTTCGCAAAAAACCTCTTTTTCTTTTATTCTAATTTTTATTATTTGTTCAGAACATTTTATTTTTATTTTTTTTAAACTCATATTTTGGGTTACAATTGGGTATAATTGGGTTGTAGTTTTACTCAATAGGTTAAGTTAAATTTAAAACTTACAAACTAGCTATAAACTATCAATTTGGCATAGTTTATTATTTAAATTCCAAACGCATTTAATAATATATTTCTAATTTTAATTCAATCCTCATATTACTACCGCCCTCTGCATATTTTAATTTAAATCGCGTTTTTATTCTTTTTAATAAAATTAGAATTCTAAATTCTTTTTATTAGAAGTGATGCGATTTTCCTATAGAGGGCGAAGAAACACGCCGCAAAAAACACAGAACCTAAAAGTGAGTCGCCATACAGACACGCTCTCGATCGGAATATTTTGAACGATCAACGCTTTTATAACAAATGGTGAACTCTAAAAACCATTAAATTCCTCTAAAACTCCAAACATTGAAACTCGGGAGTGCTGGACCGCTATAGAAGACTTCTGGCGAATCTGGTGCACCAGTTGGAAGAGATCAAGACATCACCGGTAAGTCCCTCTCCTATAAGATCGCATCATTAATATTTTTCTATTATTTCGCTCTTAAATAGTCATCATATACCAATATTATTTTTATGTCTCAATTAAATTTCACTTCAGAAAGGTACGATTTCGCGTGCGTTCGTATACCCTTCAAATGAAAGCGGAGGACTTGTTTAAATACAGTCCACTAGGTAAACCACAATTTTTGAGCTATCGGAGTGAGACATATTTTTGATCACTTCGATCGCCGGATTTTGATTTTTATTAGTTTGAAATTAAAAAATCATCCTTTCTAAAGTGAAACGCAGGTAATATTGGTAATAACATGAGGACTGTTTTTTACAAGAATTTTTAAATTTTAAAATATAAAAATATAAATTTATTTACTGCTCGTGTAGTAGGTAACGCCATATCAGTTTTTTTATAAAATCCTTGGTCTCGACAGTAGGCTAACAAAAAAGGTTTATTCGGTTGTTTTGGATCACTGATCTGAGGTCACCTCGCTATAAAGATAAACGCATATATTTTCAGGAATTCTTTCAGTGGTATACTGAAAAAATGACTACGTTTATATCGCTTCTATAAATATTTTTAAAAAATTATTAAAATATTTTAAAATTATTTTCGCTTTTAAAATGGCTTTGATTTACAGTTTAATTTTAATAAACGCTTTTTATAAACGCTTTTGATATTCGCTTTTAATATACGCTTTTATTATAATACAAAATGGCAGCTGAGAAAATCAAGAAAATTAAAGTTTTTCGAGATATGGAGGAATCCAATGTTAATGAAATTTTAGCAGTAGCCCTAGAAGCTAAAACTGACGCCACAAAACGCAATACTTTTAAAATTCGCTTTGAAGAACTTGATGATATTCGCGCGGAGTTTTCAAAAAAGCATTCTACTTTGCTAAATGAAATTTTTGCTGATAAAAATGAAGTCGAATCAGCTAGGAAAAAACTTCACGATTTTCAGAAAAGTGTCACGCAAATTCAAGAAATTTTTAATGATCTTTTTCAAACTTCTGCACAGGCTTCTAGTGGCAATCGCCATCTTACCATGAATCCACATTCTCCGGGTGGTTCGCAACAAAATGACAATATGTCTTATCATTTACCGAGGATCGATTTAATTAAATTTAATGGAGAATTGAATCAATTTCCAGCTTTTTATGATTTGTTTAAAAGCTTGATTCACGACAATCCAAATATTCCAAATATGCAAAAATACTCTTTGCTTGTTACAAATTTGGAAGGTCCTCCAAAAGAATTGGTCACTCAATTACCCCTCTCAGACGCGAATTATCCTATTGCTTTTGAACAATTAGTAAAACGCTATAAAAATGATCGCCTCTTAGCCCAAACATATTGGAATGCCATTGAAAACGCTCCAAAAGTTAATTCTGAAGACCCTTTAGCTCTCAGAAATCTACTTGATATATTTACAAAAAATCTCGAGGCTCTTAAAACAGTTGGTTTAGAACCTGATTTTTGGGATTTTATTTTAGCGCAAAAACTGCTTAAATCGGTTGACCATAATATTCAAACCCGCTTTGAATTTTTTCACGGAAAACTTACGGAAATTCCTTCCTATAGGAGTATCTACAATTTCTTTGATCAACATTGCAACGCTCTTTTTACTGTAAACGCTAGTTCCTCATTTAATATGCAAGTTTCTCTTAGAAATAAACCCGCAAAATCGCAAAATGATAATTTTAAAACGCAATCCACGCATCAATATAACACGCGACAATCTCCACGTGCCTTTTTTGGTACTAATAATTCGCCGCAAAATCAAACCCCTCAAAAATTAAAATGCCCTATTTGCACTCGCGATCACGCTTTAAGTTTATGTCCAAATTACGTTTCTAAGTCTCCTCAAGAAAGATTTAATTTTCTGAAGGATAAAAAATGGTGCATAAATTGTACTTCTAATATGCATCGCACTTTCCAATGCAAAAGCACACATTCATGTCGATTTTGCCGGAAACGACATCACAGTTCTTGTCACTTTAATACTCTCGATATAAACGCACCCACTGCCACTGAAACAATTTCAGGCGTCGCGACGTCCAGCAGCGAAGCGCGCATACAGCAACAACCAACGATCGAAAATTTCCAAAATAACGGTGGTGCATGCTATTCTTCTTATATGAATAATTCCGCTGTACTTTTATCAACCGCGATTTTTTAAATCAAAGATGTTAGGGGAAATTTTCAGACTGTTAGGGGAGTTTTGGATACTGGGTCGCAGCTCTCATTTTTATCCTTGAAATGTGCAAATAAATTAGGGTTACCCCGCGTATACGTGACTACTGAAGTCCAGGGGATTGGTGACACGCATTTACAGTCAAAATTGGCTTCTGTAAATTTAATTATCAGGCCTTGTAATGACACGCAAACTTTATCGGTTAATACTATAATTTTGCCGCAAATATGCTCTTCAGTTCCTAGCAGTGAGATTAAAATAAATGACTGGAAAATGGTTAAAAATTTGAATCTCGCGGACCCGAACTTTTATAGACCGGGAGCTATTGACATTTTAATCGGAGCTGATTTGTTTCCTTATATAATTCAAGATGGACGAATTTTTGGAAATAATCAGGAACCGATTGCGCTAAATACCATTTTTGAATATATTTTAATGGGAAAAGTTAATTCTCTCGCTACGCAGCAAATTTCACAATCATTTTTTTGTCAAATTTCAAATAAAATGCTAAATGATTCGCTTATAAAATTTTGGGAAATAGAAAATATCCCTGAAACGAAACGTATTCTTTCACCTCAAGATGATATGTGTGAAAAAATATTTCAAAATACGGTATCTCGTAATGATGAAGGCCGCTATACTGTAACTCTTCCTTTTCGCGATAATATTGAACCGATTTTTCCAAATAGTCGTGATCTTGCGCTAAAAAGGTTTCTCTCGCTAGAAAGAAGGTTAATAAAAATGCCGGAAACTTATAAAAAATATTCCGATTTTATGGAAGACTATTTAACACTTGATCACATGGAATTAATCGAAAACCGGGAAGTTACAGAAAAAAGTTATTACATTCCTCATCATCATATTGAACGCCCTGAAAGCTTATCAACTAAGCTTCGAGTCGTTTTTAATGCGAGTACAGTTATGCAATCAAATAACCAAAACCTCTCCTTAAATGATACTCTTTACGCTGGTCCTAAATTGCAAAAGGACATTTGCAGCATTTTACTTAATTTTCGATTACACGAAGTAGCTCTTTGTTGCGACATTTCTAAAATGTTTCGTGGAATCTTAATTGCACCTCAGCACCAGGATTATCAAAGAATCCTGTGGCGTTCTAATAACTCTGAACCTATTCGCGATCGTTTAAAAACTGACATACGGTACTACCCCCGCTCCTTATTTAGCTCTTAGAGTTTTACAGCAATTGGCTGAAGATGAAAAACAAAATTTTCCTCGCGCTTCTCAAGTCTTAATGTCTGACAATTTTGTCGATGACTTTGTAACTGGCGCTAGCTCCGTACAAGAAGCTATTTCGCTTCAAAAAGAGCTATCTTGTTTGCTTAACTCTGGAGGCTTTAAGCTTCATAAATGGGCTAGTAATAACAAAAAAGTTTTAGAAAACTTGTCTGAACCCGATATAAACCCAACCGCGCTTTCTTTAGATACGGACGAGACCACTAAAATTTTAGGTCTTAGATGGCAGCCTTGTTCTGATTATTTTTCTTACTCGGTAGAACCCTTGAGTCGCGAATGTACCAAACGCAATATACTTTCTGAAATTTTTAAAATATATGACCCTTTAGGTTGGCTCGCGCCAGTAACTATTTTAATAAAATGTCTAATTCAAGAATTTTGGAAACTTAAATTAGACTGGGATTCCGAAGCACCTGTTGAAATTATTCGACTTTGGGAACGTTATAAATCGGAACTACCCTTACTCAAAGATTTTCGCTTGCCTAGATTTATAAATAGTTTTTCTGGTAATGCACGCATTGAAATAATCGCATTTTCGGACGCTAGTAATAAAGCTTATGCCGGAATAGTATATTTACGCGTTATTTACAAAAATGAAATATCAGTTTACCTTTTATGCTCTAAAACTAGAGTTGCTCCTCTCAAATTTACAAGTATTGCAAGACTTGAATTAGCCGCTTGTAATCTTGTGGCTGATTTGGTTCACTTTGTTTTAACCACTTTTGAGTCCCGCTTGAAAATACATCAAGTTTTTGCTTTTAGTGACTCACAAGTAGCACTTTCTTGGATAAGAGTGCACCCTTCTAGGTGGAAAACGTTTGTTCAAAATCGTGTTACACAAATTCAAGATAAAGTACCACCCAAAAATTGGTCATATATCTCAACGTCACAAAACCCCGCAGATGTTGCTTCAAGAGGCGTTTATCCCAGTGAATTAATTAATCACAAATTATTTTTTAACGGCCCTGATTTTTTGAGAAAATCTTATGAATACTGGCCTAAAGACTGTGAACAAAATGACTCTCCTGAAACTCTTTTAGAGGAGAAATCATTGCCTAATTTAACTTTAATTGCAACGCAAAATACAGCTCCTAATTTTTTGGACACGCTTTTAATGGAAAACTCTAATTTTTCTAAAATGTGTAGAGTTTTAGCCTATGTTTTACGCTTTTTAAATAATAAATTTTTCTTAAAACCGCCTAATTTAAAAATTAATGAAGATTTTCTGACATTTGTTGAAATAACAAACGCAATTCATTTACTCATAAAAAATGAACAGTCAATTTATTTCTCAGAAGAAATTCACGCTTTAAAAAACAACTTAAAACTAAATAAATCAATGCAAAAATTAAATTTATTTTTAGATCCTCACGATTTAATCAGAGTAGGGGGCAGATTGCATCACTTCTCTCTGCAATATGACAAGAAACATCAAATTTTATTACCACGCAGGAGTAAACTCACCCTCATGATTATCGAACATTTCCATATAAAATATCTTCATGCAGGAGTGAGGACGGTACATTTTTTGCTTAGTCAATTGTACTGGATCATTGCCGCAAAACGCGAAATTGCACATGTTTTATCAATATGTATAATATGTTTTAAATGCAATCCTAAGTCGGTTCAGCCTATGATGGGTTCATTACGGTTTCCCCGCGTATCTCAGTTGAGAGCATTTTTGCACATCGGTGTTGACTACGGAGGTCCAATAAATATAGTCATGAGTCGACATCGTGGAAATCGTACTATAAAGGCTTACATATGTCTGTTTGTTTGCCTAAGTACTAAATGCATTCATATAGAAATAGCAAGCGATTTGACCGCTGATTGTTTTATTGCTGCGCTTCGCAGATTTGTTGCGCGCCGAAACTACGTATCCGATTTGTATAGTGATAATGCAACTAACTTTTTCTCAGCTAACCGCAAGCTTTTACAGCTCGATTCTACGCGTCCCATTAAATGGCATTTTATCCCGAGTAATAGTCCAAATTTTGGAGGACTTTGGGAGTCAGGAATCAAGTCAGTTAAAAAACACTTGATCCGCTTAATAGGACATCAAATATTAACCTTCGAAGAACTATACACTGTAACTTGTCAAATCGAAGCTATTTTAAACTCGCGTCCTCTCACTGAAATTTCTAGCGATACAAATGATATTTCCGCGCTGACCCCAGGTCACATTTTATCTCTGGAACCGCTAAGTGCCGTTCCTGACGCAAACTTTATTGATATTAAAATAAATCGTCTCACGCGTTAGCAGCTCCTCCAACGAATCCACCAAGATTTTTGGAGACGCTGGCAACAAGAGTATCTCCATACTCTACAACAAAGGAGTAAGTGGTTGGAACCCACTTCAACTCCTGAAGTTGGACGCTTAGTTATAATTAAAAACGATTTATTACCGCCCCTTCAGTGGCAACTCGGCAGAGTGGTTGAAATTTTTCCCGGTAAGGATGGGATAAATCGAGTAGCCTCTGTCAAAACCAAGGATAGTTTGTTAAAGAGACCAATCTCTAAACTGTGTCCTTTACCTATTGGCCCCTTGGAAAATGCATAGCATTTTCGGCCGCCAGTATGTTTCGGTTTCGCAAAAAACCTCTTTTTCTTTTATTCTAATTTTTATTATTTGTTCAGAACATTTTATTTTAATTTTTTTTAAACTCATATTTTGGGTTACAATTGGGTATAATTGGGTTGTAGTTTTACTCAATAGGTTAAGTTAAATTTAAAACTTACAAACTAGCTATAAACTATCAATTTGGCATAGTTTAATATTTAAATTCCAAACGCATTTAATAATATATTTCTAATTTTAATTCAATCCTCATATTACTACCGCCCTCTGCATATTTTAATTTAAATCGCGTTTTTATTCTTTTTAATAAAATTAGAATTCTAAATTCTTTTTATTAGAAGTGATGCGATTTTCCTATAGAAGGCGAAGAAACACGCCGCAAAAAACACAGAACCTAAAAGTGAGTCGCCACACAGACACGCTCTCGATCGGAATATTTTGAACGATCAACGCTTTTATAACAAATGGTGAACTCTAAAAACCATTAAATTCCTCTAAAACTCCAAACATTGAAACTCGGGAGTGCTGGACCGCTATAGAAGACTTCTGGCGAATCTGGTGCACCAGTTGGAAGAGATCAAGACATCACCGGTAAGTCCCTCTCCTATAAGATCGCATCATTAATATTTTTCTATTATTTCGCTCTTAAATAGTCATCATATACCAATATTATTTTTATGTCTCAATTAAATTTCACTTCAGAAAGGTACGATTTCGCGTGCGTTCGTATACCCTTCAAATGAAAGCGGAGGACTTGTTTAAATACAGTCCACTAGGTAAACCACAATTTTTGAGCTATCGGAGTGAGACATATTTTTGATCACTTCGATCGCCGGATTTTGATTTTTATTAGTTTGAAATTAAAAAATCATCCTTTCTAAAGTGAAACGCAGGTAATATTGGTAATAACATGAGGACTGTTTTTTACAAGAATTTTTAAATTTTAAAATATAAAAATATAAATTTATTTACTGCTCGTGTAGTAGGTAACGCCATATCAGTTTTTTTATAAAATCCTTGGTCTCGACAGTAGGCTAACAAAAAAGGTTTATTCGGTTGTTTTGGATCACTGATCTGAGGTCACCTCGCTATAAAGATAAACGCATATATTTTCAGGAATTCTTTCAGTGGTATACTGAAAAAATGACTACGTTTATATCGCTTCTATAAATATTTTTAAAAAATTATTAAAATATTTTAAAATTATTTTCGCTTTTAAAATGGCTTTGATTTACAGTTTAATTTTAATAAACGCTTTTTATAAACGCTTTTGATATTCGCTTTTAATATACGCTTTTATTATAATACAAAATGGCAGCTGAGAAAATCAAGAAAATTAAAGTTTTTCGAGATATGGAGGAATCCAATGTTAATGAAATTTTAGCAGTAGCCCTAGAAGCTAAAACTGACGCCACAAAACGCAATACTTTTAAAATTCGCTTTGAAGAACTTGATGATATTCGCGCGGAGTTTTCAAAAAAGCATTCTACTTTGCTAAATGAAATTTTTGCTGATAAAAATGAAGTCGAATCAGCTAGGAAAAAACTTCACGATTTTCAGAAAAGTGTCACGCAAATTCAAGAAATTTTTAATGATCTTTTTCAAACTTCTGCACAGGCTTCTAGTGGCAATCGCCGTCTTACCATGAATCCACATTCTCCGGGTGGTTCGCAACAAAATGACAATATGTCTTATCATTTACCGAGGATCGATTTAATTAAATTTAATGGAGAATTGAATCAATTTCCAGCTTTTTATGATTTGTTTAAAAGCTTGATTCACGACAATCCAAATATTCCAAATATGCAAAAATACTCTTTGCTTGTTACAAATTTGGAAGGTCCTCCAAAAGAATTGGTCACTCAATTACCCCTCTCAGACGCGAATTATCCTATTGCTTTTGAACAATTAGTAAAACGCTATAAAAATGATCGCCTCTTAGCCCAAACATATTGGAATGCCATTGAAAACGCTCCAAAAGTTAATTCTGAAGACCCTTTAGCTCTCAGAAATCTACTTGATATATTTACAAAAAATCTCGAGGCTCTTAAAACAGTTGGTTTAGAACCTGATTTTTGGGATTTTATTTTAGCGCAAAAACTGCTTAAATCGGTTGACCATAATATTCAAACCCGCTTTGAATTTTTTCACGGAAAACCTACGGAAATTCCTTCCTATAGGAGTATCTACAATTTCTTTGATCAACATTGCAACGCTCTTTTTACTGTGAACGCTAGTTCCTCATTTAATATGCAAGTTTCTCTTAGAAATAAACCCGCAAAATCGCAAAATGATCATTTTAAAACGCAATAAAACGCGACAATCTCCACGTGCCTTTTTTGGTACTAATAATTCGCCGCATCAAATCAAACCCCTCAAAAATTAAAATGCCCTATTTGCACTCGCGATCACGCTTTAAGTTTATGTACAAATTACGTTTCTAAGTCTCCTCAAGAAAGATTTAATTTTCTGAAGGATAAAAAATGGTGCATAAATTGTACTTCTAATATGCATCGCACTTTCCAATGCAAAAGCACACATTCATGTCGATTTTGCCGGAAACGACATCACAGTTCTTGTCACTTTAATACTCTCGATATAAACGCACCCACTGCCACTGAAACAATTTCAGGCGTCGCGACGTCCAGCAGCGAAGCGCGCATACAGCAACAACCAACAGTCGAAAATTTCCAAAATAACGGTGGTGCATGCTATTCGTCTTATGTGAATAACTCCGCTGTACTTTTATCAACCGCGATTTTTGAAATCAAAGATGTTAGAGGAAATTTTCAGACTGTTAGGGGAGTTTTGGATACTGGGTCGCAGCTCTCATTTTTATCCTTGAAATGTGCAAATAAATTAGGGTTACCCCGCGTATACGTGACTACTGAAGTCCAGGGGATTGGTGACACGCATTTACAGTCAAAATTGGGTTCTGTAAATTTAATTATCAGGCCTTGTAATGACACGCAAACTTTATCGGTTAATACTATAATTTTGCCGCAAATATGCTCTTCAGTTCCTAGCAGTGAGATTAAAATAAATGACTGGAAAATGGTTAAAAATTTGAATCTCGCGGACCCGAACTTTTATAGACCGGGAGCTATTGACATTTTAATCGGAGCTGATTTGTTTCCTTATATAATTCAAGATGGACGAATTTTTGGAAATAATCAGGAACCGATTGCGCTAAATACCATTTTTGAATATATTTTAATGGGAAAAGTTAATTCTCTCGCTACGCAGCAAATTTCACAATCATTTTTTTGTCAAATTTCAAATAAAATGCTAAATGATTCGCTTATAAAATTTTGGGAAATAGAAAATATCCCTGAAACGAAACGTATTCTTTCACCTCAAGATGATATGTGTGAAAAAATATTTCAAAATACGGTATCTCGTAATGATGAAGGCCGCTATACTGTAACTCTTCCTTTTCGCGATAATATTGAACCGATTTTTCCAAATAGTCGTGATCTTGCGCTAAAAAGGTTTCTCTCGCTAGAAAGAAGGTTAATAAAAATGCCGGAAACTTATAAAAAATATTCCGATTTTATGGAAGACTATTTAACACTTGATCACATGGAATTAATCGAAAACCGGGAAGTTACAGAAAAAAGTTATTACATTCCTCATCATCATATTGAACGCCCTGAAAGCTTATCAACTAAGCTTCGAGTCGTTTTTAATGCGAGTACAGTTATGCAATCAAATAACCAAAACCTCTCCTTAAATGATACTCTTTACGCTGGTCCTAAATTGCAAAAGGACATTTGCAGCATTTTACTTAATTTTCGATTACACGAAGTAGCTCTTTGTTGCGACATTTCTAAAATGTTTCGTGGAATCTTAATTGCACCTCAGCACCAGGATTATCAAAGAATCCTGTGGCGTTCTAATAACTCTGAACCTATTCGCGATCGTTTAAAAACTGACATACGGTACTACCCCCGCTCCTTATTTAGCTCTTAGAGTTTTACAGCAATTGGCTGAAGATGAAAAACAAAATTTTCCTCGCGCTTCTCAAGTCTTAATGTCTGACAATTTTGTCGATGACTTTGTAACTGGCGCTAGCTCCGTACAAGAAGCTATTTCGCTTCAAAAAGAGCTATCTTGTTTGCTTAACTCTGGAGGCTTTAAGCTTCATAAATGGGCTAGTAATAACAAAAAAGTTTTAGAAAACTTGTCTGAACCCGATATAAACCCAACCGCGCTTTCTTTAGATACGGACGAGACCACTAAAATTTTAGGTCTTAGATGGCAGCCTTGTTCTGATTATTTTTCTTACTCGGTAGAACCCTTGAGTCGCGAATGTACCAAACGCAATATACTTTCTGAAATTTTTAAAATATATGACCCTTTAGGTTGGCTCGCGCCAGTAACTATTTTAATAAAATGTCTAATTCAAGAATTTTGGAAACTTAAATTAGACTGGGATTCCGAAGCACCTGTTGAAATTATTCGACTTTGGGAACGTTATAAATCGGAACTACCCTTACTCAAAGATTTTCGCTTGCCTAGATTTATAAATAGTTTTTCTGGTAATGCACGCATTGAAATAATCGCATTTTCGGACGCTAGTAATAAAGCTTATGCCGGAATAGTATATTTACGCGTTATTTACAAAAATGAAATATCAGTTTACCTTTTATGCTCTAAAACTAGAGTTGCTCCTCTCAAATTTACAAGTATTGCAAGACTTGAATTAGCCGCTTGTAATCTTGTGGCTGATTTGGTTCACTTTGTTTTAACCACTTTTGAGTCCCGCTTGAAAATACATCAAGTTTTTGCTTTTAGTGACTCACAAGTAGCACTTTCTTGGATAAGAGTGCACCCTTCTAGGTGGAAAACGTTTGTTCAAAATCGTGTTACACAAATTCAAGATAAAGTACCACCCAAAAATTGGTCATATATCTCAACGTCACAAAACCCCGCAGATGTTGCTTCAAGAGGCGTTTATCCCAGTGAATTAATTAATCACAAATTATTTTTTAACGGCCCTGATTTTTTGAGAAAATCTTATGAATACTGGCCTAAAGACTGTGAACAAAATGACTCTCCTGAAACTCTTTTAGAGGAGAAATCATTGCCTAATTTAACTTTAATTGCAACGCAAAATACAGCTCCTAATTTTTTGGACACGCTTTTAATGGAAAACTCTAATTTTTCTAAAATGTGTAGAGTTTTAGCCTATGTTTTACGCTTTTTAAATAATAAATTTTTCTTAAAACCGCCTAATTTAAAAATTAATGAAGATTTTCTGACATTTGTTGAAATAACAAACGCATAAAAAATGAACAGTCAATTTATTTCTCAGAAGAAATTCACGCTTTAAAAAACAACTTAAAACTAAATAAATCAATGCAAAAATTAAATTTATTTTTAGATCCTCACGATTTAATCAGAGTAGGGGGCAGATTGCATCACTTCTCTCTGCAATATGACAAGAAACATCAAATTTTATTACCACGCAGGAGTAAACTCACCCTCATGATTATCGAACATTTCCATATAAAATATCTTCATGCAGGAGTGAGGACGGTACATTTTTTGCTTAGTCAATTGTACTGGATCATTGCCGCAAAACGCGAAATTGCACATGTTTTATCAATATGTATAATATGTTTTAAATGCAATCCTAAGTCGGTTCAGCCTATGATGGGTTCATTACCGTTTCCCCGCGTATCTCAGTTGAGAGCATTTTTGCACATCGGTGTTGACTACGGAGGTCCAATAAATATAGTCATGAGTCGACATCGTGGAAATCGTACTATAAAGGCTTACATATGTCTGTTTGTTTGCCTAAGTACTAAATGCATTCATATAGAAATAGCAAGCGATTTGACCGCTGATTGTTTTATTGCTGCGCTTCGCAGATTTGTTGCGCGCCGAAACTACGTATCCGATTTGTATAGTGATAATGCAACTAACTTTTTCTCAGCTAACCGCAAGCTTTTACAGCTCGATTCTACGCGTCCCATTAAATGGCATTTTATCCCGAGTAATAGTCCAAATTTTGGAGGACTTTGGGAGTCAGGAATCAAGTCAGTTAAAAAACACTTGATCCGCTTAATAGGACATCAAATATTAACCTTCGAAGAACTATACACTGTAACTTGTCAAATCGAAGCTATTTTAAACTCGCGTCCTCTCACTGAAATTTCTAGCGATACAAATGATATTTCCGCGCTGACCCCAGGTCACATTTTATCTCTGGAACCGCTAAGTGCCGTTCCTGACGCAAACTTTATTGATATTAAAATAAATCGTCTCACGCGTTAGCAGCTCCTCCAACGAATCCACCAAGATTTTTGGAGACGCTGGCAACAAGAGTATCTCCATACTCTACAACAAAGGAGTAAGTGGTTGGAACCCACTTCAACTTCTGAAGTTGGACGCTTAGTTATAATTAAAAACGATTTATTACCGCCCCTTCAGTGGCAACTCGGCAGAGTGGTTGAAATTTTTCCCGGTAAGGATGGGATAAATCGAGTAGCCTCTGTCAAAACCAAGGATAGTTTGTTAAAGAGACCAATCTCTAAACTGTGTCCTTTACCTATTGGCCCCTTGGAAAATGCATAGCATTTTCGGCAGCCAGTATGTTTCGGTTTCGCAAAAAACCTCTTTTTCTTTTATTCTAATTTTTATTATTTGTTCAGAACATTTTATTTTTATTTTTTTTAAACTCATATTTTGGGTTACAATTGGGTATAATTGGGTTGTAGTTTTACTCAATAGGTTAAGTTAAACTTACAAACTAGCTATAAACTATCAATTTGGCATAGTTTAATATTTAAATTCCAAACGCATTTAATAATATATTTCTAATTTTAATTCAATCCTCATATTACTACCGCCCTCTGCATATTTTAATTTAAATCGCGTTTTTATTCTTTCTAATAAAATTAGAATTCTAAATTCTTTTTATTAGAAGTGATGCGATTTTCCTATAGAGGGCGAAGAAACACGCCGCAAAAAACACAGAACCTAAAAGTGAGTCGCCATACAGACACGCTCTCGATCGGAATATTTTGAACGATCAACGCTTTTATAACAAATGGTGAACTCTAAAAACCATTAAATTCCTCTAAAACTCCAAACATTGAAACTCGGGAGTGCTGGACCGCTATAGAAGACTTCTGGCGAATCTGGTGCACCAGTTGGAAGAGATCAAGACATCACCGGTAAGTCCCTCTCCTATAAGATCGCATCATTAATATTTTTCTATTATTTCGCTCTTAAATAGTCATCATATACCAATATTATTTTTATGTCTCAATTAAATTTCACTTCAGAAAGGTACGATTTCGCGTGCGTTCGTATACCCTTCAAATGAAAGCGGAGGACTTGTTTAAATACAGTCCACTATGAACCGAACCGAACCGAACCGAACCGAACCGAACCGAACCGAACCGAACCGAACCGAACCGAACCGAACCGAACCGAACCGAACCGAACCGAACCGAACCGAACCGAACCGAACCGAACCGAACCGAACCGAACCGAACCGAACCGAACCGAACCGAACCGAACCGAACCGAACCGAACCGAACCGAACCGAACCGAACCGAACCGAAACCACAATTTTTGAGCTATCGGAGTGAGACAATCATGAAGTGGTCTAGAAAAACTGGACAATTGAACTGAAAAGCTTAAAAACTATATTAAGAATTGGCTTACGTTGCGCCACCTCAATATTGTAAGATGTAAAACAACTTTTTATATGAACTCAATTGTCGTTTTTTTGAGATATGCCACTTCGTGATAAATGGTTATTTTAAGGGGGCACTTATTATTATTATTATGGGAAAATATTCAGAAAAAGATACTTGGTTTTGATAAGTTGTTTTTATTCAATATTGTTGATTTTTTATTGAGAGCGTAGCTTGCGCTCTACTTTAGTGCAGTGGTATAACATTATACTAAATTTTATTCCAATATAAGAGCATACAACTTTTTTTGTGTGTTTCAACAAAAACATAACAGAGTCATTTTCTGGTATTGTTTTAAAAAACCCTCGGTCACGTCAATTTTAGCTCACACATATACTATACTATAGTAGTGTGAGCTTTGGTGATCCTAATTTTTTCGAGAAAAAAAAAGTTGCTCCGATTTCAAAAATTTTTATATATCTTTGCGTTTCAGATGATTTTGAAACTTTTTTGTTGCGCCGTCTGTCTGTCTGTCTGTCTGTCTGTCTGTCTGTATGTCTGTCTGTCTGTCTGTCTGTCTGTCTGTCTGTATGTCTGTAACGACCAACGCGCATAACTCAAAAACCGCTTGGCTGATTTTAATGAAATTTGGTACCTAGGCTGGGTCTTGGGTCGAGATTGTCCCATTTAAAAATGAACAAAATCCACCGAACACAAACCGAATAAAAGAGTGGGGGTAGATTTAAAAAATTAGAGTTTAAGTGAAAATATGGCTGCGCGGGCTAGGAAGGTAATAAAATAAAAAAATATTAAAATGTAATCAATCGCTCCATCGTAAATATGGAAATATGAAGGCAAATACCTCAAATTTTAAATTTTTTACATGTTTGTAAGGACATTCAAGAGACCTTTAAAACAAGGTATCACTCAACCCACTTGTTGTATTCAAAATTTAGAGGTAAGTAAGGAAGTGCATGCTACAAAAATTTCAAGATAGCCGAAGCCAAAAAGTGCCCTCCAAAATCGACGTGTCCGCGGGTTTTTCCAAATTTTATCAAGTAAAACCCGAAAAAGCCTTTGTTATGTTTTCGTTAAAACACTGCATTGGCGTACGCAGCGAGTGGCAGGGAGGGGCATTTGCCTCCCTAAATGTTGAAAATAATTTAATAATTTCCTAATTTTCAAACAAAACCATCATTCAATCTAGTTAGAACCTAAAACTTATTCCTACCTAAGGTAAATTCAGCTATTACCGCCCTATGCAAAGTCTTGGTTTAATTCTGCCCTACATTGGCTTTACAGTTAATTATCTTGTGAAATATTGCGAACTAAAATCGCGGGGTTGTACTTTTCTAAAGACATGTGGTGCAGCAACCAAAGAAACGCAAGAGTGTGTGTATCGAACGTACAGGCTAGAAGAAAAGAGGGTTTATTTGTTTACGTGTCGCGAAAAGATGTGGAGTGAAGTGAAAACCAAATTATTTTGGCAAAAATTTGACGAGTCGTTAAATACCGAGATGAATTCCAAGACGTGCGCAAGCGTTGATCTGTCACTTCTGCCAACCAATCAACTGTTCAGTATGGTTTTATACAGCAAAACTTTAATAATTCCCAGTTCTTTGATGAAAATTCGTCGTTTTTGTGCTGTGAAATTGCCGGTGACATGCAAGTTGCGTGACAAATTATTTAGTGCCCAATTTAATTTGAATAAACACTGTCATCGGGGTTCTACTGTATGTCTATGCTACGATAAACATTTTTTAAGATTTAGCGCATTTAAATTTGTCAATACTCCCATGACAAAACAAAATAAACGTGAAATGCATATAGAAGAAATACTGCATATACCTCAAAAAATATTAATCGCAGCACATAGATAGTGTATATTTTTGAAATCAAAAAGAAAAGACGAATCTTAAAATGCAAAAATATACAGGGTGTTCCCTCTCAAAAAATCGACTTCATTGTCACCCTGTACAGGGTGTCCCAAATTCGTTGTTTTTTTGTGGTGTCGGGTATTTCTAGGGGAGATAGAAAAAAACTGAGCCCCCTTTGCGACGCTCAAATTTTAAGAGAAGCCTAAAGGTGAAAACCACATTTAGATATAGCAAGCCGTTTTTAAGCTACGGAGTGTTTTTGTCTGCATTTTGCTTTTGTGTAAATAGCTTTCTTATAGATCTTTTCTTGAAGAATTGACAGATGTAAACGGTTTTTATTTATCTCTTTTGGTTTTTAAAATATTGCATAAAGTTGTTATTTTTCTTACAGAATACCTCTCTTTTTTCGATTTTTAAAATCAGCTTAAAATTTCCTTTAAAATGATGTATCACACTCAATATTTCAATTTTTTATTTTTTTTATTGTTTTCTTTATTTTTATTTTTTAATCAACTCTTTATTATTTTTTTATTTTTATAATTTTATAATATTAAAATATTTTAAACCCATTAAGCAAACTAAAATATGTGGTAAAAATAAATAAAAAATAATTTTATGTGAAAAACTAAACGTGACAAATGAAATTTAATTTAACAGTTCAATTCCTCTTAAAAAAGTGTCTTAAGAATGTTTTCACAGAAATAAAAAATATTAATAAATAAACAAGTTATAGCCCCCTTCCCAAAATGCAGACTTTTTAAAAACACCCCGTAGTTTAAAAACAGCTTGCTATATCAAAATGCGATTTTTACCCTTAAGCTTCTATTGAAATTTGAGTGTCGCAAAGGGGGATCAGGTTTTTTTAGCCCCTCTAGAAATACCCGAAACCCCCCAAAAACATCGAATTTGAGACACCCTGTACATGGTGACGGATAGAAAAAAATTATGTTGGCTTTTAAAGTTGTCATAAAAAAAAACCTACAATTTATTATAGCCCTTTATTTTCAATGATAAAGTTGCTGAGTGTTCCGGTTATAAAAAACCACCCGGTACCTACCTAAAATCATACCTAAAAATTAGAATTGACCATTATTTTATACCTTGAATTTTTTATTATACGTTAAGCTCTTCGATCTCGCGCCAATCCCGGTATTCGCGCCAATGATTTAAATTAGACATTTTGACGTTAATTTTGGCGCATGCTCCTTTGATGGAATTCATCTCGGTATTTAACGACTCGTAAAATTTGAATCTGCTAGGTTAAGGGATTTCTTTTAAAAAATATTCAAATTAACTTTAAAGGTGGAGTTTATTTATATTATATGTTATAAGGAGAATAAGGACTTCCAAGCAATAAGAATATCAACTTTTTTTATTAAAAACTAGAAATAAATAACAAAAAAAATATATTAGAAAATAGGGCGGTAATGATCCAGATTCTGGGTAGTTTTGTAATACCGCTCTATTAAGACAATAATCGCAATTCGTAATGTTTTTTAAGTTAAATTTTTCAACATTATTTTAAGTATATTTTAACTTTTTTTATATTAAGGGGACAAACTTCGACCGAAAACTTACCATTTGACAACACTGATATCGCATTTTTTGGCCAAATCTTTGTTCTAATAGAAATAGAAAACGAGAAAGCGGAACGCGTCGAAATTTTGTGGGGTAGTCTTTCAAAGCATTTTTAACAACCGTATCTTAGCAGTTTTTTGCAAAATCATTTTATTAAAAAAAAAAAGTTATGGCTAAAACACAACAAATATTTTAAAACAATGTTTGGCATTTCAGTAGCGTAGTTGTGTTATAGAAAACTGTAGTGAAATTGTTTCGATTCTTGTATTTTTTGAAAATGTACAAAAGAAAATCAAAAATCTAACAAGATACGTTTGAAGATTTTAAAAAAATCTTGCACATGAACAGAAATAATGTTTCAACTAGTTTTTTATAAAAGAGATCTATTAGGATTTACAAAGGCGTGCTCAATTTTATATTTGCTGCATGACACCAAATCAGACAAGAGCCATCAACCTTCTGACTGAAGCGCCACCCCCATATACCGGGGGCAAGTCAATTCGATTGAGAAAATTTAACTAAGATCACGTAACCCGGATTTTCACATTATTTTCAGATATTTTGAATAAATAAAATGTCGTTTAATATAAGTTAAATGATTATAAGAAGGTATTTAAAGACATACAATTTTTTCTATTTACAAATCGTTTTTTAAGGGCTGGCCATAGCGTAACAAACAAAATCACGGGATTACGAACCAATTTATAAGATAGTTTTTGATAATTAGTATATTGCTCAGTTAACAGAAAAGCTTGTGCTTAACTTCGCTGAAAATAAAGCCCTTTTCATTTATTTATTTATTTATTACATAGCAAGAGAAGAAAGTGACAAATTTCACACGAGCTTGAGAAAGTTACTTTCTGTCGAGTTATGGAGCTATTTTCACACGGACACTGTTGAACTATACTAATTTTTGTAAAAATTGGTGTTTAATTTTGCGTAAATCAAATGAAACTGCTTTTCCGCACATGTATGGGAAAGTAGTTTGTAACACATGTGCGTAAAAGTATTGTGACAGTTTCCATACATGTGCCGAAGTACTGAAAGTACTTGTCACACACGTGCGAAAAAATTTCTGCACACGGATGAAATTTAATGTTTTCTGAGGATGCAAATCGTGTAAAATCCAACATTTTTATATGTGGTCGCAGTTATTTACATAACCAGTGCGGAAGACGCACTAAACACATTCGTTAAGTATGTAGGTACAATATTTTTTCTACGAGGTTGTGGAAACAAAAGTAAAGTACTACAATAAAAACAACTCATTTATTATATTTCATTTACAATGATTGCCGAAAACTTTACTTCTTATCCTGTGCAGCATCTGTGGATCAGGAGATTTTCGTTTTCATCTTCTGGATCAATGATATCGGAAGGTCTTTAAATATATTTTGCTAGATGTATTTGGAGGCAGGCTCATAGGAACATTACGTGTTTCATCCTATTGTGGCTAAGTCTTCTTCGGGATTATCAGTATTTTCTATCACAGTAAATAAACACCCTTTTTGGTTCTACTACGTTATACCTCGCTCGTCAAAACGCACTATATAACGATTTTTTTGCATGAAAACGATTCTTTGGACTATTTTTAGTCGATTTAGGTACGGGAAATTAAAAAAAAAAGTTTGGATTTTTTAAAAATAATTAAAAAAAAAAAAACTTACATAGGGGTTTTCTTCGTCTTGTTTTGGTTAAAAAAAACCAACTTCTATCACTGCATCGTCAAATTTTGGACATACATTTGTAAAATAGCTAAAGATTATTTCATTTCACAATTTTAAATTAATCAAATACCTAGTTTTCCGTGTTTTTTTTGCGATTTTTTAACAAAATTTTGAAAATTTCTACAGTTGGCCGTTTCACAGCTATTTTCAGCGAACACCCAATTTTGACAATTTGACAAATTCATATTTTTTCCCCTTGGCCAAATTTTTCAAGGACATTCGGCCATATATTTTCCAATTCAATTTGCTTACTTTACAGATACAGGCAATTATTTATTTGGTGCAAAACATTCCTTAATTATTTGATTTAGTTTTAAAAGTTATTAAGGTAAGTTTAGAAGGTATTTAAACCTTAATTTTAGTATCTGAATGTATAGACATATGCATTTAGTATATACCTTCATTTTGCCCAGCAAGCCATGGTAATATATCTAGGCGTCTTTTCCTTCATTTGTTTTTGAATGTCAGTTGCTATCAACAATTATGGAGGTCGCAAGTATTTTTGATTTGAACAATATTTTACAGAGAAATGATAGTGAATTTTTGGAATTGCTCCAGAATTATTCTTTAATCCGATTGTCAATTCGTTGCAAAACTCGGAATTGCCGCCGAGTTTGCGCAATTCAGGAGCGCCACGACGGTACGCTTGGAAAAGTGTTCTACTGCCGCAATTGCCGAAAGCAATATAGTATTTTAACCGGCAGCTTTTTTGAAGGAACAAGAGTGCCATTAAGAACCATTTTTTACATTTTATGGAGCTGGTGCTGCGATGTAAGAGCGGGGTGTACGGCCGGTCTGCTTGGGGTGCCTCAGCAGAGCATTATTCAGTTCTATCGGTACTTCCGAGACATCTGTTCTTGGAAGCTACTGCAGAACCCGGATTTGCTTAGAATGGGTAAGTATATGCAATAAATAAAATAACACTGATCTCTTACTTTAATAACCAAGAGTTAAACAAGAGTGATCTACAAACTTTCTTTTATTAGAATACAATCCTAGCATTGATACGTAAAAGGGCACAACCTCCTCTAAAATAAAATTTTTAATTAGGGTTCTTTATTTTCAGGAGGAGACGGGCACATTGTCCAAATTGACGAAAGTGTCGTCACAAAAAGGAAGTACCATCGAGGGCGTGTGGTTCAAGAAAAATGGGTACTTGGAATGTATGATGTTACGCTGAAAAAAGGGTATGTGAGATATGTCGAAAATAGGCGCAGTACCACCCTACTTCCTATTATTGAGGAGATAGTGCTTCCTAATTCCGAAATTTGGACAGACAATTTTAGGAGTTATTGTGCAATAAAAAATTTAAGAGGCGTTTCTCCGTATGTCCACAAAACCGTGAACCACAGGCGCCACTTTCGTGATCCGATAACTGGCACATGCACCAATAGCATTGAAGGGTATTGGAGCCAGTTAAAAGGTTACCTAAGGAGGTTAGGTGTGATGCAGTCCCCATTTTTACCTGAGTATATAGACCAATTTATGTGGCGTCAATTTTATGGCAAAACACCGGCCGACGCATTTCAATTTATAATTACTCAAATCGCGGAAAAATATCCCTTTTAAATTACACGTGGAGAGAAACACCTTTTAAATTTTTTAATGCATAGTTACTTCAGTGTGCCTGCATGTTTGTATGGGTTTGTAGGTATGTGATATGTTGTATGTCAGTCATTATGTATGTGTGTTTGTATGTGCTTTTGTATATTTTTTTATGTTTATGTAGTAATATATTGTATTTCAAGTAACTTTGAAATTATGTTGATATTATTTTTAGGCACTGATAGGTAAGTTGCTGGCGTTTCTAATTCGAAAAATATTTACTTAAAAACCTTTAACTTTATTTTTAATTTTTTAATAATTCTGGCAGTAAAAGATTTTTCCTAAGCGTACCATCGTGGACTCCTGAACTATGCAAACTCGGCGGCAATTCCGAGTTTTGCAACGAGTTAACCATCGGATTAATCAATAATTCTGGAGCAATTCCAAAAATTTACTATCATTTCTCTGTAAAATATTGTTCAAATCAAAATTCCGGCAGCCCACTATCATCTTCAGTTTAATTTTTCTATAACATTTTTAGCTGAAAATAAAACATAAATGATAATAACATGTGTTTTAATTAAATAAAAAACATTGTTTGCCTATATACACCTAATTACTTTTATATACTAACCTATAGGTACTTAAGCTGACCACACACACTCTTGCATAGGCCGAAGAACTCGTATCATAGGTTTATTGCGACTTAAAGTAATTCAGCAGGTGTCAGCTGGAGTTCGGTTTGGTTCGGTTCGATTCGGCTTGGCTCATTTAAGTTCGGTTCGATTTGTTCTCAGGTTAGGTTTTTAGTTTTGGTAGAGCAACTGTTCGAGCGTTTGCGAAAAGGGCGCGCCGTGTGCCTAGTCGCTAGACCAAAAAATGGTCTCCCCACAACTACTACTAGGTTAGGTTTATTGTGACTTAAAGTAATTCAGCAGGAGTCGGCGCAGCTCCTGCTGAATTACTTTAAGTTCGATTCGGTTTGCTTTGGTTTGGTTCGGTTCGGTTCGATTTGTTCTTAGGTTAGGTTTATTGTGTCTTAAAGTAATTTAGCAGCGGCTGCTGAATTATTTTACTTTCAGTTCGGTTCGGTTTTGGTTCGGTTCGGTAAGGTTCGGTTCGGTTCGGTAAGGTTCGGTTCGGTTCGGTTCGGTTCGGTTCGGTTCCGTTCGGTTCGGTTCGGTTCGGTTCGGTTCGGTTCGGTTCGGTTCGGTTCGGTTCGGTTCGGTTCGGTTCGATTCGGTTCGGTTCAGTTCGATTCGGTTCGGTTTGGTTCGGTTCGATTTGTTCTTAGGTTAGGTTTATTGTGTTTTAAAGTAATTCAGCAGGAGTCGGCGCAGCCGACTCCTGCTGAATTACTTTACTTTCAGTTCGATTCGGTTTTGGTTCGGTTCGGTTCGGTTCGGTTCGGTAAGGTTCGGTTCGGTTCGGTTCGGTTCGGTTCGGTTCGGTTCGGTTCGGTTCGGTTCGGTTCGGTTCGGTTCGGTTCGGTTCGGTTCGGTTCGGTTCGGTTCGGTTCGGTTCGGCTGGGTTCGGTTCGGTTCGGTTCGGTTCGGTTTGGTTTGGTTCGGTTCGGTTTGCCTTAGTTAAGTTCGGTTTGTCTTGTTCTTAGGTAAGGTTTGTTGTGTCTTAAAGTAATTCAGCAGGAGTCGGCGCAGCCGACTCCTGCTGAATTACTTTAAGACACAACAAACCTTACCTAAGCCCGACCCGAACCAAACCAAACCGAACTCCTGAATTACCGTTTTTGTGGTTTACTTTATGTAAGGTCAGGTTAGGCTGATTAGAATGTTCGGCTGTGCTGATTTTTACATCATCTTTATTATAAATAACAAACTATATAGCTTTCCGCATCGTTTTTTCCATTATAAATACTCAATAAACGATTTTGGACGATTTTACAGAGTCAAAAATGTGCGACCAATTAAATGGTTGGAGCCAGATGTCAGGTAAAACGTTAGATTTAAAAAATATGGTGTACCCATATTTATATGCGTAAATACATTTCTAAAAACACAATTACCTTTTTTCGTCCCTTGCCAGACAGTTGGTCACCTTATTTTGGCTAATTGACCATTTGGATCAAGTTCAGTGGGTTGTGAGCCGCCCGTTTTATCTCGACATCACAAACGTCAAATAACCTCTTTATATAGCAATTTGTGTAATTTTTTACTAATTTTTTAATTTTGAAATTTCAAAAGAAAATGTGAAAAATCCGCATTTTTTTTTGTTGAAAACGGTATAAAAAGACCTAAACTTATTATTAAAAAAAAAAACACGTATTTTCCAGCATCGAGGTATATCGTAGTAGACCCCTTTTTTTCTATTTTTATTTATAAGATGAAATGTCATCCCCTGGTTTTTGACAAAACAATAGGCTTTGTTATTTACTCTATTCTTTTATTTTTTCTGTTGCTATTGGAAAACTAGCCGCCCACTTGTGATTTTGGGCAAAAATTAACGTCAGTGTCAAACTCAAAATGTCTTGTTTTTTGTCATCCCTAAAATTTTAGTAAGGCCCACAATTTAGAAACCGAATAGGTGTCCCTAGGACTCTAATATGTAGTGCCACCTATTGACTGATATTTAAATATTTTGCCTTGTTGTCATTTGCGTAAAAAATTAGCTGAATCGAATTTGTCGCCTTAATATATTATAGTATAAAGTAGAACAAATAATAAAATCATATTACGCCCATGGCTTTTCATCCAAAAATACTCAAATTTTACTGATCTTGGTGAAACTCATTATTAAAATGTCATCTTTAATCTAAATTTTTTCAAATAACAGCCACAAATTTAAAATTCTTAAAGTTGTCATAGGAGGCTAAAATTTTGCACCTGAACATAACTTTTAATTCTAAACAACTTTTTCTTGTACAAGTTTTTTCTTTTTATTTAAATAAGGGTACTTTACTATTATGCAAAATATGTGTGTTTGTGTTCTATTCTGTATACTGTGCATGGTAACTTTGATTGGATTGATTTATTAAA
This sequence comes from Aspidapion aeneum, assembly GCA_963576565.1. NCBI lineage: Eukaryota > Metazoa > Arthropoda > Insecta > Coleoptera > Brentidae > Aspidapion > Aspidapion aeneum. The sequence continues at coordinate 59,911,585 of OY755040.1, read as the reverse complement.
CAAATTTTTGCACACACTGTATAATAATTAGTTTACTTATAAATTTGTTTCACTTCTTCACTCATTCACTTTATCTACAAAATTTAATGATTGGTTATCTCATTGCAATGAAATGAAAATAAAGGGCGGTAATTGACAAACCATAGGGCGCAGTGGCGTATATAAGGAGGGGGCTGGGGGGCCCAGCCCCCTGGCCCTTAACAAAACTGTCTCGGGCCCACTCCGAAACTTTTTTCTATATACGCTACTGATAGGGCGGTATTTATTTATTTATTTATTTATTTTTCAACGGTTACGCCATTTACAAAAGAAAATAGAAAAATATAATTAAAAGTTCCTATACAACATAGGTACCTACTAAAAACTAAAAACTAAAAACCAAAAATACAAACCAAAAGTCAACGTTTTACAATTTTCAAACTGTTTTTAAATTTGTGAAAGCTGCCACTAACCACAAGATCAAAAAAAAACATCGAGAAATTGCGTTTTCGAGTTTTTTCAAAAAGCATATATTTTTTTAAATCGAACACCCTGTAGTTTTTTCTGATTAGACTTTAAATTCAAAACCAGAATAGTTTTGATATTTTTTAAAATTAATCAGATATTTAAAATTCAAAATTATGCTTAGTCTGCTTTCTACCAAAAAAAATTCAATACTTGCCTTAGACTAATTTTAAATTTAAAATATCTTCCCCAAGTTTAAGATTTTTGTAAATTTTTTCCACATATTCCATAAATAAAAAGATAAAATAGCATAAAATATGATATTATAACAAAAATATTTCATGTAAGAAAAAGCCAAGTACGCGAAAATGGCCAAGGTCTCTAATACAAATTACAAAATGAAAGGTTCTTACTAGTTTGGAATTGTTTTTTTTTGAAACTATGCTATTGCAGCCAAACTTATTTATGTTAAATTTAGCACTGTACCTAAGAGTAGCTAAACTAGTAAGAACCTTTCATTTTGAAATTTGTATTAGAGAACTTGGCTTTACTTTTATCTCAATTCTTTTAACGGAATACCATGTTCGCGTACTTGGCTTTTTTTCATGAAATGTTTATGTTATGATTTCACTTCTTTTTTAAAGGATATGGATAATATTAAAAGTTTTAAAGTAGTAAATTATACGGAATATTGGTCAAAGCTTTTGCAATGCCTTATTAAAAATTTTGAGGCTCTTTAATTTTTTCTTATTGTTTTATCATAGTTCCTATTAACCTTTTAAAGCTTAGCTGTCTAGCGTTACTGGAAGTGGACAATGTTACTTTTACATAATTACACATTTCATTACATTACATTTAGGGAAGAGGGCAGTAAATTAAATATGTTGGTGTTTTTCCTATAGTTTTATCATAGTTCCAAAGCTTACCTCTCTAGCGTTTCTGGAAGTGGGCAAGGTTACTTTTACATAACTTTACATTTATAGGGGAGGGAAGTTAATTCAAATTTTGTTGTTTTCATAGTCTTATAATATTTCCTATCAGTCTGCCAAAGCTCAGCTCTCTTCCGCTTCTGGAAGTGGGCAATGTTACTTTTACATAAATTTACATGTATAGGGGAGGGGATTAAATTAGAATTTTGGGTTTTTTTAATCAGTCTGTCAAATTTCAGCTTTGTAGCATGTCTGGAAGTACATGAGTGAGTGAGTGGCAATTTCGAGGTTTTTTAAATTTTCGTAACTACTTCACTACTTTATGGAAGTCCATGAAACTTGAAGGGGTTGTTAACTCTATAAAAATCTACGACTGTGCAAAGTTTGAGTTTTGTAGCTCATTCCGAAGTAGAGTTTTAGTCAAATGTGGGCTGAAATGTTTTAAGAAAAAATGGTACAGCAGTTTACGCCTCAAACTGGCCGAACTGCCGTGCCCTCAGATTATGAGGCCTTGGGCTTCGCCCCCCCGCAAGTCATATTTCTCGGTCCGCCACTGAAACAGCATCGCGAATCTGCCAAAAGTTATAAACACTATTTTGGCTGAAGCCAGCACACAGCACGAACCAATCCAAACCTAACCGAACAGAACCGAACCGAACCGACTAAACTAAACCACAACACTGCTAATTAGGTTTCGTTAAGTTTGGTTCTGATTTATTCGGTTCAGTTAGGTTAGGTTTATTTCAGTTCGGTTCGGATCGGTTCGGTTTAATTCTGTTCGGTTCGGTTCGATTCTGTTCGTTTCGATTCTGTTGGGTTTTCAACATTTTCGTTTTTCATATTTTCTTTTTTTCGGTATTTTTTGTTTGCGACATTTTGTGTTTTTGATATTTTTTAGTTTCGATATTTTGCGTTTTTAATATTTTGTAATTCGATATTTTGTGTTGTCGATATTTTGTATTTTCGATATTTTGTTGTTTCTATATTTTCGATATTTTGTATATTCGATATTTTGTGTTTTCTATATTTTGTATTTTCGATATTTTGTTGTTTCGATATTTTGTATTTTCGATATTTTGTAGTTTCGATATTTTGTGTTGTCGATATTTTCATTTTCGATTTTATGTTCCGATATATTTTCGCCCTTCCATGCTGGGTGTACAGCGTGTCCCATTTTCGATGGGTTTAAATGGGAAACTCGGTTGTTATTAAAGATATCGATTTTCTGATTGCACCTTGCCGTGCTCTTTTTTGGATCCCTTAAAAATGATTTAATCAGATTTTTGCTACACCCCGTGGTTTTGCTAATACAGGGAGTTTTTGAAAAAATTGCATTTTTAGTAATTCCTTGTATCTCGCTTATTTTGCAAGATATTTTCATTCTGTGAAAACTTTTTTGTGGCAACTTTTTTAGAGCAAAATAATGACGAATTCAATTTTTTTAAACTATTGTTTAGTTTTTGAGATATGGTATTTATCTTTAAAAAATAAATACGGACCTGGATTTTTTTTATTACTATTTTAAATGGTTTTATGCTATTATTATCATAAAATAATAAAACTTTATTTTTTTTTTGATTTAGTGTGAAAAAAAAATTATATTTAATATTTTAAAAAAATTTTAGTCCGAACCTGGTTGTTTTCAACGTAAATATAAATTAAAAATTGCAAGCCACACTAGTTGAATGATTTTTTAGTTTACCTGTTTTGAAACGTTAATTAAAAGATTTATAAATAAAGTAAAAACGTTAAAAAGTTACAAAATTAATATCACAGTAATTATTTGATGGTAGCACGGCAACTCATAAAATTTACTTCAATATGGTCAAACAAAAGCGTCGAAATGACATTGTAATTTTACTTGTCGTTTTTCTGAGTTTAGTGAGTTATTCTAAAATGGCTAGAAATTATTAGAAATTATTCAAGCAACAAAATCCCAATAATTAAACAGCAAAAATATATTTATGCAAAATGCGTTAAGAAAACACACATAATGACTTACACATAATGACAATCAGTTTGAACAATTATATCATTAACGAAAGGTTAGTTATTATTTTTTGTAATTCGTTATATTTTTGTATTTGTCGTAGACTTTTTCAAAAAAATCTTTAAATTAACGTAAAACCATTTTAATTTGCCAACTGTCAAAACAGTTAAATTAAAAATCATTCAACTAGCAATATTTAATTTATATTTATGTTGGAAATTTCCAGGTTCGACCTAAACATTTTTTAAAAATGTTAAATTGAGTATAAATTTTTTTTAACCTTAAAACAAAAAAATATTAAATTTTAATATTTTGTAATCAATAAAGCATAAAGCTAATCAAAATAGTCATTCAAAAAATCCAGGTCCATAGTTAATTTTTTTATGATAAATACCATATCTCAAAAACTATACAGTATTTTAAAAAAATATTATTTTCTTCTTAAAAAGTTGCAATAAAAAGGTTTTTACAGATTAAAAATATCTTCCAAAATGAGCGGGATATAAAGGATTATTAGCTTAGCTTGTATTTTTTTAACATTTGAATGTAATGTCATTTTAACTCCTCCAACTTTTTGTTTTTATTATTTTTTAAACATTTTTACCACTTGTGTTTGTAATAGGATTAACTTTTTTTGATAATCAGGATTTTATTCAAATAGTGTAACCTCTTTTTAGCTCTGAAGAAGGTGAAAAACCATCACCGAAACGTCAGCAAAAAATTAACAAAAACAGACAATAAAAAAAAATTACCGGTCCAAAACCTCGTGATTTTCTTCTACCTACAATAATTTCTGGACGTGAATATCACAAAACAAATTATTAAAAATGCAATTTTTTCAGAAACTCCCTGTATTAGCGAAACTACGGGGTATAGCAAAAATCTGATAACACCATTTTTAAGGGCTCAAAAAAACAGTAATGTACACCTGAAATTTGTTATAGAAGAAAATGGTAGAAGTAGTAGTAGAGCAAGGAGAAGCTTTAAGCAGATTTTCAGAAGAACCCAGACGTTTCGTTTTACTGTAATAGGTTAAGATTTAAAAAAAATGATGTGTGTTTATGTTAGTTTTTTGTTTAAAGTATTTTTTGTTTATTTTAATAAATAACTGTTTTATTTTTAAGTTTTGCTGCATTTGCCCTTCCCTAAATTTTATGCTGCGTACGCCCATGACACTCTGTATGTTTGTATAGATCGAGTGTTTTCATATGGGCAAACGTTTTTTCAAACGATTCTATACATAAAATTTCGACTGGTCTGTACTTTCCATTCATCTATTCCAACATTTTCCAGGACCCTGCCTGTCTCTCCGGTCTCCATAAATCCAATATAAACGTACGGAATGGGTGACACACAATACAAAAGACTCCGTGAGTCGAGTTGTCTGCTCGAGGATACACTTGGCACTTGTTCTCAGAATCAAGAAAAAGCAGAATGACAGACTTATCACAATGTTAATCCTCAGCCGTGAAGATTTTAGGAACTTATTTTGTTTGTGAGCAAATATCGATAAAACTGTTCCTTGATCAATTCTAAGCAAAATTTGATATATGAATAGAGGGGAGGGGGGTTTCCGATGGGTTTAGGCGCAAAATGCAAAAAAAGTTATGAATTCAAGGAACTTTTTTTCTTAGTAATGCATAGGAAAGCTGCACCTGAGCAAAGTAAAAAAATATTATGACTAATCTCTAATTATAGGAAATATCCCTCGCAAAATTGCCAAAAAATGAAATATTCAATTTTTCACAATTTTTCCAGAGATATTTTCCATATTTAGAGATAAGTCATACTATTTTTTTATACTTGGCTTGAATTTTGTGACTAAACTCATCGGAAAATAGGAATGGTTTATATAGACATTTTTTCTTAGAATTGCTCACTGAACAATTTTATTAATCTGCTGACAAAAAAAAAATAATTTCCAAAAAATTTCACAGATTCTTCTACTATTTAGTTGTCAATATAAGTCACGAAATTCCACTTACTAATTTGGCTTGATTCATTTAGGGGAGCGCTGGGAGAATATTCCCTTCAAATTTCGCTGCTTTTTAGAAAACCACTAAAAATAAATACCTAAGCCGAACCACGTTTAAGTGTTCTTCGCGCCCATCTACACGACAAGCAGGCAGTTTATGCCATTTCGATGCATCGTGATTTTTGGATTATTCCACGTCTTTGTTCTAATATTAACCAGTATTAGAATACACTTTTAACAAACGGTTTCTGTATTTTTAGATTGCTAATTATTATCAGTATTAGGATTAGCATGCGCACGTGACAAAACCCCTGACAAATTAAACTTTATAATGCAAGTGACTTCCAACCGGTTTAAATTTAATGAAGAGTCTCCAGCATTTGTGTCATCTGAAGTTCAACTTTATTAAGTACACCTTAACTTATTGCTGAAGTTTTTTTTAATGGTTAGTTTCTTTTCGTGAGATTTACACATGCATCAATCGGATAGATTCCAAAATTATGGATACTGGTTAGTCATATCCATGATATAGTTATTTATTTAAATTTTGTCCAAACCCTCCCGATGCTCCCCTACCCTTGATCCACGCTCTATTTCTCTCTATCTCTAACAGAAATACATAAAGATACGATTTATCGTTTTCTATTAGTGGAAGAGGGAAATGGAAGTAAGCGGCATGAAGTGTAGACCAAGCCTTAGAGATCCTATATATATGAAATACTATAAAGAAATAAAGACGTGACAAACTCATCAAAGTTGGTGTCACTGGATCCTCGAAGCCCAAGAAGACTTAATTTCTTGATCCAGTGACCCTAATCAAAGTCACAGAAGCTCACGTTTTTCGGTTGTTATTTTAACAAGTTTATTATCGTTTTTTTTATTATACGTTTTGTCAAAAATCGTTTTATTTTCCGACGTTTATGAATTAAATAATGGGCGGGAGGTGCGTCTGTTTCTAAACATTGCTAAAGTATAAAACACCCATGATTTTCATCTTTGATTTTGGGTTAAATAAGTTCGACTTTGTTAAGTTTGTAGCGTGGCTATTTCTTTAAAATATTTTAAAAATACGGGGTCTCTAGATTCATCTATATAACATCTCCAGCTCTACTGCCTCCGCAATGATGGATCTAAAAGTAAGCAGATTACGGGTACTTGGTTACATGGATGGACGGATTAGCTTAGATCCTATAAAATACCCAGTTAAATTTTCCATTAAATGCTGGACGTCGAAAAAAGAGGTGCCCAGATATAGATTTAAGAAACAAAGAAAGGAAGAGCTGTAGTGCCAAAGCTAATAATGATGAACTGTAGATGGAGGTAACATTACAATAATATCCTAAAGATACAAGCAAAACAGAACCCAGCTTGCTAATAAAAGATACTGGGTTTCAAAATATGAGGTCATAGTTCCAAATAGAGTAAGTATATGGCTGCAAAAGTGGACAATTCTTAAAAAAGATAAAATAATGTAAGGAACTCTCCTTAAATTACGTAACGCTCTAGGGGGGGGGGGAGGGGGTTTTGGCCTTGCGTTACTCTCAATATTTTTTAATGTATTTTTTTCTTAAAAAGGCGTTACAAGGGGGAGGAGTGGGGGTCAAAAATCCTAAATTTTTGCGTTACGTAATTTAAGGACGTCCCCTAAAGACAATTAAGAGAAAAGAAGCTTTAATTACAAACCATATTATTACATCGTTCGCAAATGCACCAACAATAGGAGATCACCTATTCACATTCATATAGAATGGATAACAAATGGGGGGGGGGGGCAACATGTAGATGAAAGACGAAGTGAGTAAATAAACATGGGGGGGGGCAAACATGTAGATGAAAGACGAAGTGAGTAAATAAACATAAAAAAGTAAGGTGATATTGAAAAATCGGGATTAGGTGATCAATGTTCAAGTCTAAATTTTTGCATAAGAAGTCGCATCGAAGTTTGTATTCGACCAAGCACGGACATACCGAACATATGGAAAACAATGCTTAAAGTTTAGGGGTCGGACCATCACACTTGACTACCTGCAGTAGCTTGTAGACTTGATTGCATTGTTAATGGTGCATTACATTGGGCGAATGCACTAGCTAGCCGCTGGCGACTTAAGTCGCCCGCTAGTGAGCGAGTTTATACTCCCAGAATGGTTTACAAATACATACAGCGATTAAAAACGCAGTTGCGCTGGTCGCTCCTTCCCACATGTCTGCGGACTACCTGCAACGATTTTTACCAAGAACTGCTATTACACTTGACGACTTTGCTTGCTAGATACTAAAATATCCGGCGAATAGCGACTAAAGTAGCCAACCGGGCTACTTTAATGCACTTAAGGGTGCATTACATTGGGTGAATTTACTAGTTGGTCGCTGGCTACTTAAGTCGCCCGCAGAATGGTTTACAATTATATACAACGATTAAAAACGCTGTTGCGCAACAACTATGATGCCCACCCGAATGACTTCTTCCGACATGTTTGTGGACTACCTGCAACGATTTTTACCAAGAACTGCTATTACACTAGACGACTTTGCTCGCTAGACACTAAAATATCCCGCGAATAGCGACTAAAGCTACGTTTACATTTGGAGAGTATACTGGCAGCCACTAAACTTGCCATGTGTAAACTACATGAAAGTACACTTGCTAATCTCCCGTAAGTACTTTTCAAGAGTTGACGGGCCGGCTAGTTTAGTGGCTGCCAGTACATTCCTCCAGTAAACTCTCCAAATGTAAACGTAGCTTAAAGTAGCCAACCGGGCTACTATAGTCGCAGTAGCGACGCGAGCAGCGAGTTTGTTATTACACTTAGGTTTTTTAGTCGTGGCTACTAAATTCGCCAGCGACTAGCTAGTAAATTCTCCCAATGTAATGCATTCTTTATCTTTTTTAGTCGCGGATACTAAATTTGCCAGCGACTAGCTATAGTAAATTAGGGCAATGGAATTTTGTCTTCAAGTTTCAAACAAAGAGTCCAAAGCTCAAAAGAGGCGAATTCTCATGGACGTAAAAACTCGATGTTTGAGGAGGATAAGGCCAAAAGGCCTTAAAAAAAGTAAATTCCATCATCTGACGGAAAAACAGAAAATATTGTCTAATAGGTTTTAGTAAGCATTCAATTTTGTCGTTAATTTAATTCTGTGTACTTAATACATGTCAGCAGCAAACGCGTAAACTCGGTTAGGAGTGTAATATTTTTTTCCTACAAAATTTTTAAATGAGGATATTATGGGGTCATGGTGCAAACAAAAACCCAAAAAAGAAAACAGGAAACTGGATCTATAGGGTTTGACAATAGAAATGCTTTTCCTAAATAATATTTCCACTTTATATTCAAAAAGATAAAACATCAGTGTGATCAGACAGCAGATTTTCAAAATGGCATAAAGTGGAAGGGGAGGAGTTTGAATGAACAAATATACAGGGTGGACCTCTGAAAACTTACAATGGCTTAATTTTAACAGCAAAAAAGATAACAAAAAAAAAGAAATACGGTTTCTATAAAATTAAAGGCGAATAAATATGACTTATTTTTCAAACCCCGTTAGGCGCCACCTCTACTTACTTCAAAATCTTAAACGGCAATACCCCACTTTTGGCACCTTTTTGGAAAGCTTATAAAAAATGCTAAACAATGATCATAATAAAAGTAAAATTAAAAAAACTACCTACCCTTCAAATAAAAAAAATTGCTAAAAATCTATTTTACAAAAAAAATTAATTGTTCAGCATAAGTTATAAATAAAGTATTGAAGCGACGCGACGCAGCGAAATTCAAATGAAGTATTTTTCAAACCACCCAACCTACCCCTCAAGGACCACCCTCACTGACCTGTAGATTTTGAATAGAATTACCTTGTGGCCACGGTCCGTAAATAAACCGGTTGTCTGATAACTCGGTGTCATGACGGCCGTGACGTCAGAGCTACATCACAGTTTTGCTAGGAATCAGCAGTCAAATGGTGTTTATATCATAATTTCGTCTTTTGCCAGGAAATTTTGTACATTTCGGATCTTGTCGTCTTGTAAGTAGTTTATATACCTGTTCCATGCTTGCTATAATTGTGTTAAAGACTAACTAAAAGAAATTTTAGACTAACTAAAATAAATTTAGTGATCTACTTTATCTTCTGTTTCAACGTCTATAAAAAATATGTTTGAAAAATATGGTTTAGTTTATAATGTAGGATTTTTAGCACGAAAGCATCACAATGAGTTTCCTGAACTTGGTTGCTATACATATGAAAATGAACCAACCAACATGCATTCATATGCCAAGCCACCTTGGGTGCAAAGCCTGTCTTATAGAGGCTTAACTGAGCCTTCACTATCATGGAAAGAAAACGTTAACAAAATGGACAGTGGAACAAGGAAAACTGATTTTTCTACAACTACTAATTTAGACTTCTACGTCACTTTAAACCCCTAGGTCATGGGATTCCGACTAAAAATCGTCCTAAATTTTAAACTACCTACTCACGTTTTTGTTAATTTTTTTGTTAAAAATGTAAAATTTGATCATATTTAAGAACGATATGACAAAATTTTATACGATTTTTAGCTTCAATTAGCTATTAGAGCGAGTTTTTTAGGGCAATGTACACAAGGCTGGATAAACCGTTTAGTACTAAATTTTCATATCTCTTTTATATTTTAGCATGTAGCTTTTAAACGATATTTGCCTTGACGAGGAAAGTAAAAAAACGATCTTCAGATTAAAATCCAAATAAACTCACATGCGATTTGTTTATTTGCAAATAATCTTTAAATTAATACAGTAAAAAATGTTTTTATTTATTTATTTATTTCAATACTTTTAAAATACAAATATAAATTAATCACGATTTCTGTTGTTAGTTCGCTTTCTGATTATGCGCACTAGTTTAAAAAATCTGTGACTGTTGCTTTTGAGATTTTATGCAACTAAATAATTAGTTGAGGAAGACAACAATTTGGTTTTTCCTTTAATTTGTAGATTAAAAAGTAAAGCGGGCTGTTGAAAAAATCAATTTTTAAACCTTACAGATAAAGACAGCTTAATAAATAGGTAGCTACCTAAATTTCACATAATTTGTAATATTATTGAAAATTTAGACAGAAAGTTTAATAAAGTCTCAAGTAGAGTAGGGGACAATTCGCCGCGGATAATTCGCCGCGGGGACAGTTCGCCGCGAGATTTTTTGTTTTACGATATTACTATTAATTGTTTAAACCGTTTTATTTAACATGACGTCATATAAAATATTTGTTTGATCATAACTTTTTTCAAACTTTTCCAAATAGGTATTTGGTGACTAGTATACAATTCAACATTTGTTTTATTATAAAAATAAATAAAATGGCGGATCCAAAATGGCGGATTTTTCCATTTATGAACCGATATGCATCAAACTCAAAACTTTACGATCTTTCAGGTCGCTGATTATTATTTTAAAAAAAATCAAAATGGCGGATGAAAAATGGCGGGCTTTCCCATTTATTAACCAGTATGCATCAAATTCGGAACTTTGGGGTGTTTCAGGTTCCTAATTATGATTTGTAACTTAAACTTAAAATAAATCAAAATGGCGGATACAAAATGGTGACTTTTTCCATTTATAAACCGATTTGCATCAAACTCAGAACTTTGAGATCTTTCAGGTCGCTGATTATTATTTTTCACTTATACTAAAAATAAATCAAAATGGCGGATCAAAAATGGCGGAGTTTTCCATTTATGAACCAAAATACCAAAATATTTTGCTTTAAAATTCCAGATTTTTTTGTAAAAAAAGTGTAATTTTTTTTTAATTTCAGTTTTTTTTGTACTAAAAAGTTTAAAAAAATGCATTGCTTTAAAAGTATATGCTATATATTTTGTGCTAAAAACTATGTCTGCTGGCCTGATAAAGGCCGGTGTACCACCGCCGTGCTACTAAATCACTTATAAAAATGAAATAGAATAATAATCAGCGACCTAAAACACCCCAAATTTCCCCGTTTGATGTATATCGGTTCATAAATGGGAAAATCCGCCAATTTGTACCCGCCATTTTCATGTTTTTAAATTTGAGTCAAAAATTGTATTGAGTTACCTTAAGCGCCGCGACGTTTCAAGTTTGAGGCAAATCGGTTTATAAATAGAAAGGCAGAATTGTGGATCCGCCATTTTGATTTTTTTAAAGTTTAAGTTAGAAATCATAATCAGCGACCTGAACACCCTAAAGTTCCGAATTTGTAGCACATTGGTTTATAAATGGGAGAGTCCGTCATTTTTGATCCGCCATTTTGATTTTTTTAGTTTAAGTTAACAATAATAATCAGCGACCTGAATGATCGCAAAGTTGCGACTATGACTCAAATCGGTTCATAAATGGGAAAATCTACCATTTTTTATCCGCCATTTTAATTTTTTTTTAGTTGAGGTTAGAAATCATAATAAGTAACCTGAAACACCCTAAAGTTTCGAATTTAATAGAAATGTGAAAGTCCGCCATTTTGATTTTTTTAGTTTAAGTTAAAAATAATAATCAGCGCCCTAAAAGATCGCAAAGTTCCGAATTTGGTGCATATTGTCCGCCATTTTAGATCCGCGAGTTTATTTATTTTTCTAAAAAAAAATGAACCAAATACCTATTTGGAAAAGTTTCAAAAAAGTTATTATCTAACAAATAAGGAAATTTTTTATATGAAATCAAAAAATTGTATTTAATTTTGATAAAACACTTAATACATATAAACATAAAATACAACATTTAGCTTAACCAGATTTCGAACAAATGATATTTGAAGTAAATATTCAACTGCATTAAAACATTAATTTGGCTTTTTCATGATACTGAAAAGGCTATATATATGTATATATAAATTTCTTCAAAAATTAATATAAATGTCAATGTAGCCAGCTCATTCGCTTCCTTGACTCAATCTTCCTTAAGGAAAGCTTTATAAAATGAAAACGGTGAGAAATCCTTGAGGACGCCCCGCAAACGTCCGTCCTTAAGGCTCGACTACAAATTCCACCCTAAATCAACTCAATATAAATATACATTTTATTGAAAGCGTTTGCGTTTTTTAGTGGCGTATTTGGAAAAAGGTTTTAGGGGGCCGAGATAATTTTGAGGGGGGGAGACCCCATGAGGCCGTATGTTATGTTACTTTATATTTGTATTAATTAAATATGTGAAAAATTTCTAAAAAAACTATTAGCTTAAGGGGGGGGGGGTTCCCCCCTTATATAAGTTACTGGCTTTTTTAATCCATTTTGTGTCCAATTGAATATGGCGGAACGCTTGTAGCAGTCATTTTCCATTAATGGTTTTAATACGCTCTAGCCATACAGATATATTTAAGATGTACGTGCACCGAGATGACAGCAGATGACAATTCTAGTACTTAGTCCAGCAAGTGTCAGTCAAGTCACTTTTACGTCATTTTAATAAATTGAAAAATTTTAAAATTTTTTCAGTTTTGTTTTGTTTGTGCAAGTTATATAATAAAAATTACGAAATTAGAACACATTTTCCGACAATGTGAAGTTTGGGAAGTAAATGTAAATTGAAAAATGTAAGTAATTCACTTAAATATTGCTGCATTTTCACTTAAACCTCGTTCCCTACAAACTTAAACCTATAGTTTAAACCATTTCTTTTCCGTTTTTTCCGTTTTTTTTACAAAATCCTTGCAGATTCTTATTTAAACCGGTTTTTTCCATTGCGATATAACCTATGTAGTTAAAATTAGTCCAAACTTTTATTAAGTTTAAAATAAATTCAGTTAAAACGTTTCACAAAAGATAAACTAAAAGTTAAACTTAAACCTTAAACTATCTTAGTAAATACCGCTGTGCAAGTTTAACGACTGCATAATCAAATAAGAATGATTTGTGTAGAAAAATGTATTTTTAGGTCCACCAAAATAAATATTTTTTAAGGCTCCACGTTTTTATATTAGTTTGGTAAAAGCTGGGTTTAATAGAACCGTTTACTTTAAAAGATGTTTTAACTGTTTTTATTCATAAACAATCCACCTGTCAAAATTAACTTCATCGGTAATTTTTGGTTTTTCAGATATTACAGTTAGTATTTTTTATGTATAAAACTCTCTTTAAAAATACGTTTCACAGTAAAGATTTTAATTTTTTTATTTTTAACTTTTTTTTTAAATATTTTTGTATTTTTTAATATTATTTATTATTTTCTAATTGTATTTGCTTAAGTGAGCCTAAAGGGATTAAAAAATAATACACAAGCAGTTTTGACATGCTTTGTTGTGTATGATTAATACAAAACTCGTTTTTCTTCGAAAAAATCTCTTTTTAGTAAATTATTAATATCTTTCATACGGGCAACTTGTAGCAGCAAATTTTAAAGTTTTTCTAAGAAATTCTATATTTTTATAGAATTTCAGACATGCCAACCAAAACCCATCATCTGATGGTTGTGCAAAAATTCTACGTACCTCCCACTACAAGACCCATTTTACGAGAATTTTATACACCACAAAATAATGACGCAAAATGGATTTAAATCTGGATCAAATGGCCATACAAATATGGTGCTTTTAACGCGTTCCTTGAAAGGAAAAATGATGAAGTTCTTTCAATCAAATCATAGTTTTCTCAAGGCCTACTGGACTATCTACTCTTGTTAACTAAAGGTGTTCTGGAGTTTCAATATGTTTTCAATTTAACCCTTTTTGGAGAAAAATCAGGTGCAATAGCCCACTGTGCACTGATGGAACGATTGACATTGATTTTCAAAATGGCCTCTTTTAAACACTTCTTTTTACAAAATAATCCCATGACTGTTGTAAACTAATGTGATCCCGTCCCGCTATATTGATTTAAAAAGAGAGAGTAACTAGCTGGATGATAATTTGTGAGTAGACCACTGTTAGATTTATAAGGCGCTTTACTAATTCATTAGTTTAAAAAAAGTAAATAATTGGATTATATTGTGTAAGTTCAATGAATGAAACGATAAGATTTATTATTTTTTTCTGTAATAAGATTGGTGGTACGTTCCAGAATCATATTTTCTGTCGGGGTGCCAGTTTCAACGTGCTACATCACAGTCAGCGTCTTATTACCTTAGCACCTGAGTAAAAACGCTTGACTATAACTTTATAAATTAAAATCCAAATTTAAAAAATCTTAAAAGCCTCTTGCTTATAATAGTCCTCCATCCATAAAGCTTGATAGCGCAAACTTAGCGTCTCGTCGTTACAAAGTTTCTGAGTTTTCTTTTCAAAGAGCTTTCCTAGTGATTTTAAAATCCATTTTGCCTATCTTCTAAAAGAATAAAATCGTGTGCTGGTTTAAAAGAACATTAGCATTTTAAGCTGGAAAAATATTTAGGAAAACGTTTTGACACATAATTGCATTTTTTCCATGGTTTAGGACAATATGGCATCGGAAAAACATAAAATAGTGAAAGAAACTATATTTTATAAAATATATTTTTTTATGATTATCCTAGGTGTAGGTAAAGTATAAAAAATCGTTTGATTTATTTCCTATTTTAGGGTTAAAAGTAGTACTTTTTGTCCCTCATTTTAGGTTTAACAGTATCACGGGATAAAAAGTGAGAAACCAGGGAAAAAAATAAAAAATTAGGGATGAAAAGTGACAGATTGGGCCTAAGAAGTAAAAATTAGAGATTAGAGATAAAGGTAAAAATCTCCAATCAATCCTGACAACGTAACAAACCATAAAAATTCAAAAGTACGAAAAAAGTTATACTATAAATATTCGTGATAAAAGTATGTCTCTTTATATGCTCGTGCTATACAAACTTTTCGACCCGGGATAAAAAGTGCAACATTTATCCCGAGGCAAAAGATTTGTAGCATAAGCATAATGATTGCTACGATACGTGGACGGACAATTTCATTGCCAGAGTTATACCACAAAGAAAAAACCTATATTGGGGTTTAAACTATTTCCCGCACTGGAATTGGTGCTTTTGGGTTTTTTAAAGTGTGTTACTTTTTATCCCTAATCTGTTACGTTTCGTCCCTTGTTTTTACTTTTTATCCTTGATTTTGACTTTTGATCCCTGAGTTTTACTTTTAATCCATCACTTTTTATTCCGGAGATAAAAAGTAATACATTTATTCCCAAAAAGTTCACTTTTTATCGCTACAGTACCAAAGTGTATTTCCTAACAAGTGCGGAAAATGCCACTTTACCTCATGCGATTGCAGTTGGCCGACCATCGCGTCGCCTAGCGGAGTTAGGCCAGTGTAACAGGCGGCCTGTGTGACAGTGGTTCTGTCATCTCAAGTGTCCAAGGCTTAAACGTTCTGAGCTACCAATTTGTACAACGATTTGAAAATTGATATAATTATTAAAAGTTGCTATATGTTATTAAATTTACACGATCTCGAAAGGGAATTTGATGGTTTTTGGAGGAAGTTCTATGCTATAAACGTTTTTCTCAAATGTATAAGCAATGTAGGATAATCATACATACCTTTTCAATTTTCTTCCCGAAACAACACATTATCACTTCTTATATTTATTAATTGAATATCAAATTTTACTACTATTAAGCTTTTGTATTCAAATATTCACACTCTTTAAACTTTTAGGTTTTATAAACCTTTTGTATGTTTGTTGTAAATATTTTTATTTATCAACATTTTAAACGTTGATTGAATAGGTGAAACTGTTCAATCAACTGTTTAATTTACTTAATATTACTTGTTAGCTCCCGCTAAATTTCGCGGTTGTTTTTAAAATTTTAAAAACCACACAATTGGATGAAGGACTATGTGCATTTTTCGCGCATTGGACATGCGCACCAAGAATCAGCGAGATCCTTGTCAAATGCCTCGAGAAAATGGCGTGTTAATTTCTTTCTCCAACTATTTCAAATTTCTACACTTAAAAGTGCTCGATTTTGGTGTACTGAAGCATAGAACTAGAAACTTCAGCCCTTCAGCTACGTGGTGACATCATTAGATCCAGAAAGGGGCCCCTTGTAACGTGGAGAAATTGGCTGCAAATTGGTGAGTGCTTTGTCTATGATTGCCGTTGTGTGGTACCAACAATTAACCTATGGACGTTTGATTATTTCGTGATTTCGTATCAATATATTTATGTTTGTTCGCGCTTCATTTAATTAAAATATTTACAGTCCATTGCAGTTATCGTTTTTCTAACCGCGGGCTAACATTACTGTTTAGGGTTGGGATCTATTATTGAATAAAAATGCCGATTTTAGGGCAACGAATGCACAATATTTTGATGTTAAAAAACCATAAAACAGTTAAAAACGTTATTTCAAAACACTGGAAACAGTAATAATTAAAAGCTTTAAAATTAATAAACTCCAAAAGAAAAGACTAAAATAATTATGAATATTAAAGTTAACAGTTTTATACAAAGTTAAAATAATTGATAAATTTCCCCAGTTGAAATAAAACCCCCCTTAAGAAGTGTGAAGGAAAGCAAATCTAACTAAGGAATTGAAACGAACCAAGCCAAGCCCAACTAAAGAATCTTTGCTCCAACGACTTTCGAAAGTTTCCTGTCTGAGTCAAAGCAACCGTACGCTTGCAAGCACAAAAAGCTTGTCGTTGATTGGCTAGAGCTATACTCATCCTCGCTTTGGCGAGAAAGAGATAGCCTGCGCTTTAAACGCTCCACTAACAGACAAAATACCAACGCAAGCCAAGATGCGAGGACTTAAGCCTTGAGAAAATCGACAGTAGTTAAAATTACACAGTGTGTTTATAGTTTAGCAAATTTGTTGCCAGTTGCAAAATATGAATTATTTTGATGTTACTATCTCAAAGGACATATTAGCCGAATACAACTATTATAAAAATACAGCAGACCTGAAAACCTGCCAAAAAACAAGTCGCCGGAGTTGCCATAAATTTTACTAATTCTTAACCTAGTCTTGCATATAATTAATGCTTGTTGATGTCAAAAACAATATTTAATGAAAAATATTTAAAAACTTATAAATGGCAAAAATACCATTTATATTCAAATCCCGTTTTGTTACACCAGCAATCAAGCGCGGAAAAGAAACTTTTCACCAAAGTGAGGAACCATATTTTTTCTTCGAGCTTGCGGAAGAAATAAAAAATAAAACTAAAAATCCACACCACATCACGACACTTATGACTGTACACTTAATTAGTCAGTAAATTGATTTACCACTTTTTAAGTGATTACAATATGTTGCTATGGTCGAACATACTAAAATGTGATATGTGACCGAGATAACACATCTTTAGTTTTTGAGTTATTTTTTTTTCGTGTTCACACGAGTGACAACTGTATCACACTAGTGACTTTTATAAATATACTTGAAACAAAAATATCAAATATGCGAAATATTTTATTTTACAGAGTTAAATTATTTATTAATATAAATATACAACCAAATAAAAATAAATGGATCCATGACCTTCAAAAAAGGTTTTTTGCAAATATCTCAGAAACTAAAGCTCCTACAAAGTTTTTCGTTATAACACAAATTATTGAGCAAAATGTAGTCTACTACATTCCGAAAACCGCATATTGTGGCAAAAAATGTAAGCATTTTTAAAATATTTTAATTGTCAAAAAACTGCAATTAGCATTACTTGATTGTGACCAAAATCTAAACAGCTCGTTAGAGTGTCCAACGCTATTTTACCTGAAAATTTTATGAAAATCTGTTTTGCGGTTTAGGAGCTGGAGAGCATTACTGGAAAAGGAGCCAAGCGCCAAAACCTAAATTTTGCATTATAGGTGCCAAGCGCCTTCAATAAAAAAAAAACAGAATTCTGCCAACATTTTTAAGGGTATCTTTTAAACGATTTACAATTTAATCTTAACTATACCTCTGATTTTCCCAAAATATAAAAAATGGCGCTTGGCTCCTTTTCCAGTAATGCTCTCCAGCTATCGTGTTACGGACAGACATACACACACACAGAGATAGACATCACGTCAATATTGCTAAAAAACGGGCACCCTTATTAGCAAAAAATGTCACTAATGTGATATGATGTCAAAAGTGTTGTCAATAAAACATTTTAAAAGATCACACCAGTGATGTTCACACAAGTGACGTTTAGCTAAATGTCTAAATAACAAAGAAAGCAAAATTGTCAATATTACTGTATTTCACTGTTGGTAAAATGCCTCCATGTTGTATTTAAGAAACAGTTTTGAAAAAAAATATTTTACTATTTAATCCTAATATTTGTAGAAACATGT
This sequence comes from Aspidapion aeneum, assembly GCA_963576565.1. Lineage (NCBI taxonomy): Eukaryota > Metazoa > Arthropoda > Insecta > Coleoptera > Brentidae > Aspidapion > Aspidapion aeneum. The sequence continues at coordinate 59,893,048 of OY755040.1, read as the reverse complement.
GTGACACTTATCTCGGCCAAAACGTTAAAGCTATTTTAGCATCATTAAAACTTCACAAAAACTGAATTATATAACCCATTTCACTTTACATCCTTAAACTGTTCCTTTGGTGCTGTCCGTTTTCAGATAAATCAGATGGGTAAAGTAAGCAGTGATGGCAGATTAAAAAAAACCTGTGACTGCATGTGATCAGGCCAGTGACAGTAAAATTATTAACACTAAAAACTGATATCAACAAATATTTTTTAGAAATTAAAATTTTGGAATTTTGGTCCACTTTAGTAATCCCCAAAATTAATTTTATTATCTCGAAATACTTTTTTGTACTATTCGAATCTATTAACTTCGAAAATTACAGATCACACCACGTGACATGTCACATAGTGTGAACAGTTTTACATCCATGAAGACATTTTGTGGAGAATTCATTGCTGCTGGAAAATGTTAGCCTTTGGGTACACTGACTATAAACTTATTTTGATTTCAGAGAATAAGTGGTTTTAAATATACAATCAAATTACATGCAATGTGACCATTTTTCAAGAAAAACCCTAGTGGGAGTGGGTTTTTTCTTTCTCTCTTAGAAATATTTAAAAGCCCCAAAAACTTCGAATTTGTGACACCCTGTACATATCTTTTGAATTTTATTGATTTTACTTTTTTAATTTTGTAACATATTAAATATATATATATATATATATATATATAAATATATAAATATATATATATATATATATATATATATATAAATATATAAATATATATATATATATATATATATATATATATATATATATATATATATATATATATATATATTTATATATTTATATATATATATATATATATATATATATTTATATATTTATATATATATATATATATATATATATATATTTATATATTTATATATATATATATATATATATATATATTCGACCGTTGTATCTTGTGACATCCAGCAAAAAGTCGGTTTTTGTGACATCCACTTTAAAACCTGGTGTTATCCAAAAATAAAAAATATGAAATGTAATAAAAAATATTTCATTTTTAATTCCATAAAAATATTTGTATAAACTCACAAATTTAGAAATAACATTTTTCATATCTTTGTGGCGTCCATTGTATATACAAAAAATTTTGACGTTGTAACATCCCTAAATATTTGTGTTAACTTGTGACATCCAGCAATGTTGCCAATATTTCATAAAAATAACGGATGTAACAAGTACCTCTATAAAAATAAGAAATATACACTGGATGTTACGAGGAAACAAATAACAAATAAAATATACAAACACGTTATGGATGTCACAAATGTGTGCAAAACTGTTACAGGTATATGTATGCAAATAAGAAAAATATACACTGGATGTCACGGGGAAGAAAATAACAAATAAAATATACAAGCACTTTATTGATGTCATAATAGGCTTACAAGATGAATATACGGCAAGAACTCAAAAAATACTCTGCTAATATATGGGCACCTAAGCTCACACTAGGTACTTTAATTATAGTGTACGTGTAAGCTAATATTGTCACGACTATATTTGTGACAAGTGGTATCTCTACCATATATGTCACAAGGTTTGTTATTTAGTGCCCTTATGATTGAGGGATTTAGGGGAATATGAAAATTAAGTATAAAGAATCCACATTTATACATGTATTTTATATAAGAAAACAGATTAACAGGAATATAGGTTATTGCTGTAAATAATTAAATAATGTAAAAAGAGGGATACTGGCTGGAGAGAGTTGACCTAGGGGCCATAAGAAATAGACCTTATAGGCCGTAGAGAGTTGGCCCTATGGGCTATAAAGCGTAACCACCATAGTGAGGTTTTACTTAGGTATGTTAAGTAGGGACCACATTATTTCAGTGGTGTACTGGGTTCGTAGGGACCACGTATTTCAGTGGTATACTGGGTGTGTTTAGTAGGGACCACGTATTTCAGTGGCATACTCACTTGCTAGAGTGATGCCAGTCTATTATCCAGCATCGGCTTTCATAGATGAAATTAGTGCAAGCTCAGCAATATTCGTTATTGATATAGTAAAATGATCCGAATTTAAACTTATTTATGACAGTATAACTAAAAACTGTAATATATTTTATTCAACTCCAGACTCAAATACCTTTCGTTTAATACCACACAAGCCATATTTTCATTTAAACTCTAATTTTTGACATTACCCCCACCCTTTTTTTAAAATAAATTAAAATGTATTTTGTTTAACTGCAGACTCAATTACCTTTCGGTCGCGTGTGTGATACGCCATATTTTCACATAAACTCCAATTTTTAAAATCTACCCTTACCCTTTTATTTGGCTTGCGTTAGGTGGATTTGGTCATTTTTAAATGGGACCATCTCGACCCAAGACCCATCCTAGGTACCAAATTTCATTCAAATCGGGCAATTTGACGTTAAAAAAACTCGTCAGATTAAATTTTATCTGACTAGATTTAAAAATTCCTTATCTATTCAACTTAACTTTAGTTAAATTTAGTTGAAAAATAATAAGCCTATTATTAATTATTGTACTCTATATTCACACTTTGTAGGTCAAATTAGATAAAAGTTGTCCGTTTTTGTATGTAACTCCCATTATCTTTTGGGACTCTTGAGTTTTTATCAGTCCCAATTTTTACTTTCCTAGTTCGTGCAGCAAAAGCTAGGAAAGGTATTATGTTCGACGGATTTTTTTAAAAGATAACTTAGAAATATTTTGTGACATTTGTTTGTTTGTATGTATGTTTATCCGGTTCGGTTCGGTTCTTCGGACTTTTGAAAAACCTGTAGCTGCGCATTAAAATCGGCTTACTATATCGAAATGGCTTTTCTGCCTTTTACCTTGATAGATTAATTTTTTAACTTACGTACAGCCATCTGAAAAACGCAGTCGTACTGGGTGTTCTGAAAACTACGTTACCAAAATAAAAACTGTGGGGAAATAACAAGTTTTAAATAAAATTTTTAGTATTTTGTAATTTCTTATTTTTGACACGCTTTTATTAGCTTTACCTGTATATTTGTAGGTAGGTATATGTTTGTAACTGACTCCTTTGGACTAGAGTTTGACCTACTTTAAACGAACAGATTTAATTTAAACTTTGGTCACTTATCAAGAACCGGTGACCATACAATAATTTTCCAGGCGCACCCTTGGGGGTACTTCGGGGAGCCCCCCCTCCCCCCTCCCAAGCCTATGAATTTTGCAAAAACGAACAAATTTAATTTAGACTTTGTATACACTTATCAAGAACCGGTGACAACGCCAAGATTAATAATTTCGCAGACATTTTTCATATATTTCAGGAATAAAACAATAAAATAGGTTAAAATACGACTTAATGAGGTCTCGCTCCCCTCCCCACAAGAAATATTCCTTATTAAGTTTTTCTCATTATCCTGATCAGGATAATTTATTTTTATTATTACTAGTATTATTGTGAAAATAAATCATCGGTATACTGGCAACATACACTAAGTCAAAAATTTAGTTTTGAGAAAATCGCATTTTAAGAAGTTTTGAAATTAGGAACAACATTTGAGACATTTGATTTGATTGAGAAACTCCTGAATTTTACATGATTTACGCATTGAATCTTGAAGAAAGTATGTAAGTACCTATGTAAAAAAAAGTTATTTTTTGAAAAATTTAGTAATATTTTATAGATTTTGTGAAGTCTGTGATTTAATGTATTTTTTAAATTTGGTTGTAACGGCCAGGTTTCACCATTGCTCAAAAGTTTTAAAAAAATGACTTTGAGTGTATTTTGCCAGTATACCGACGTAATATAGTTAATTAAAAAACACGATTTCACAGCACATTAAACTAAAAAGTAAAAAATAAATATAGTTAAAAAAACTAAAAAACACGCTTCAAACTAAAAAGTTAAAAATAATTCTTAATATTAGTTGAAAACAATAATGAACGAAAAATACTAGTATTATTGTGAAAAAAACGTCGGGCTCTCGATATACAAAGAAAATATGGCACAAAGCGCCTCACGATTTTAGCTCACACTACAACTATACTCTATAGTATAGTGTGAGCTATGGTGATCCTAATTTTTTCGAGAAAAAAAAAGTTGCTCCGATTTCAAAAATTGTTATATATCTTTGCGTTTCAGATGATTTTGAAACTTTTTTGTTGCGCCGTCTGTCTGTCTGTCAATCTGTCTGTCTGTCTGTCTGTCTATCTGTGTGTCCGTCTGGCTAGCTGTCTGTCTGACTGTCTGTCTGTCTGTCTGTCTGTCTGTCTGAACCTTTCATTTTGAAATTTGTATTGCAGAACTTGGCTTTACTTTTATCTCAATTCTTTTTACGGAATGCCATTTTCCAGCACACTAAACTAAAAAGTAAAAAATAAATATAGTTAAAAAAACTAAAAAACACGCTTCAAACTAAAAAGTTAAAAATAATTCTTAATATTAGTTGAAAACAATAATTAACGAAAAATACTATTATTATTGTGAAAAAAACGTCGGGCTCTCGATATACAAAGAAAATATGGCACAAAGCGCCTCACGATTTTAGCTCACACTACAACTATACTCTATAGTATAGTGTGAGCTATGGTGATCCTAATTTTTTCGAGAAAAAAAAGTTGCTCCGGTTTCAAAAATTTTTATATATCTTTGCGTTTCAGATGATTTTGAAACTTTTTTGTTGCGCCGTCTGTCTGTCTGTCTGTCTATCTGTCTGTCTGTCTATCTCTCTGTCTGTCTGTCTGTCTGTCTGTCTGTCTGGCTGTCTGTCTGTCTGTCTGTCTGAACCTTTCATTTTGAAATTTGTATTGGAGAACTTGGCTTTACTTTTATCTCAATTCTTTTTACGGAATGCCATTTTCGCGTACTTGGCTTTTTTCTACATGAAATGTTTTTGTTATGATTTCACTTCTTGTTTAAAGGAATTGGATAATACTTAATTTTTAAAGTAGTAAAATATGCGGAATATTGTTCAAAATTTTTGCAATGCCTTACTTAAAGTTTTGAGGTATTTTAATGTTTTTCCATGGTTTTATCGTAGTTCCTATCAGCCTTCCAAAGCTCAGCTCTCTAGCGTTTCTGAAAGTGCACAATGTTACTTTTACATGTATAGGGGAGGGAAATAAATTAAAATTGTCGTGTTTTTAAATTTTGTCCTATAGTTTTATCATAGTTCCTATCAGTCTTCCAATGCTCAGCTCTCTAGCGTTTCTGGAAGTGGATAATGTTACTTTTACATAACTTTACATTTATAGGGGAGGAGAGTAAATGAAAGTATTGGACTTTTTAAATTTTTTTCCATGGTTTTATCATAATTTCTATCAGCATTCCAATGCTCAGCTCTTTAGCGTTTCTGGAAGTGGGCAATGTTAGTTTTATATAAATTTACATTTATAGGAGAGGGAAGTACATTAAAATGTTGGAGTTTTTAATATTGTTTTTCAGCCTTAAAAAGTTCAGCTCTCTAGCGTTTCTGGAAGTGGGCAGTGTTACTTTTACATAATTTTACATTTATAGGGGAAGGAAGTAAATTAGTATTTTGGGGTGTTTTTCTATAACTTTATCATAGTTACTATCGGTCTTCCAAAGCTCAGCTCTCTAGCATGTCTGGAAGTAGGCAATGTTACTTTTACTTAACTTTACATTTATAGGGGAGGGAAGTAAATTAGAATTTTGGGGTGTTTTTCCTATAGTTTTATCATAGTTCCTATCAATCTGCCAAAGCTCAACTCTCTAGCATTTCTGGAAGTGGGCAATGCTACTTTTACATAACTTTAAACGTATAGGGGAGGGGAGAAAATTAAAATTTTGGGGTTTTTTGATTTTCTCCTATAGTTTTATCATAGTTCCTATCAGTCTGCCAAAGCTCAACTCTCTAGCATTTCTGGAAGTGGGCGAGGCAACTTTTACATAATTTTAAATGTATAGGGGAGGGGAGTAAATTAAAATTTTGGAGTTTTATGATTTTTTCCAAGGGTTTGGTCATAATTTCTATCAGTCTGCCAAATTTCAGCTTTGTAGCTGTCTGGAAGTACAGTAGAATATTGATGATCTATACATGAGTGAGTGAGTGGCAATTTCGACGTTTTTTGAAATTTCGTAACTACTTTACTACTTTATGGAATTCCATGAAACTTGGAGGGGTTGTTAGCTCCATGGTGATCTACGACTGTGCAAAGTTTGAGATTCGTAGCTCACTCGGAAGTAGAGTTTTAGGTAGGTCAAATATCGGCTGAAATATTTTAAGAAAAGATGGTTACGGCGCGCGAACTTGGCGAGGCACTGCCGTGCCCTCAGATCTACTTACCTTTAAATTCAATAAACTTTGATTAAAAATAAAAAAACACTTTGCCGGAACAGCTTTTGATCGATTTCTACGCGGGGTCACAAATAAAACGAAAACATAATTATGTAAGTGTGGATGTCACAGAGAGACGAATTTATATCGAAGTATACATACTCAACTCACCCCAGGGCTGGCCGATTGCGGACCGCCCGTTTGCAAAAATAGAATACCTACAGAGGCGCCGACTACGGGGGTACTAAGGGGCTAGGTCACTCATCGTCCAGCAAGCTTTACAGGTAGCGAAGCCTAACTCTGATTTTATATTTTTTGGTTATAATTTTTTACATGTTTTCCTCGGTTTCGCATTGGCGGCTCGTTGTTATTTTAAAAATGTGGTTTTAACACAGTCTAAAGATCTATTTAATAATGATACAGTTTCAAGATAATTTGCACCATAACTTTTTAATTCTAATTACATAAATATACAGGGTGTCCCATTAAGGATGGCAGCCGGATTTATCTTAGATACTAGTACAGCTACGACTTCAGGAGAAAAAAATTATAACAAAAGCGGGCCTTGTGAATTTACCTAAAATATATTTGTTTCTGTACTTCCCCGGTAGGGGGGCAGTAATAACACCTTCCAACTATAAAAATTGAATTTTATGAAAAAACTCTATGATAAACATACACAAATATTACCAAATTCGTATTCCTTGAAAAATTCTGCATAATTTGGACCTCTCACTTGTACATCTTTCTCACTTCCCCACATGGATGGAATGAAAATGTCACTTTTTATTTAAAAAATAATTACTTCTACGTGGTAACTAAACGGACTCTTATTATTTATTTGACTTATTAAGAAATCCCTAAAAAATGCAAATATTCTTTATTTTTTGTTAAAAAAAAATTTTTCGTAACAGGAAATTTTTATAAAGTACCAAACAAAAAAACTTCAATTCCTTAAAAAATTCCGATACAAACCCATTAATATTTTTACTTGAAGTTGTCAAGCGATATTCATTTAAGATATTACTGAAATCCGCAAGTCAAAATTTGACTTAGTTTTGCAGATATTTAAAAAATAGTTTTGTTTGTGTATTATGTGGTGAGACGATTTAATGTTTATTGACGTTTTATAATTTGCTTTTGACATAAAGAATTATAAAACGTCAATAAACATTAAATTGTCCAACAATTATAACAGGTGTGACACTTGCAAATAACAAAATAAGGTCTCGTCTCACCACATCATACACAAACAAAACTATTTGTTAAATATCTTCAAAACTAAGTCAAATCATGACTTGCGGATTTCAGTAATATCTTAAATGAATATCGCTTGACAACTTCAAGTAAAAATATTAAGGGGTTTGTATCTGAATCTTTTAAGAAATTTAAGTTTTTTGGTTTGGTACTTTTAAAAAATATCCTCTTTCGAAAAAATTTTAATTTAAACAAAAAATCAAGAATATTTGCATTTTTTAGGGTCTTCTTAATAAGTCAAATAAATAATAAGAGTCGGTTTAGTTACCACGTAGAAGTACTTATTTTTTAAATAAAAAGTGCCATTTTCATTCCGTCCATGTAGGGAAGTGAGAAAGAGGTACAAGTGAGAGGTCCAAATTATGCAGGATTTTTCAAGGAATACGAATATGGTAAAATTTGTGTATGTTTATCAAAGAGTTTTATCATAAAATTCAATTTTTATAGTTGGGAGCTGTTATTACTGCCCCCTAGCGGGGAGCTACCGAAACAAAAATATTTTAGGTGAATTCACAAGGCCCGATTTTGTTCTAAAAAATTTTTCTCGAAGTTGTAGCTGCACTAGTATCTGAGATAAATCCGGCTGCCATCCTTAATGGGACACCCTGTATATAGTTTAGGTACCTTCATACTGTGTAAAGCAACATCTTCAAAATAAAACAGAACCGCCAATGCGAAACCGAGGAAAACATATCAAAAATAATAACCAAAAAATAGAAAGCTTGACGTTAGCTTCCCTTCCTATAAAGCTTGCCTTTACGATGAGTGTCCTTAGCAAGGGCACCTCCAAGACGTAAACAGGGAGGTGCGAAGCACCCCCAAGCATAGTCACATAGAAACTGATTACTAATCGGCTTTGCTCGGTACGCAAAAAATGGCCGATATTCCAGTAAAATCTATGACTACAGTACCTAGATTTAAAAAAAAGTCTAGATAATCTGGACTAGGTACTTACCTATGTTCAGCGAATTTTTGATAAATTATGTAGCTCTATACCTAGCTGGATATGTTTTATTTACTGACGCGGGTGCCACTTTGGCAGAATTAAGGCCCTTAATTATTATGCAAATAATATAAAATAAAAATATAAGATTTTCATTATTCAGTTTAGCAATTTATTCCCATTTTCTTTTCTTTTATATCTATATTTTTTTTCCAAATCGGCTAACGCATATGTAACTTTTTTTAGGTACCTAAATTATTCTTCTGAATTTTTCTTATATGTGCTACTCCTTGGAAATAAATAAATATATCAGAGGAGCAATTAGGGGGGGCGTATAAATCGATTTTAACGAAATTTGGCACAGTGATGAAGGTCCGATGACAATACAATATTCTGAAAAAAATTTAGGGGATAGGGGATGGATGAGGGGTGTAAAGGGATAAATTCATAACAACCAAAATAGATACGTACATGCGGTTTTTAGATTTATCATTTGAACTATTGACAATAAAACTTTATGAACAAAAACGGGGGGTAGGTAAGGAGGTAAAGGAGATGAAGGTGGTAAATTCAGAACTTTGTTATAAAAACAGATAAAAACTTGCGGTTTTCAGATGTATCATTTGATTTCGTAACATTATACAATTTTGTAAACAACAATGGGTAGTTTGGACCGAACCAAAACATTTTGAACGATTTTTTTGACAAATTGTTAATTAATTAATTTTTAATTTAATTTAATTCAAAATAAATTTTATGTCAATGGCTAAAAGCTCGTCATGTGACATTCTTTTAGAAATTTAATACCTACATATAATATCTTTATTTTTGCCAGCGCTCATAATTTTTGTTTACTTTAAATATTTTGATGTTTTTTAATAGCAATAACACATTTAAAATACATTCAAGCAAACATACCAAAATTAAAAGCTATTTTATAAATAACTAGCCAAGTAATAATTGGCTTCGTCAGTTAGCCTGAATTGAATGCGCCGTAGCGTAAAAAAAATGCCTTAAACAGACGAAAACTCATGGAACATACCTATTCCAAATTTCAATAAAATCGGTTAAGCAGTTTCTGAACTCTTTTCCTTTACAGGGTGGGCCAAAAAAACCTGGAAATTTTTTTTTTTATAACTTTTGAACTATACGATCGATATTAATGGGACAAACTGCACTTGCCAAAGAATTAATCAGAGTTTTGACTAATTTATCATTTTTTGTCTGCCATCTCAAAATCCAAGATGGCGGACGAAATTAAAATGTACCTTTCAAAGATGCTCGTTTATTCTTGTGTTGCGAATATGTTCTAATTATTTTTTTAAATTAGTAAGAAACCTGCGTTCTTGCCACGCACGACAAGGTACGCGTCAGCAAAATTGGTTCAGTGGTTCTATAAAAAAATATTATTGTTCAACCATTGTTATTCATATATGCATTTATTTACTTGTAAATTTATTACTACTGAACCGATGTTAGTGGAAATAAACAACATCCTGGTGAGAATTGATTGCTTTTTTAAGATCATGATGAAAGTTATCGCCATTATTCTTTATTCTTTAAAATGGCGTGTTTTTTCTTATTTTCCGAAAATGTTTTAGATTTTTTTTAATCTATGAAAAGCACTACTTTTTCCCCACACAACGAGGTAAAAATTATTAAAATCAGTGTGGTGGGTCTCAAAATATTTATTGTTGTTTCAACCATTGTTTTAGAGATTATACGATTGTATTGCCAATCCTGTCTGCATTAATTTTCTTATAAATTCTACCAATTTTAGTGAAACACAAAAAATCGTGGTAAGAATTGACTAGTCTTTAAAGATTTTAATCGAAATTTGCCGCCATCTTAGAATTTAAGATGTCGGGCAGAAACTGCCAATGCAATCGCATTACTTGTAAAACAATTGTACAAAATCAGATTTTGTGAGAACCACTTCGCCGATTTTATTAAATTGTACTTTATTAAGCGGGAGAAAAGTAGTGCTTTCCAATAAATTAATAAAAAAAACTAAAACATTTTCGAAAAATAAGAATAAAAGTGCCTCTTTGAAGGATCAAGTATGGTTCTGTCCAACATCTTAACTTTTAGGATGGCGGTAAATTTCGATTATAACCTTGAAAGAACAATCAATTCTCACCATCATTTTTCTTATTTCACTAAAATCGGTTTGGTAATAATTAGTTTATAAGGAAATGAATGCAGACAGCGTTGGCAATGCAATCGTATAATCTGTAACACAATGACTAAAACAGAAATAGGTTTTTTGAGAACCAATACACCGATTTTGCTAATTTGTACCTCGTTGTGCGCGGAAAAAGTAGTGCTTTTCTATAAATTAAAAAAAAAATCTAAAATATTTCCAGGAAATAAGAATACACCCACCATTTTTAAGAATTTAATAATTTTTAAGAACTTAAATTTTAAGATGGCGATAAATTTTAATCATGATCTTTAAAAAACGATCAATTCTCACCAGGATGTTTTTTATTTCATCAAAGTCAAAGGTTCAGTAGTAATAAATATGTAAGAAAATAAATGCAGACATGATTGGCAAGGCAATCGTATAATTTTCAAAACAATGGTTGAAACAAAAATATTTTTTTTAGAACCATCAAACCGATTTTGCTGATTCACACCTTGTGCGTGGCAAGAACGCAGCTTTTCTACTAATTTAAAAAAATAATTTAAACTTGTTCGCAACATAAGAATAAACCAGCATCTTTAAAGGGTACATTTTAATATTGTCCGCCATCTTGGATTTTGAGATCGCTGACAAATAATTATAATTAGTCAAAACTCTGATTAATTCTCTGCCAAGCGCAGTTTGTCCTATTAAAATCGATGGTATAGTTCAAAAGTTATAATGAAAAAAAAATTGTCCGGTTTTTTTTTGGCCCACATGGTATATATGTATTGATTGGATTATAAGAATTCTAATTTAATTCAGCAGATTTTTTTTTGTAAAAAAATCACTGAATAGAGTTAAAAAGATACTATTATAAATCAGTACGTTTTGACGTAGCTAGATTAATATTTAGCGCTCTTTTTACTCATCTGACTTTAACTACGTGGTAAAAAGGAGGACGGAGATAGCAATTCACAAATAGTATCAAGTCCCTATCCAAGTTCGTTAATTAATTCACTTTTGCTCTGAGGTACATGAAGAAATATTTATTTATATTTTATATTTATGTTCCCAATAAGCTAGCTAACATTATTTATTATGCTAACATTTTTAAATATTTTTACAAAGATGCAAGTCAAGTGAATCGCTGGACCACATAGCAACAGCCGCCCCAAAATAAAAAATAAACCAAATTTAATTAATAAAATAGGCATAGTGCAAGGTTGTCGCTTTGACGGAAAATGTTAGCCTTTGGGTACACTGACTATAAACTTATTTTGATTTCAGAGAATAAGTGGTTTTAAATGTACAATCAAATTACATGCAATGTGACCATTTTTCAAGAAAAACCCCAGTGGGAGTGGGTTTTTTCTTTCTCTCTTAGAAATATTTAAAAGCCCCAAGAACTTCGAATTTGTGACACCCTGTACATATCTTTTGAATTTTATTGATTTTACTTTTTTAATTTTGTAACATATTAAATATATATATATATATATATATATATATATATATATATATATATATATATATATATATATATATATATATATATATTCGACCGTTGTATCTTGTGACATCCAGCAAAAAGTCGGTTTTTGTGACATCCACTTTAAAACCTGGTGTTATCCAAAAATAAAAAATATGAAATGTAATAAAAAATATTTCATTTTTAATTCCATAAAAATATTTGTATAAACTCACAAATTTAGAAATAACATTTTTCATATCTTTGTGGCGTCCATTGTATATACAAAAAATTTTGACGTTGTAACATCCCTAAATATTTGTGTTAACTTGTGACATCCAGCAATGTTGCCAATATTTCATAAAAATAACGGATGTAACAAGTACCTCTATAAAAATAAGAAATATACACTGAATGTCACGAGGAAACAAATAACAAATAAAATATACAAAGACGTTAGGGATGTCACAAATGTGTGCAAATATGTTACAGGTATAAAATAAGAAAAATATACACTGGATGTCACGGGGAAAAAAATAACAAATAAAATATACAAGTACGTTATTGATGTCATAATAGGCTTACAAGATGAATATACAGCAAGGACTAAAAAAAAATACTCTGCTGCTGCTAATATATGGGCACCTACGCTCACACTAGGTACTTTAATTATAGTGTACGTGTAAGCTAATATTGTCACGACTATAATTCTGACAAGTGGTATCTCTACCATATATGTCACAAGGTTTGTTATTTCGTGCCCTTGTGACTGAGGGATTTAGGGAAATATGAAAATTAAGTATAAAGAATCCACATTTATACATGTATTTTATATAAGAAAACAGATTAACAGGAATAGAGGTTATTGCTATAAATAATTAAATAATGTAAAAAGAGGGATGCTGAAGAAATAGACCTTATAGGCCGTAAAGAGTTGGCCTTATGGGTCATAAAGGGTAACCATCATAGTGAGGTTTTACTTAGGTATGTTAAGTAGGGACCACATTATTTCAGTGGTGTACTGGGTTCGTATGGACCACGTATTTCAGTGGTGTACTGGATGTGTTCAGTAGGGACCACGTATTTCAGTGGTATACGGGGTTGATCACTTGCTAGAGTGATGCCGGTCTATTATCCAGCATCGGCTTTTATAGACGAAATTAGTGCAAGCGCAGCAATATTGGTTATTGCTATAGTAAAATGATCCGAATTTAAACTTATTTATGACAGTATAACTAAAAACTGTAATATATTTTATTCAACTCCAGACTCAAATACCTTTCGTTTGATATCACACAAACCATGTTTTGACCTAAACTCTAATTTTTTTAATTTACCCCCACCTTTTTTTTAAAACTAAAATGTATTTGTTTAACTCCAGACTCAATTACTTTTCGTTTAATACCACACAAGCCATATTTTCATTTAAACTCTAATTTTTGACATTTACCCCCACCCTTTTTTTAAAATAAACTAAAATGTATTTTGTTTAACTGCAGACTCAATTACCTTTCGTTCGATATCACACAAGCCATATTTTCACATAAACTCCAATTTTTAAAATCTACCCCCACCCTTTTATTTGGCTTGCGTTAGGTGGATTTTGTTCATTTTTAAATGGGACCATCTCAACCCAAGACCCAGCCTAGGTACCAATTTCATTCAAATCGGGCAATTTGACGTTAAAAAAACTCGTCAGATTAAATTATATCTGACTAGATTTAAAAATTCCTTATCTATTCAACTTTAGTTAAATTTAGTTAAAAAATAATGAGCCTATTAATAATTATTGTACCCTATATTCACAGTTTATAGGTCAAATTAGATAAAAGTTGTCCGTTTTTGTATGTAACTCCCATTATCTTTTTGGACTCAGTTTTTATCAGTCCCAATTTTTACTTTCCTGGTTCGTGCAGCAAAAGCTAGGAAAGGTATTATGTTCGACGGATTTTTTTTGAAGATAACTTAGAAATATTTTGTGACATTTGTTTGTTTGTATGTATGTTTATCCGGTTCGGTTTGGTTCTTCGGACTTTTGAAAAACCTGTAGCTGCACATTAAAATCGGCTTACTATATCGAAATGGCTTTTCGGCCTTTTACCTTGAAATTTTTTAACTTACGTACAGCCATCTGAAAAACGCCGTCGTTCTGGGTGTTTAAGTCGCTTTATTTTTTTTTCAAATCAGATTTAATTAATTTCTGAAAACTCTGTTACCAGAATAAAAATTGTGGGGAAATAACAAGTTTTAAATAAAAGTTTTCGTATTTTGTAATTTCGTATTTTTGACACGCTTTTATTAGCTTCACCTGTATGTTTGTAGGTAGGTATGTATGTTTGTAACTGACTCCTTTGGACTAGATTTTGACCTACTTTAAACGAACAGATTTAATTTAAACTTTGTACACTTATCAAGAACCGGTGACAATACAATAATTTTCCAGGCGCACCCTTGAGGGTACTTCGGGGACCCGCCCCCCCCCAGCCTAAGAATTTTGCAAAAACGAACAAATTTAATTTAGACTTTGTATACACTTATCAAGAACCGGTGACAACGCCAAGATTAATAATTTCGCAGACATTTTTCATATATTTCAGGAACAAAACAATAAAATAGGTTAAAATACGGCTTAATGAGGTCTCGCTCCCCTCCCCACAAGAAATATTACTTATTAAGTTTTTCTCATTATCCTGATCAGGATAATTTATTTTTATTATTACTAGTATTATTGTGAAAATAAATCATCGGTATACTAAGTCAAAAATTTAGTTTTGAGAAAATCGCATTTTAAGAAGTTTTGAAATTAGGAACAACATTTGAGACATTTGATCTCATTGAGAAACTCCTGAATTTTACATTATTTATGCATTGAATATTGGAGAACGTATGTAAGTACCTAGGTAAAAAAAGTTATTTTTTGAAATTTTAGTAATATTTTATAGATTTTGTGAAGTCTGTGATTTAATGTATTTTTTCAATTTGGTTGTAACGGCCAGGTTTCACCATGACTCAAAAACTAAAAAAAATGACTTTGAGTGTATTTTGCCAGTAGACCGACGTAATATAGTTAATTAAAAAACACGATTTCACAGCACATTAAACTAAAAAGTAAAAAATAAATATAGTTAAAAAAACTAAAAAACACGCTTCAAACTAAACAGTTAAAAATAATTCTTAATATTAGTTGAAAACAATAATGAACGAAAAATACTAGTATTATTGTGAAAAAAACGTCGGGCTCTCGATATACAAAGAAAATATGGCACAAAGCGCCCCACGATTTTAGCTCACACGACTACTATACTATAGTAGTGTGGGCTTATATATATCTTTGCGTTTCAGATGATTTTGAAACTTTTTTGTTGCGCCGTCTGTCTGTCTGTCTAAACCTTTCATTTTGAAATTTGTATTGGAGAACTTGGCTTTACTTTTATCTTAATTCTTTTTACGGAATGCCATTTTCGCGTACTTGGCTTTTTTTTACATGAAATGTTTTTGTTATTATTTCACTTCTTTTTTAAAAGAATTGGATAATACTTAATTTTTAAAGTAGTAAAATATGCGGAATATTGTTCAAAATTTTTGCAATGCCTTACTTAAATTTTTGAGGTTTTTTAATTTTTTTCCATGGTTTTATCGTAGTTCCCATCATCCTTCCAAAGCTCAGCTCTCTAGCGTTTCTGAAAGTGCACAATGTTACTTTTACATGTATAGGGGAGGGAAATAAATTAAAATTTTCATGTTTTTTAATTTTGTCCTATAGTTTTATCATAGTTCCTATCAGTCTTCCAATGCTCACCTCTCTAGCGTTTCTGGAAGTGGGTAATCTTACTTTTACATAACTTTACATTTATAGGGGAGGAGAGTAAATGAAAATATTGGACTTTTTCAATTTTTTCCCATAGTTTTACCATAATTTCTATCAACATTCCAATGCTCAGCTCTCTAGCGTTTCTGGAAGGGGGCAATATTAGTTTAATATAAATTGACATTTATAGGAGAGGGAAGTAAATTAAAATGTTGGAGTTTTTAAGTTTTTAAATTTTTTCATATAGTTTTATCATATTATTTTCAGTCTTAAAACGTTCAGCTCTCTAGCGTTTCTGGAAGTGGGCAGTGTTACTTTTACATAATTTTACATTTATAGGGGAAGGAAGTAAATTAGAATTTGGGGGTGTTTTAATTTTTTTCTATAACTTTATCATAGTTACTATCGGTCTTCCAAAGCTCAGCTCTCTAGCATGTCTGGAAGTAGGCAATGTTACTTTTACTTAACTTTACATTTATAGGGGAGGAAAGTAAATTAGAATTTTGGGGTGTTTAATTTTTTCCCTATAGTTTTATCATAGTTCCTATCAGCCTGCCAAAGCTCAACTCTCTAGCATTTCTGGAAGTGGGCAATGCTACTTTTACATAACTTTAAATGTATAGGGGATGGGAGTAAATTAAAATTTTGGGGTTTTTTGATTTTCTTCTATAGTTTTATCATAGGTCCTATCAGTCTGCCAAAGCTCAACTCTCTAGCAATTCTGGAAGTGGGCGATGCTACTTTTACATAATTTTAAATGTATAGGGAAGGGGGGTAAATTAAAATTTTTGGGGTTTTATGATTTTTTTCAGGGGTTTGGTCATAATTTCTATCAGTCTGCCAAATTTCAGCTTTGTAGCATGTCTGGAAGTACAGTAGAATATTGATGATCTATACATGAGTAGTGAGTGAGTCAGTGAGTGGCAATTTCGACGTTTTTTGAAATTTCGTAACCACTTTACTACTTTATGGAATTCCATGAAACTTGGAGATGTTGTTAACTTCATGGAGATCTACGACTGTGCAAAGTTTGAGATTCGTAGCTCATTCCGAAGTAGAGTTTTAGCACGGATCACCTAACAGACAGATAGTGAACTCAGGTGGTGGGGGGTGCTACGCGCATCTTTCACGCAGCCTGCCATGTTGGGGTCAACCACTCCAGAGGCGCATTCTGTATTTCAATATTTTTTAAACTTTTAGTACGTGTTGAGCATTAGTGGTGTGTAGATGTGATTTTTGTATTTGATATTTAAACAATGGAAACGGTTTGTGCCGTAAGAGACTGTAAATCCACGCGACGGTATACTCTTAATCGAAGTAATTTTCGATTTCCGCAGAATCCTATAAGGCAAACTTATACATTATTTTATCTTTCGATTTTTTTAAAACTTTTGCCATATCCTATACAAGGTGTTCTATAATTAAATGTCCTATGAGATGAATCTGTAAATGATTTAAGTACAAAGAGTTCTTAAGGACATATAGATCTGCAACCCCTTTGATTTTGTTTTTTTTATTTTTTTTATACTTTTGCAGGATTTGTTATATTTATCTCAAATTTAAAAATGCGCCACCATTAGATCCTGAAAAACAAGATATAAACTATGCTTTGTTTAGAAAGTTTTTGGTGTTTTGAATGAAACAGCGGCATAAGCTCAGTTTGTAGAAAAGGGAAATTTGTAGATTGGTATTTTGTTTTGACCATTTCCACAACCCCTTAAAGTTTCATGCATCATTTTAATTAAACCCTGTATAATACACTATTATATAACAATTGGTCAAGAGTTTTTGACACAAATTTGTTATAATTTTTTATTATGCTACTATTTACACTTTTAAGAATACATATAAAACAACTATTTTTTTTTAAATATTGGATTTTACTAAATTTTAAAATATTAATTTACCGTGAAGCAATTTTGTGCTAATTGTAAAGATTATTTGGTCACCCTGTAACTCCTTAAACTTTCAATTTTTTAAAAAAACTAATAAATAATATCTGATTCCAGTAAATTAAGAAATTACTTTACAATGTCAAACTTCTTATATTTAAAATTCACAATTTTACTCCTCTTGAAACTTAATAAATGTTATCCCAATACAACAAAAAAAGCAATCAATTTTTTTCTTTTTGTGTTTGGCTGTATGCTGGAAACGACAACATGCTAACGTATTCTGAACAAAGAAGAAGACCTCTTTTTGTGCTTCCCATATCTCTCATTCAATAGAACACATTAGTTCCATAGTCCCCTACAGCGGACAAGATATAATATTTTTACGCGGCCGAGACTCTAAAATTCATTTTAGCTCCCATTTTTAGCAAAACAAAACTATTTTAATGTTTTTATTGTTTCTGGCAGTAAAAATATTTTTTCGCATCAACAATCTGAAACATTCATATTTTATGATAAATTTATTTTAGTCCGGCTCTGAGTTTGATTCCCAATGCTCAGCCATCGTTGAATTCTCCGAGATCAAAGACGGCCAGCCGGCTTATTTATCTGTTTGTTAGGTGATCCGTGGTTTTAGGTAGGTGCCGTGTCCTCAGTTTGCCAAAATTGAATACCTACAGGGGCGCCCACTACGGGGGTAGTAAGGGGCTAGGTCTAAGGTCACTCATCGTCAAGCAAGCTTTACAGGTAGCGAAGCCTAACTCTAATTTTATATTTTTTGGTTATAATTTTTTACATGTTTTCCTCGGTTTCGCATTGGCAGCTCGTTGTTGTTTTAAAAATGTGGTTTTAACACAGTCTAAAGATCTATTTAATATTGATACAGTTTCAAGATAGTTTGCAGCATAACTTTTTAATTACATAAATATATATAGTTTAGGTACCTTCATAATGTGTAAAACAACATCTTCATAATAAAACAGAACCGCCAATGCGAAACCGAGGAAAACATGTCAAAAATAATAACCAAAAAATAGAAAGCTTGACGTTAGCTTCGCTTCCTATAAAGCTTGCCTTTACGATGAGTGTCCTTAGCTAGGGCACCTCCAAGACGTAAACAGGGAGGTGCGAAGCACCCCCAAGCATAGTCACGTAGAAAGTGATTACTAATGGGCTTTGCTCGGTACACAAAAAATGGCCGATATTCTAGTAAAATCTATGACTACAGTACCTAGATTTAAAAAAAAAATCTAGATAATCTGGACTAGGTACTTACCTATGTTCAGCGAATTTTTGATAAATTATGTAGCTCTATACCTAGCTGGATATGTTTTATTTACTGACGCTGGCGCCACTTTGGCAGAATGAAGGCCCTTAATTATTATGCAAATAATATAAAATAAAAATATAAGATTTTCATTATTCAGTCTAGCAATTTATTCTCATTTTCTTTTCTTTTATATCTATATTTTTTTTCCAAATCGGCTAACCCATATGTTACTTTTTTTAGGTACCTAAATTATTCTTCTGAATTTTTCTTATATGTGCTACTCCTTGGAAATAAATAAATACATATATTGGAGGCGCAATTAGGGGGGGGGGTCTATTAAATCGGTTAAGCAGTTTCTGAACTCGTTTCCTTTACAGGGTGGGCCAAAAAAACCTGGACATATTTTTTATTATAACTTTTGAACTATACAATCGATATTAATGGGACAAACTGCACTTGCCAAAGAATTAATCAGAGTTTTGACTAATTTATCACTTTTTGTCTGCCATCTCAAAATCCAAGATGGCGGACGAAATTAAAATGTACCTTTCAAAGATGCTCGTTTATTCTTGTGTTGCGAATATGTTCTAATTATTTTTTAAAATTAGTAAGAAAGCTGCGTTCTTGCCAGGCACGACAAGGTACGATTCAGCAAAATTGGTTCAGTAGTTCTATAAAAAAATATTTGTGTTCAACCATTGTTTTGCATATTATACGATTGCTTGCCAATCATTTCTGCATTTATTTACTTATAAATTTATTATTACTGAACCGATGTTAGTGGAAATAAACAACATCCTGGTGAGAATTGATTGCTTTTTTAAGATCATGATCAAAGTTATCGCCATCTTAAATTTTAAGATGGCGGATAGAATTTAAAAGGTTTTGTAATCAAATATTCACACTCTTTAAACTTTTAGGTTTTATAAACCTTTTGTATGTTTGTTGTAAATGTTTTTATTTATCAACATTTTAAACGTTGATTGAATAGATGAAACTGTTCAATCAACTGTTTAATTTACTTAATATTACTGTTTAGGGTTGAAATCTATTATTGAATAAAAATGCCGATTTTAGGGCAACGAATGGTTTGTATTTTGATGTTAAAAAACCATAAAACAGTTAAAAACGTTATTTCAAAACACTGGAAACGGTAATAACTAAAAGCTTTAAAAAAACTCCAAAAGAAAAGACTAAAATAATTATGAATATTAAAGTTAACAGTTTTATACAAAGTTAAAATATTTGATAAATTTTCCCAGTTGAAATAAAACCCCCCTTAAGAAGTGTGAACGAAAGCAAATCTAACTAAGGAATTGAAACAAACCAAGCCAAGCCCAACTAAGGAATCTTTGCTCCAACGACTTTCGAAAGTTTCCTGTCTGAGTCAAAGCAACCGTACGCTTGCAAGCACAAAAAGCTTGTCGTTGATTGGCTAGAGCTATACTCATCCTCGCTTTGGCGAGAAAGAGATAGCCTGCGCTTTAAACGCTCCACTAACAGACAAAATACCAACGCAAGCCAAGATGCGAGGACTTAATACTTCAGAAAATCGACAGTAGTTAAAATTACACAGTGTGTTTATAGTTTAGCAAATTTGTTTCCAGTTACAAAATATGAATTATTTTGATGTTAGTATCTCAAAGGACATATTAGCCGAATACAACTATTATAAAAATACAGCAGACCTGAAAACCTGCCAAAAAACAAGTCGCCGGAGTTGCCATAAATTTTACTAATTCTTAACCTAGTCTTGCATATAATTAATGCTTGTTGATGTCAAAAACAATATTTAATGAAAAATATTTAAAAACTTATAAATGGCCAAAACACCATTTATATTCAAATCCTGTTTTGTTACACCAGCAATCAAGCGCGGAAAAGAAACTTTTCACCAAAGTGAGGAACCATATTTTTTCTTCGAGCTTGCGGAAGAAATAAAAAAATAAAACTAAAAATCCACACCACATCACGACACTTATGACTGGACACTTAATTAGTCAGTAAATTGATTTACCACTTTTTAAGTGATTACAATATGTTGCTATGGTCGAACATACTAAAATGTGATATGTGACCGAGATAACACATCTTTAGTTTTTGAGTTATTTTAGCTCATACTATACTATAGTAAAAGTTGCTCCGATTTCAAAAATTTTTATATATCTTTGCGTTTCAGATAATTTTGAAACTTTTTTGTCTTGCTGTCTGTATGTCTGTCTGTCTGTCTGTAACGACCAACCCGCATAACTCAAAAACCGCTTGTCCGATTTAAGTGAAATTTGGTACCCAGGCTGAGTCTTGTGCCGTGGTAGTCCCATTAAAAAATGAACAAAATCCACCGAACACAAGTCAATTTCCAAAATGAGAGTTTATGTGAAAATATGGCGTGTGAGATATCAAACGAAAGGTAATTAAGTCTGGAGTTAAACAAAATGAATTTTAAGTTATTTAAAAATAAGGGTGGGGGTAGATGTCAATAATTAGAGTTTAAATGAAAATATGGCGTGTATGATATCAAACAAAAGGTAAAATGAGTCTGGAGTTAAACAAAATACATTTAAGTTTTTAAAAAAAGAGTGGGGGTAGATTTTAAAAATTAGAGTTTAAGGCAAAACAGGGCTTGTGTGGTATCAAACGAAAGGTAATTGAGTCTGGAGTTGAATAAAATATATTTCAGTTTTTAGTTATATTAGCTCACACGTACACTATAACTACAGTACTTAGTGTGAGCTTAGGTGCCCATAGTTTAACAGAGTATTTTTTTCGTGCTCACACGAGTAACAACTGTATCACACCAGTGACTTTTATAAATATACTTGAAACAAAAATATCAAATATGCGAAATATTTTATTTTACAGAGTTAAGTTATTTATTAATATAAATATACAACCAAATAAAAATAAATGGATCCATGACCTTCAAAAAAGGTTTTTTGCAAATATCTCAGAAACTAAAGCTCCTACAAAGTTTTTCGTTATAACACAAATTATTGAGTAAAATGTAGTCTACTACATTCCGAAAACCGCATATTGTGGCAAAAAATGTTAGCATTTTTAAAATATTTTAATTGTCAAAAAACTGCAATTAGCATTACTTGATTGTGACCAAAATCTAAACAGCTCGTTAGAGTGTCCAACGCTATTTTACCTGAAAATTTTTTGAAAATCTGTTCTGCGGTTTAGGAGCTGGAGAGCATTACTGGAAAAGGAGCCAAGCGCCAAAACCTAAATTTTGCTTTATAGGTGCCAAGGGCCTTCAAGAAAAAAAAAACAAAATTCTGCCAACATTTTTAAGGGTATCTTTTAAACGATTTACAATTTAATCTTAACTTTACCTCTGATTTTCCGAAAATATAAAAAATGGCGCTTGGCTCCTTTTCTAGTAATGCTCTCCAGCTATCGTGTTACGGACAGACATACACACACAGAGATAGACATCACGTCAATATTGCTAAGAAACGGGCACCCTTATAAGCAAAAAATGTCACTAATATGATATGATGTCAAAAGTGTTGTCAATAAAACATTTTAAAAGATCACACCAGTGATGTTCACACAAGTGACGTTTAGCTAAATGTCTAAATAACAAAGAAGGCAAAATTGTCAATATTACTGTCTTTCACTGTTGGTAAAATGCCTCCATGTTGTATTTAAGAAACAGTTTTGAAAATAAATATTTTTCTATTTAATCCTAATATTTGTAGAAACATGTGTGACACTTATCTCGGCCAAAACGTTAAAGCTATTTTATTATTTCACATTTTCTGTACGCATATCACGGCTAAGTCAAAATAGCGGACGTATAGGTGGACAATTTTTTGTTGAGTCATGATTGAAATAAGCCTAAACTTAATGTTAAAGGAATATAGCTCGGTAAGGCATGCCAGGCAACTAAAATGCTTTGATAAGGAAAAAAATTGACAAATATAAATACCCAAATAGGGAATTTTAAAATATTTCTTAAACGTACAATGTAAACATTAAAGGACTAAAATTACGTTTTTAAATATGGGACATACCTTCTATTTATATTTTCAGTAATCAACAAAACAAATCTCGAGAACAAAGGCTTGTAATTTCAAAATTCATTAAGTTTCGACTGACCTCACGACACGATACAAGTAGAGGGGGAAGTTTTATGGAGGCCCTTGATAGATAGGTTATTGAAGTAGAACAAAAAATGCTTGGAAAGAAATTTTGAGTTTCTTGGTAATTTTTACTTTTATCCGGTTATATTATACAGATACCCCTCCGTGCGTCGCATAAACTCTTTTGTTATAGCGACCGTTGAAAAAACCATATTTTTGTAGTCATTTTATTATTTTTATATTTTTTGTTTACACGGTATAAACAAGACAGCCTGCGCAGTTGCCATTTTGGGCAAAATATAGTTTTTTACAAAAATTCGGCATGTTAGTTAAATACCCTGTACCTATATCAACCAAAAAATATTATTTTTCCGGTAAAAATAAATTCAGAAAATTGTTCGACAAAATTATCAACATTGAATAACGAACATTTATGTTAATTCTTTTTGATATGATTTACAATTTTCTTTCACAGTCTTTCAATTACCTAAATAAAACAAAATATACTGGAAAATAGAAGAGTTTGAATTCAAAATATTAGATTAGATTTTTTTTAAATTTTCAGTTTATAAATTTTATTATAACCAATAACAACAATAAAATAAATTAATAACATTGTATAAAATCAAATACCAGGAATTAAAAAAATAGAACAAGATAAATATAAATAAACATTCAAGTCAAACTAAAAAGCGACAATTTCTTCCAGATCAGTATCCACGAAATCACGAAGAGTTCCCAAGACAGAAATGGCATTTTCTCTTTGAATTGCCAAGCTATGAATGATCCTATGAATGAAGAAGGCTTTAAAGTTTCTGGATTTAACTCTCAAACTTTTCATCCAAAAACTTTTTTCTATTATTATTTATCGACTTTGACAAAATAATACAGTATTTCCAAAACATCATGTTTTATAAATAAAATGGTAGAAACTATGCTTATGTAGGTAATGCTTTTCGAGACATAATAAAACTTATCTTAAAAATTGCTTACGTAACGTCCATAACAACAGCCATAATACAAAAATAAAGAAAAGTGAAAATGCAGTGGGTCATCATCGCCACCAGAAAAAAACATCATTTTTTACTTAACGCACAACAAAGATAATCTTAATCTCTATTGTGTTTTATAAGAGCGACCGAGTCTATATAAAACTTTCCTGAGAAAGAAATAAAGTGACAGTTTATGTTGTGGCGTCCTTAAAAATAATGGTACATGTGCCTATAAAAAAGTGTCGCCTGAAATGCCCTTAAAAATAATTTGAGTAAAGAAGTTTTTTTCTCACAGCTGGAAACAAGTGATAAACAGCCAAAAGTGTCTGTATGGTGTTACCTTCGCTAGTGTTAGTTAATTATTATAATGGAATATTTTAATTTGGTATGTTCTAGAAATATTTTGAACATTAAATTTTTTTGTAAGAAGGTAAACCAAATTATATAGAAAGTGATCCAAATTGGGCACTTTAGGGAAGTTTTTGGTACTTCCAGGTGCCTTATTCTGCAAAGTGTCTTCCGGGAGTGAATCAATCCACGGTTACCATTGGTCGAAATCAGACATCTGACATTTATTTGATGGTAATTATTTGTAAGTCTTTTCAATAGAAATATCACTTCAAAGTTCTCCAATAACAAAGCAGGAGAGCAGTTGTACCAAATATTCACCCAAAAATGATCTCTTCCGCGTCTGTTTAAAGTCAGATACTATAAACTGAACAATGGTAACCGTCGTGGATTGATGTGAGCATTCACATCCGAGATAACCTTTACAGAGTATAGCACCAGATGAGGAGATATAAAGAAAAAGTGACCTCATTTCTCGAACTTCAAGAAAAGTTTCTGGGACAAACACGAAAAGACGTTGGACGACTGGTAGGTATTCTAACAGAATATGGGACCTACGCAAAGATGAGGCAATATACCTACACTTGGGGTACCGACCCTTAACGAGGAACAGCTGCACTTGCTCAAGTCGTCTGACATACTTGACTTTGTAAACAGAACAGGAAGGCGTAATAAGCAACCTGAACATCGATTGGTATTGCAGAGTGGGTTAAGGCAAAGACATGAGGCATGGCAAAAAGGAAGCACCTTGGCCTACTTGCCGTACATACAGGTCACCTATCCCCACCTACTAGGTTAGGTTAAAACCGTATCTTGATCTCGGAAGCCGTTTGAAAGTTTTAACTTTTTGAAAAGTCTGCATTTGGAAGGCGTCTATAACTATTCTATTTGTTATAAAGAATATCATAACAAAAACATCTTATGTAAAAAAAGACCAAGTATGTGAAAATGGTATCTCGTCAAAAGAACTGAGATCAAAGTATAGCCAACTTTTTAAATACAAATTTCAAAATGAAAGATTCTCACTAATTTGGAAATGTTTATTGAAATTTTGCTATTACAGCAAAACTTGTTTACGTTCTTGTAGCACTGTACTAAAGAGTCAATTATGCAGCTGTAATCGCCAATCCAAGTTTAAACAAACATTCCAAATTAGTGAGAACCTTTTGAAATGTGTACTTAAAACCTTGGCTATACTTTGATCTCAATTCTTTTTACGGAATACCATTTGCGCGTGCTTGGCCATTTTTTACATCAAGTGGTTGTGTTATGATTTCACAAATTTTTTAAAGGATTTGGAAAATATTGAGTTGAATAATGCTTAAAACTGACTTTCACGATGCCTAGTATTGGCTTTTACTTGTTTTAATTTTCCCTTTGGAATTAATAAATTTCTATTGATATTACTTACTTTGTGTATTAGTAATAGACTTATTGGTAATTTTGTTTGCCATTGCAACTCCTACCCTGGTGGGTTTGCAAATTTTATTAATGTTTAATTTGTTAGAGGACAGGATGTGTTAGTTTTTTTGTATGATCACCTACAACCATTTTTATATTAATGAATTGGATAAAATTTTGCATACCTAATTAGTTTTCCGCTTATATCTATTGTGTACAAGTTAAATCTTATAATGGAAAGTGGAAGAAATAACGTTACTTTTTATTTTATTGGTTTTTGGAATAGAGAGAAAGGGACTTTTCTAGTTGTGAGAGAAGGGTAGGGGTAATTTTTTTGCACTCAATAGATTGTGATACTATTGTTTATTTATTTGATATACCTATAATATATCTATGTACTGTAGGTACACGTGTTTTCATAAAAAAACGCATACATGCATTTTGCCTATCCCACACATTTTACATGTCTAATAGTGTATGCAGTCCATTCACTAGTTTAAAATAACTGACGTTTGCATCAAACTGATTTCGACAATAGATAGTTTAAATTGTGCTACGTATTTTTACGTAAGCATGAGATTTGATAGTACGCAAGCGCACTTCGTCACACCGTCGTAAGGTCACGTTAGGAGCTTACGTATTTACGTTAGCTTACGGCAGTCTGCGGGCAACGATTATAAACACACAGGATTGCTGATTTCCATTTAACTCTATGTTAGCGTCGCTCAGCGAGACGAACAGTGTCTGCTTACGTCACTAGCGGACCAGTTGCTTTGTTTGTATTGAGAGTTCGTGTGATTTTAAGGTGTTTTTGACGTTTTTATTTTCATTTTTTTGCGTTTTTTTTATTTATTTGACGGTGTGGTTGACTATTTAGGAGGTAAATCTGAGGGCACGACAGTGCCTCGCCAAGTTCACGCGCCGCACCATCTTGAAACATTTCAGCCGATATTTGACCTATCTAAAACTCTAGTTTGGAATGAGCTATGAATCTCAAACTTTGCACAGTCGTAGATACCCATGGAGTTAACAATTCCTTCATGTTTAGTTTCATGGAATTCTCAAAAGTACTGAAGTAGTTACGAAATTTCAAAAAACGTCGAAATTGTCACTCACTCATGTATAGATCATCAAAATTCTACTGTACTTCCAGACATGCTACAAAGCTGAAAGAATCCCAAAATTCTAATTTACTTCCCTCCCCTATACATGTAAAGTTATATAAAAGTAACATTGCCCACTTCCAGATATGGCAGACTGACAGGAACTATGATAAAACTATAGAAAAAAATTTAAAAACCCCAAAATTGTAATTTACTTTCCTCCCCTATAAATGTAAAGTAATGTAAAAGTAACATTGCCCACTTCCGGACACGCTAGAGAGCTGAGCTTTGGAAGGCCGATAGTAACTATGATAAAATTATAGAAAAACATTAAACACCCCAAAATTTTAATTTACTTTCCTTTCCTATAAATGTAAAGTTATGTAAAATTAACATTGCCTACTTCCAGGAACACTAGAGAGCTAAGCTTTAGAAGGCTGATAAGAACTATGATAAAACCATAGGAAAATGATGAAAAACTCAACATTTTTAATAAGGCATTGCAAAAGTTTTGAACAATATCCCGTATATTTTACTACTTTAAAACTTAAATATTATCCAAATCCTTTAAAAAGGCAGTGAAATCATAACAAAAACATTTCATGTAAAAAAAGCCAAGTACGCGAAAGTGATATTCCGTAAAAAGAATTGAGATAAAAGTAAAGCCAAGTTCTACAATACAAATTTCAAAATGAATGGTTTTTACTAGTTTGGAAATGTTTTTCTAAACTTGGCTATTACGGCTGCAAATGACTCTTAGGAAATTGAACGTAAAGAAGTTTGGCTGGAATAGCAAAGTTTAAAAAAACATTTCCAAACTAGTAAGAACCATTCATTTTGAAATTTGTATTGTAGAACTTGGCTTTACTTTTAGCTCAATTCTTTTTACGGAATACCACTTTCGCGTACTTGCCTTTTTTTATATGAAATATTTTTATTATGATAAACCTTTAGAAATGTGAATTAAGTGAATTGATATAAAGAAAGCACATTAATTTATTGTTCAAATAAAAGCTTTGTGTTCCCTCTTTCAGTGTAGAAATATAAATATATATACTTTTATATTATTATATTTATATAAACTTTTAATTTTTCTTGGATTTTTGGAAACTCCTTGCTCATTAAATTAATCACATTAAAGAAAATTGGTAATTATGCCGCAAACGTACTTCTTTTATTAAACTGATTATTGGAAAGTTTATTTTGTAGATAGTTCTCCAAGTTTAGTATCAGTTTTTTTCTTAAGTTTTTTTAATCTCTTTATAGAAGTTTTCAGAAACATGTTACAGGAGGAGGAGTGAAAACGGGCGCTGGCTGGGATAAAAACAACTCATAACACAAACAATGTAAATCATTTGAAAAAAAACTTATGAGAATCTATTGATTTAAAGCATAAGAAGTTAAAAAACACATCTTATTTGGCTGTTTTCTCCAAAAACTGACTGGTTTTTGATATAATAATATAATAAATATTGCAATTTTAGATCTGAAATATCAAATAAATACCTTTTTGTTACTACATAATATAAGTGTATTTTATTATATCCGCAACAAAAACAATAAATTATACATCTAATGATTTGAATTGATTAAACTTTTAGAAAAAAACCTACTTCTATTCTAAAACTTTCAACTATTTAAAAAAGAAACTACAACATATCGTCTGCCCAACAAACAATTAAAGTTGTAACGACGAAACCCCAACTAGAAAGAATTTCTTAAAAGTAACCGCAACGTACTCCCGCTACGTCTCAGTATACCATACAGCGACGTTATAATTCCCTAAGTGGGGAACCAATTTCTGGTTATAACTACTTGGCCAAGTGTTTAAAGTCACTGTAGTAACAACTACACTACTACGTCGTAGCCAGGTATCTACTACGTCGTAGAGGCTTTTTTTTTCCGTAATGGCATAAAAGTTGCGATGTAGTTGCAAATAATATAATCGTTTCTTTTTGGTAGAATTGTTACACAATATGGTGGACACAACAGTAAACAGACTCGCTTAGTTTTTTTGTTTGGTTATGGTTATAATATGAACTATGTTATCCAAAAGTGTGAGAATTTACGAGCAGAGGATCAAAATTCGAGTGCGACGCAAAGTTTTTTGTACAACATGCATTATATATATTGCAAAAAACCGGTGCGCCCGTAAAATTGAGCCGTTTTCTGGTAGCTGATGGAATTTTTGTGTTGTGATTTTGGAGGTTATGTTTTCATAATCGACAGTTAACTCCAACAAATGGTGCTTAAGAAGAGCATTTTTGGTAAGCTTCAACTAATTTGTTTATAAAATAGTATGGCTCTTTAATATGAGCTCATAAATCGACAACAAAAATATTAAATTTTCTTTCTTACATAAAAACATGGCGTCCCAAACTATATTCCCTGATAGTCGAAAAGGTTACTTGAAAGTAGTTGCGGCTTTAAAGTTGATCCAAAAAGTTATTTTGTCTACATTGTTACATCAGATGTTACTATGATGACACAAACTTTTGTGGTGAAAATTAAAGTTATAATGTAGTTGTCGGATACACTTGTTTGGGACTCCAATGAAGCTTAACTTTCTAGTGGTAATTAAGTAGGATATAAAAGTCAGGGCGACTACGCAATAACGACTAAAAAGAAAGTAAAACTTTAGCAACGTCCTATTGTGGTAGAGAAGACTATCAGAATCGACTATCAAGAAACAATCCTATGAAGTAGTTTAGAGGGTCGTTTTTACGAAACATCTACTATTTCCTGATACTAAATAGTAGTTAGAACTAAAAAGTAACAAATTTTGGTTGGGATCACCACATTTCTACTATAAGAAAGTAGCAAAGCCTTTAGAACATGTAGCCGCTACTATAAATGTTAGTTGGGTGGTAGGAAAATACAGCTCTCAGAGCCAACTCTTGATTTATCAAATCATTTGTTTTGAATAAATGAAATTATTAATTATATTTACTAACACGAATAAAAAATTTGTTTGCAAATAAGCAAGAAAAAAGCGGGAAAAGACTCACGATTGCAATGTTCATTAAATGAAGCGCGCTGAGCAGAGGTCCACTAGTGACGTAAGCAAGGCGCCGCCGACCGCTGAAAGATTCGAGCTAATAAGCAATCCTTTGTGTTTATAATCGTTGGTCTGCGGGCACCTTAACGTTACCAAAGAATAGAATTGGTTGATTGATCGATCGAAAAATGAGGACTAGACGATAATTTCCGCTTCCAGTACAAACGATTCTTTGCAAAGATATTCCTACTGTAGTTGAAAAGACAAAAAACAAAATTGTAACATCAAAAAAACACAGTGCCGAATTCCATATTCTCTGCTATTAGTAGACTTGTAATGGTAACGTAAAAACATCGACTTAAACTCAAATTTGGAACAAAACGTAGAGCGCTTAATGTGCAGTTTTACGTAAAAATACGTAGCACAACTTAAACTATCTAATAATTCGAGGGGTCATCGGCACCCTAAAATTTTGTACAGCGTCCAACAGGACTTGGGTCCTGTCGAGTACTGTTGGGTCCTGTCGAGTACTGTTGGGTACTGTCGTGTACTGTCGAGTACTGTTGGGCCCTGTCGAGTACTGTTGAGTACTGTCGTGTACTGTTGGGTCCTGTCGTGTACTGTCGAGTACTGTTGGGTCCTGTTGAGTACTGTCGTGTACTGTTGGGTCCTGTCGTGTAGTGTCAGTGGCGCACCCAGGAATGTGTCTTGGGGGGGGGCCCGACAGCTACGAAACGCGCCCTCAAAAACCTCAAAAAACGCGACCAAAAAAAAAAAGGTCATCATGTCTTTTCGCAAGCCTCCTGATGTCAAATTTTAAGGTATTTTTCATGTTTTATCATCAAATATGTACAAAATATATTAAAAAATCTAAGGCTTGGGGGGCCCCCCCCTGGGTGCGCCCATGGTAGGGTCGAGTACTGTCGAGTACTGTTGAGTCCTGTTGAGTACTGTTGGGTACTGTCGTGTACTGTCGAGTACTGTTGGGTCCTGTTGAGTACTGTTGGATACTGTCGTGTACTGTCGAGTACTGTTGGGTCCTGTTGAGTACTGTTGGGTACTGTCGTGTACTGTCGAGTACTGTTGGGTCCTGTTGAGTACTGTTGGGTACTGTCGTGTACTGTCGAGTACTGTTGGGTCCTGTCGTGTACTGTTGAGTACTGTTGGGGACTGTCTTGTACTGTCGAGTACTGTTGGGTCCTGTTGAGTACTGTTGGGTACTGTCGTGTACTGTCGAGTACTGTCGGGTCCTGTTGTGAAATTTGTAGAGTACTGTTGAAAGCTGATGACCCCTCGTAATAATTTATATCGTGAAATATACCGCAAATCAGTATTCACTAACAAAAAGCCAAGAAGTTTTATATGGGAATAAAAGCATATATGCCTCTTTTATGAAACCAGCTGTACATAATTGCGTTAAAACCTGATATTTTGAATAAGTACATGATTTTTTGAGAAATAGAGTGAGGTGAGAAGAAGGGAGGGTTTATTTTGAAGAATCTGTCCATAATTTCTCTCAGTTTGTCAAATCCCAGTTCTTTAGCATTTTCTGAAGTGGGCAATATTAGTTTTAACATTGCTACGTTTTAACCTGGGTACGCATATAATCATGAACGCGAATGATGCAATCCGAGGTCAAACCATTTGCCTCGGATTCGGGAAGAAATAAATTTGTGGGTGACCTGAATAGTGGACGCACGATGCGTTTTACGAAATCGACCCATAAATATGAGCAGCGCACGAGCAGATGCCTCAATTGATGTACCTCCAACAGTTGGATCAGGTCGAGGCCAAATGCATGCGGTTTCAAACAAATTTGCACGCCTCGTTCAAACGTACACAGATGTATGCTTGTTACGTGTGAAATTATCCTTAAGACACTGTGTAGTTTCACACTAACAATTGTGTTTAGTAATTAACAATGTTTTTTATAAATCTTCTTTAAATTCTATAAACCTACTTTTTTAAATCAATCCATGTTTCGTGCACTGTTAGACAGTTTCTGTTGTGATTTAAGTTGAGCATTTTTACACATTATATCACTGACTGCCGGCCTATAAAACACCTTTTATTTGTTGGAAAATTAGAAAACCGTGTAACTAATTTGATTTTATTTACCTGGAAAATTGAGGCTGTAATACCACGCGCGGTGTTTTGGTTGGTTGCACAAGCATATTTTTCAGGTTGAGTACATCAAGGCCAACACAAAAATAGAGGCCACCACCCTGAAAAAATCAGCTGTTCTCCCGGGGCTAAATTTTACATTGGGTCTTATGGGAGGTCAGACGTTTTTTTATAAAATTTCAGTGAAATATTCTCAGACACCATCCCGATATTCCACCAAAGGTTTGTAAGGAAGCAACATGATTAAAAGGTTAAAATCTTCAAGATTTAGCATTCCTTATTTTGAATTCAAATTACCCGCCATGTACCACATGCCAACTGTTATATTTGACATGTATTTGACTTTGTCATATGTGATTGTCACATTCGCTTCTGCTTTAAACTTAATTTTTGTGTGAGCTAATGAAGCGGCTATGAAAAATTAGGGCTTACTATACATTTAAAAAAAATGTTCTGCCAGAATAAAGTAAAAACAATCTCAAAAACGGCTTTATTTAAAAAAAATCAAATATCAATGAACCGTCATTCCAACTTCAATATTTTAAAGACAATCAGCTGTGTCGTAATGTGACCATCAAAAAAAAAATCAGCCCCGGATGTGACGTCAACAAAGTGGAGGATCGTGGCCCGTCCATTTTGATAGCCCTGAGTACATTTCTCCGTTTGTATGGCTGCTCACGGATTCCTTATTCTGCTCGGTGCTGATCTGGAACAGTCGGACATTTTTTATATTATCTGGACTTATGAAGCAAATAAGGGCTGATTGTTGTACATTAGTTGCACAGTACATTTTTCTTGAATTTTGAGGAACGATTAACTTGGTTCTGATTGACAATATGGTTCGGTGCAACCAGTTCAGGAGGTGTGTTCTGCCCGAGTCGTGGTTGGTGCACAGATAGATTCTGGGTTGGCTGTCACTTGTCGACTGTTCTTTCGTTCTTTTGACATCTTTCCTTTCTTTTAACATCTTTCTTTCTGGGAGCCACTCGTGAAACAGGGGATCGTTTTCTACCCCTTAAAAAGGGGCAAGACCTAATTTTTTATTAAAAACTGTTCGATCTGTCTCCTGGCTATTGCTGAAACATGGGTAGTACCAGTGAAATTGGTAAGCCATTTTTTTAAGGTTAGGGGTACACGTGGTTCTTTTGGAAAAAAAACTTGTACTTATACTTATTTTGTTCAATTGTAACTAATTGAGCGTGAAGCTGACATTGTTTTTCTTATTCACAGTATATGGTAGCACGTCCCATTTTAGCCTAATGTGCTAAGCCGACGGCTGTGATGTGTCCGCTCTACCGGACTCTAGGATGAGACTGCGTTGGAGTGGGGAACCCTTCTTTCAGAAGGTGAGTGTGAACTTCCCCAACCGAGTCTTAAAAAAGAAAATATAATTTTTTTTGTCAAAAATGTTTCCTTAAAGTTTTTTTTATTAAATTATTTATGAAGCGGCTTTATAGTTCAGGCACGACCACTGAAATATCCAGTGTGTTTCGAGTTGTTAAAACACGAATTATTAGTACACCACTGGAAAACTAAAGGTGTCCTTTTTCTTTTCCAGGGTTCTCCAGGTGGGTTCTGCGTTTGAATGTATATGAAGTTGTGTCTTTCTCTATGTGGTTGTATGCTGTGACTGATTAGAACAGCCAGGTGATGGTGGTTCTTACATTGGCGTAATCACGAGATGTGACGGCGCTTATGACAAAATTTTTACAATATCAAGTTAGTAATTTGTAGTCGACCTTGGTTTAGTGCTGGGGGGCCTATCTAAATATTTAGTTGTTGTCAAATCTAATTTAAAGGTCGGTTATTGGCAACAGCCTATTGACCAGGTTCGACTATAATATAAATAATAATTCTTATTCTATTTGGTTTTATTTAAAATAATATCATGTTTCTTATATAGGTAACTTGACAATTGATATTCATAATAATCTTTTCCCCAATGTAAACGACACACTGAGCTCAGACGTCGGTAAACTGTTGTTTTTTTATATTTATCAATTTTATTTGCAAGAACGATGATAATTCCTAAACTTGCATAACTCCATTTTTCTATTTAACTTCAATTTTAAAACAAAAACCATTTTTTTAAAACCTAATTTACTGTTTTGCTCAAAAAAAGTTAATTAATACTAATGATTAATAATTATCTCTATTTAGACTGTTAGCAGATAAAGGAAGCCCATTATACAATCTACTTAACCTCAATCCTTGTGTTTACTTATTTTGATAACCGTCTGAGAGTGTTGCCGAATAGAATCAAAGAAATTGCCAACCTATTCTTGTGGGAGTAATCCTAGTTCTTTTAAAGGAAAAGTGTTACAGTGATTAAATAATTAGTTAATTGAACTATTCAGTTTCCTAAATAGAGTAGTAATTAGTTCGTATTTGGGATTGTTATTCTGTGAACAAAATCTATAACAAAAATTTAACACCCAACGTCCCCCACCTTAAAAACCCCTGGTTTTTCCTAATTTAGGTTTTTCTGGACTTGAACCCATGACCTACCGGCTGTTGAACATAAAAAGCTGGCGGCAGGTGGGACCGGCGTTGTTTATTGCAACTTATCAATTTTGTTAGGGTCTTGGATATATACTAGAATTTATTTTGAAAATATATATCATTAGAAACAAGGGTGATGTACACAAAAAATTAGGGCCGCAATATGCTCATGCGTCCTCGGGCTGCCTCATTCGCGTTCATGCTCATTTGCGTACCCAGCTTTACATAACTTAACATGTATAGGGGAGGGAAATGATTTAAAAGTTTGGGTTTTTTTGTTTACTCTCTGTCTTTTCTAAAAGTGGGCAATGTTAGTTTTACATTTAGACAATGGTTTTACATAACTTTAAGTGTACAGGGGAGATTTAATTAAAATGTTGAGGTTTTTTTTGAATTTTTTGAAGGGTCCGTCATAATTTTTATCAGTCTGCTAAATTTCAGCCGTTTAGCGTTTCTGGAAGTATAGTAGAATTTGGACTATCTATACACGAGTAAGTGAGTGGGAACGATTTTTTTCAAAATTCCATAACTACTTTAAGGAAGTCGGCTAAACTTGGAGAAATGTTTAGCTCTATCGAGATCTAGGACTGTGCACAGTTTGAGTTTCGCAACTCATTCCAAAATAGAGTTATAGATAGGTCCAATATGAGCTGAAATGTTTCAAGAAAAGGTGTTACAGCAGTTTGCGCGAACTTGGCGAGACACTGCCGTGCCCTCAGATATTTTTGTAATTTTTTTCTGTAACATTTAGGTTGAGATATTACATAAAGTATTTTTATACAATGAACTTTTTTATAAAAATTGAAATCGCGGTAATTTTTACCTTCCTAGCCCGCGCAGCAATGGCTAGAGAAGAATTTTTTTTGACAAAAATTTTTTTTTTAGCTAACGCCGAAGTATATCTGTACGTAACACGATGGCTCCTAAACCGCTTCACCTGAAAATTTTCAGATAAAATAGCGGGGGGAACGAGCGCATGAGTTTTTGGTTGAGCAAAAATCCATTCTGCTAATGACAATTATAATTTTTTAAAAACGCAATTTTTTTAACGGAGCATCGCATCAATATAGGATTTTTGGAATAGAATAGACGACATTTCTTGTGTTCTACATCGTCTATCCTCCGTGGCCCACCCCTACTACTCTTTTTGCTGTTCCATATTTTTCTTGGTGTTCGTGTCACATCCATTCTCTATACATGCCTCAACCAGAAACGA
This sequence comes from Aspidapion aeneum, assembly GCA_963576565.1. NCBI lineage: Eukaryota > Metazoa > Arthropoda > Insecta > Coleoptera > Brentidae > Aspidapion > Aspidapion aeneum. The sequence continues at coordinate 59,857,209 of OY755040.1, read as the reverse complement.
GTTGCCTCAACCAAGCTAATCATCTGCTTTTGATAAATCTCACCATGTTTGTGCCATCTATTTGCTAATTCCTTAGAAAATTGTGTTCGGAGGCTAATTCATAATTTATAAATCATCGGTATTCGCCAATCACCATCTTCTGCTTGCAGTGGACCAAAGATCCTACGGAAAATTTTTCTCTAAAACATTTTTAGTTCTTCTTCATTCGCTTTTGTAATCCTTATGTCCATGATTCCCACTCATATGTCACTACCAGCCTATTTATTTATAGAATTTTTTAAACATATTAGATTGAATTTGATGCATTTTATTTACAAAAATTTGACATTTTACGCTAATTTCCAAAATTTCATAAAATTAATGAACCTATGATGGATCTGATAACTTCCAAGCTCATCAGCACACTCCAAGTAAACTCCATGCTATAAAAACCTTGAAAACAGTCTTTTGTAAATCTCTCCGAAACAAAAACGCCATCTACTACATTCCGAAAACCATATATGATGCGAAGCTTTTCTAAAAAGTTAGCGAAAAACTGTCATTAGCAATGATGAATTTCGACCAAAATCTAAGTAGCTCGTAGAAGTATCGAACACTATTTTACCTAAAAATTTCATAAAAATCAGTTCAGCGGTTTAGGAGCTATCGTGTTATGGACAGACATACATACACACACAGACGTCACGACGATATTGCTAGGATGGGTTAAAATACACCCAAATAACACATTTTTGGCAAAAAAAAATTTTCGTCGAAAACAATACCTTCTCTAGCCATTGCTTAGCGGGCTAAAAGGTAAAAAGGGTCATTTAATAGAAAAATTCGAACTTCATGTAATATTCCAAAAACTTAAGATAACGGATAAAATTCAGTTTGAAAGTTAAATTTTATATAAAAAAAACTCTATAAAAGCGACATAAAGCAAAATAAAATTTACATAAATAAAAAAGTTATAGACCCTCTCCAGGGACAGATACCTTTCCATAGGCCAAAAACGCCTTGATGTATGTATGGTTTTCATCGTTTAATCTTCTCAAAGTTGAGCGTCGAAAAGCAAGGCCGTACCCAGGAGAGATCAAGGGGACTCAATCCCCCCCCCCCCCCGAAATAATCTATATTGTGTGGTTAAAGAGAATTCTCAGCATCAAAAATAAAACAAAATTGCACAATGTTTTTTCTTACTTTTTATCGGAGAGGGTGCTCAGTTTGTGCCAATTTGAATAACCCTGTACATATACATGCCTCATCTAAATAGGGTGTAATAAGAAAATACATAAAAATTTTAATATCGTTTTCCTACTTTGTTTTTATTTGTAAGAGCACTACCAAAACGCAAATGGGTCATCAAGCGTTTCAAGACGAATATTATTTTGTTTCAGATAACTTTTGTATTATTTTTAACCAAGGCCAATCATACAACACCAAAAGCTTATGATAAGATCATCAAATTCGACGAATCTAAAAACTCAAACAACAAAGAATTAGATATAGCCTTTAGTGACAAGACATTATTTCAAGTCGTACCTTCAACTTCTCCTAGCCACCAGGAATATAGCTATCCGGTTCCTGTTTTAAAAAGTATTGAGAATGGGGTCAAGGTATACGAAATATATCCCGGTAAGAATAGTTGACATAACAAGACTTAAACAATTGAAAGACTTGCTTGAAGATCGTTTCTATTTATTTAACCTTAAAGTAACTTTTGCTATTTGTGTTCCTTATGTGTTTATTTTTGGGTTGAAGAAAAAAATTAATCTTTAAATAATAGACAACTTAAGTTTCAAGAAGTTGGGAAACCTTAATTAAAAAAATTAATAAAATTTTTAGGATTTGTGTTCATTTTAGTGAAATACTCTTTTTGTCCGTTTGGCAGAAATACTCTGGTCTCACTAGAGTATTTCTTTCTAATGAACACGTACTCTTAGGAAAAACATTCTTCGTATAACTTTTGATGTAGACTAGATTTCGTACGTCGATTTTATATTCTTTTAGTCCCAATTCCTCTAGAAGGATCTACAAACTTTGCCTATATTCCTTCGAAAGTTCCTGTTTTAGAGAATCATTTACCAGTTCAACCAATTCTTGATGAAAATCCGCTAGTAACAGCTCTGCTGTTAAGTACTAACCTTGGGGTTTCTAGTGAAGCCTACCAGGTAAAACTACAAAGAATACACATTAATACAATTTCTGTCAAATGATATTTTTTATCAAAAATTGGAAAGACCAGGGCTATCAAAACGGCCGGACCACGATCTACACTACTTACTAAATGTCATGTAGCAACAAAATTTAATAAAATAAAAAGCCGCCATATTGGAATCCGTCAAAAATAATTTTTTTAATCGATATTTTTGCGGTCGTCCCTTTTATCGTATGTTCCAAATTTGGTAATTTTTTTAAACTTTAGCGATGATTTTATCAGGATTTAGTAGTACATTTGAATTCACGGCTAAAAAACATCGAATGAATGCAATTTTTTAAAAATAAAATTTTTGATTAATGTGCCTATATCTAAATATTTTTTGCTTGTAGGGAACAAATCATGCGGAACTAATACCAGTAAACCCTTACATTGCCCTTCTTCTGTCTCAGTGTGGAAGATACTTACCACTGGGAGCATTGGGAGGAAAAGGAATTTATTTCTACAGTGCTGCCAACAACTACCACAACAACAAACCGTTTGGCAGTTACAAAGTTTATAAAGATGTCAGAAGATAAATTTAAAAGAAATAGTTTTTTACAGACTCTTTAAATGGCTTTTAAAAAAAATTGTATGCTACCTTTAATAAAACGCAATCCGCAATTTTCTGTACTTCAAAAACTTGCCTGGTTTTCTTTTCTACTTTTCTAACGAGTTTCAAAAGTGTAGAAGCTAACGAGTGTCAAAAGAGTAGAAGTAACTCCATTATTGTTTCTTTCTCCCTCTGAGCAGCCGCAGATAGGGCCCAGGGGCAGTTTTTTCCATTATATGTGCAAGCGTTTTTCCGTAGCGCGATTTTCTTTTTAAAATACTTTTTTGTACATTTGTTTATATTGCTAAATTTTTCACACACACAGTGTTATCATTTTTTCCGAAAACTATAATTTTCTTGAAATTTTGCCTCTGTCGTTTTTTTTTGTTATCTACAAACTTTTTTTTGTGGTGCAACTTCTTCCCTAAAAATGGATTATATTTTTAAGTCTCGGTCTCAATATTTTTGGCCCTTCCAACTCTGGCGTCGCGATAAAAACTTTAAAGACAACATTTTTAAAGATAGTTTAGTTTTTATTAAATATTTTTAATTTTTTTATAATAATTCTTTATGCCTATCAAACATAAAGGAGTATCCAATTAACTAAAATTATTTATTTGACACCACTTTTTTCACGCCTTAACGTCTATTAGGTTCTTTAAAGAAAATAATGAAACCAGCATTCTTTAACAAATTTCTCTCAAAACATATGCGTTAACATATTCGTTACGGTACTTTATCTATGACAAGTAAAATGTTTTAAAGGGCAAACTGTATGAGCTTTTTATTACTTCGACATCTTTAAGAAGATGCCGCCTAAGATAACTAGATGAATAAAAAGTTTTTGTCCTGTTAAGAAGTCTTACAAAGTCTAATGTGGCATATAAATGCGCACATGGATCAGTAACGGTAACTTAAAAGGTCGAGTAAAAGAAAAGAAATGTTGTATTTCGTATTATTAAAATAAAATATTTATTATTTTTGACGCAGAAATACTCGGACACTGAATATAAATATCTTTAATATTTATATTGCGAAAAAACATAGAAAAGGGATGTGACCATGAAAGTGGAAAATAAATTGTATAATATATTTCCTAACAAGTGCGGAAAGTGTCACGTTTCTTCACGCGATTGCAGTTGGCAGACCAACGCATAGCAGAGTTTGTCAAGCTATCAGGTGCGGAAAAGAACCTTTCCGCAAGAGTTAGGAACACTATATCCCGGGCTCCGATTACCCCCCCCCCCCATCTGGGTGCGCCCTTGACTCAACTGACTTAACTATCAAGGTCATAAATTTTCCGCCAACTTGGAAACAATGACAGGTAAGTCAATTTATTTTCTTGAAAATATTAGACCTGACCTCCTTAATATTTGATCCAAATTTAGTAATTTTAACTCAATTGGTATGGGAGTAGCACGCACCAATGTTGGGTTCTCGGTATATATCTTTTTCTATGGGGCATTTTCAAAGTCAAATTTTTCGACAAATTTCTACAGGTCTTGTTCGTAGTATAATGGTTTTTTTGCTTTGCGTTTTATAAACCTCGAATTTTGGTGATTTTTTAAATCAAGAATCGTGTTTTTTCGAATAAGTCTTCACTTTTCAAGGTCGTGTAAGGTCAAATGACCTTTAAGCCATTCTTTTTGAAATCACTGAATACAAATTATATAAAAACGAGTATAATCTTGACTATATGGGTATAACCTAATTTTTTTCCACCATTTTTTAAAAAAACTTCCCATCCACGGTGAAGCAAAACAGGGGTGCTGCGAGTAATTTTTTTTTTTTTCTACAGAATATGTGTACACAATTATATGCCTGTACCCCCATATCCCCAAAATAGGGCTTGTATAACTCAAGCTATATTTCAGCAATATCGTCGTGATGTCTGTCTGTGTGTGTGTCCGTAACACGATCGCTCTTAAACCGCTGAATCGATTTGCATGAGATTTTCATGAAAATAAGTGGGCTATACTGTAACGAGCTGATTAGATTTTGGTCAAAATCCATTAATGCTAATGACAGTTTTTTGACAGTTTAAAAATTTAAAATATGCTAATTTTTTAACGGAGCATTAATATGCGATTTCCGTAATATAGTAGAACAAACACATTTTTTTCAATAATTTGTGTTATAACCAAAAACTTCTCAGAAGCTTTCGTTTATATTTACAAATAAATGAATCCATGATGGGTCTGATACCTTCCTAGCTAGCCTATTATCACACTTTAAATGAAGCCATGATATATATATCAGCATTGAAAACAGTTTTTTGTAAATATCTCAGAAACTAAAGTTCCTAAAACGTTTTTGGTTATAACACAAATTATTGAACAAAATGTGGTCTACTATATTCCTAAAACCGCATATTGATGCGATGCTTCGTTAAATAGTTAGCATTTTTAAAAATTAGCATTAATAGATTTTTCCCAAAATTTACCTGAAAATTGTATGGAAATCGGTTTAGCGGTTTAGGAGCTATCGTGTTACGGACAGACATAGACACACACAGACACACAGACAGACATCATGACGATATTGCTAAGAGGGGCCAAAATACACCCAAATACCATATTTTCGGTGTTATCTTAAAAGAAAATTTTTCGTCGAAAATAATACCTTCTCCAGCCATTGCTGCGCGGGCTAGGAAGGTAAAAACTGTTTTCAAGACTAATATAGAGTGTGCTAATGGGCTAGGAAGGTATCAGATTCATCATGGATCTATTTATTTATGCTTTTATAAGCCCAATATTTTTTCATTTTAGATTTAAATCACGTAACCTCGTAGTAAAAGTGCTTCAAATAAATCTCATTCACTCATTCCCATTTTAAATTGCACTATATGGGCTAAATGGCCGCAGATTGGCCAGAATGCGTTGAGTTTAATTTATGTAGATACTTAAGTCTTTAAACTAAAAGTTTATACAGCGTGGCCAGCCTTCTATCTGGGGGTAGGATTTTTGTATGTGCCATAAGGTTGCATGGGAAAACAGAAAATCGTAATACCAATGTTGCCGGTTCAGCGGAAATATCCGTATAAGCCGCGACTAAATTCGCGAAAGGCCAATTTAGTCAGTTATATGTAAGTGCATTTAGACTTGTGTAAATGCTTCGGAGACAAAATTTTTAGAAAATAATAGATACAAAGCAAACTTCTTAAATAACTGAAAACCCACAGAAAAAAGTTTGTGTAGCACTCTGATGGCTCAGATTGGGTTTTGGTACAGTGGACTATAATTAACATTGGCGCAAAAAATTCATTTAACTAGAGAAAGTAACTAATTTAAAAATTGTAGGTTAAATTTGAAAGAGAAATAAAATTGTGATATAGCCTCATGGAGAGGGACTTACCGCTGTTTTGAAGTTCCAAAGTGCAAGGTGTACACCTTTCCATATGTGACTTGAAGTTCCAACAGGATGATGGCACGATAATTTTAATTATTTGCGGTATTTTAAAGTGAATTTTCACTATTTTTTAAATTTTAATTTTAAGGTTGTTGTTTTCTAGACATGGCGACGCGCAGCACACTTTGTCTGCGCACAGCACTTCACCCTCTATAGGAAATCATATCACTATATTTTAAATTTTATGGATATGTGAAAAACATGATAGAGGACGCTTGTAGTGCCAAAGTATCTAAAAATAAAGAAATAAGAAATAAAATGATAATTCTTAAATTTAGAATAGAAATTACATTTTTTGCGTTTAATTCTCGCATTTTAATGCAATTTTGCTTTAGGTAAATTTTATAATAACTAATAGTTGACCCATTTACTTAGGATTAATATAAATTTAAGACTAATAATTTTATGTTCAAGACAAAATTTTAGTCCATGAAAAATAGGAAAAATAAAAGTAAAATTCAAAAATAAAAGAAAAATAAAGAGGTTTTTTATGGAAACCGAACATATCGCCGGCCGAAAATGCTATGCATGAACCGAAAGCTTTGAGATTGGTCTCTTTAACACCGAGTCCCTTGTCTTGACATTAGCAACTCGATTTACACCGTCTTTACCCGGAAAAATTTCAATTATTCTGCCGAGCTGCCATTGTAGCGGGGGTATAAAATCATTCCTGATTATTACCAAACGACCAACTTCTGGAGTACAAGTGGGGTCTAGCCACTTGCTCCTTTGTTGAAGTGTATGCAAATATTCTTGCTGCCAGCGTCTCCAGAAATCCTGATGGATTCTTTGAAGTAGCTGCCAACGAGTTAATCTATTAATTTTGACATCTGTTAAGTCAACGTCAGGAAGAGTTGTCAACGGTTCCAATAATAAAAAATGACCTGGTGTCAAAACAGAAATGTCATTTGGATCCGAGGAAATTTCAGTTAGCGGTCGAGAGTTCATAATAGATTCAATCTGACTGGTGACTGTATATAACTCTTCATAGGTTAAAATTTGTGAACCAATGGTTCGAAATAAATGTTTTTTGACAGTTTTAATCCCAGACTCCCAAAGACCTCCAAAATTGGGAGTGTGACCTGGAATAAAATGCCATTTAATTGGACGAGAAGAATCAATCTGTAACATCTGTCTATTTGCCGAAACTAGGTTAGTTCCATTATCAGAACACATATCAGTTACGTAATTTCTACGAGCCACAAACCTACGCATTGCTGCGATAAAAGCATCGGCTGTCAAATCACTGACTATTTCGATATGTACCGCTTTCGTATTCATACAAACGAATAAGCAAATATATGATTTTAAAGTACGTGGGGCACCGCGGGTTCGGTTCATTAAAATAGGAATGGGGCCTCCTAAATCTACTCCCGTATGCAAAAATGCTCTGAGTTGAGAAACTCGTGGAAACGGAAGTGAACCCATTGGGAGTTGTACCGATTTAGGGGATAATTTAAAGCAGGGGATGCATTTTGCTAAAACTTGACGAATTTTTCGTTTTGCCGCAATTATCCAATAATTTTGGCTTAGTAAAAAATGTACTGTTCTTAATCCAGCATGTAAAAATTTTAAATGAAAATGTTCGATAATTAAATAAGTAATTCTACTTTCGCGGGGTAATAAAATTGGAAATTTTTTGTAATAAGAGAGAGAAGAATTGTGCAATCTTCCACCGACGCGTAATAAATTTTGGTAATCTAAAAATAGATTTAATTTTTGCATCGGTTTAGATAATTTTATATTATTTTTAGGAGAATTTATTTCTTCCGAAAAATAGATCGATTGTTCGTTTTTTATTAATAAATAAAGTGCGGTTTGAATTTCAATGAAACGCTAAAAAAGTTTCAAAAATTATACTTTTATTTAGAAATTTTTTATTTATAAAACGTAAAATATACGCTGAAATTCTACAGAGTTTAGTAAAAGAGTAGTTTTTATTATTAAGCGAAGTAATTAGCTTTTTCTTCATTTAAAGTTTCAGAAGTGTCTTTTATTTCCAAGGTTATAGGCCAGTAGTCGTAATGTAATTTTAAAAAATGGTGACCTTGAAAAAATAAACTATGATTTATAAGTTCTCTAGGATAGAGACCTCTTGAAGCTACATCAGCGGGATTCTGAGAAGTGGAAATATAATGCCAATTTTTAGGAGATACTTTTTCATGAATTTGCGTGACTCTATTTTGTACATAGGTTTTCCACCTAGACGGATGTCCATTTTTAATCCATGATAAAGCTACTTGAGAATCACTCCATGCGAATATTTGGTGAATTTTAAGTCTGTTTTGAAAACTATGAAGAATAAATTGAATTAAATCAGCTAATATATTACAAGCGGCTAACTCGAGTCGTGCGATACTTGTAAATTTTATAGGGGCGACTTTAGTTTTTGAGCATAAAAAATAAATAAAAATTTTATTTTTATAAATTACGCGTAATTAAACAACAAACCGATTAATTCGTATTGAGCGTTTCCAGAAAAAATATTGATAAAGCGGGATATGTGAAATTCTTTTAAAAGTTGTAATTCTAACCTATAGCGTTCCCAGAGGCTACTTATCGCTATGGGAGCATCTTTGTCCCAGTCCAATCCAGATTTCCAAAATTCCTGGATTAGGCATTTAATTAAAATAGTAACTGGCGACAACCAACCAAGGGGATCATAAATTTTAAAAATTTCTGAAAGGATATTGCGTTTTGTGCAACTACGATTTAGAGGCTCTACTGAGTAGGAAAAATAGTCTGAACAGGGTTGCCATCTAAGTCCTAAAATTTTTGTAGTTTCTTCTATATCAAGAGAAAAGCTAAATAGGGTTTATATCGGATTCTGGCAAATGCTCTAAAACAGTTTTATTGTTGCTAGCCCATTTATGTAATTTAAATCCTGCGGATTTTAATAAAAGTGATAACTCCTTTTGGAGAGATATAGCTTCTTCAACGGAGCTACAACCTGTGACAAAATCGTCAACAAAATTATCTGTCATAATAACTTTAGCGGCGCGGGGAAAATTATGCTTTTCGTCCTCAGCTAGCTGCTGTAAGACTCTTAAAGCTAAAAAAGGAGCGGGGGTAGTATCATATGTAACGGTTTTTAAATTATATTCTTTTATAGGTTCGGTAGGACTAAACCTTCATAAGATTTTTTGATAATTTTGATGATGCGGGGCTATTAAAATGCCGCAAAACATTTTAAAAATATCGCAACAAAGAGCGACTTCATTTAGTCTAAAATTTAATAAAATAGAACAAATGTCCTTTTGTAATTTGGGACCGGCGTAAAGCGTGTCATTTAAGGAAATTCTTCCAGTATTTGTTTGGGATACTGCGCTTGCGTTAAAAACTACTCTGAGTTTTGTGGTTAAACTTTCAGGTCTTTCAATATGGTGGTGGGGGATATAGTAACTTTTTTCCGTAAACTGTTCCTCCGGGTTAGAAATTAATTCCATGTGACCTAAGTCTAAGTATTCTTGCATAAATTCCGAATATTTTTGATAGGTTTCCGTTGTTTTAATTAAGCGGTTTTCGAGAGATAAAAATCTTTTTTATGCAAGTTGGCGACTATTTGGAAAACTTGGTTCACTATTTTCGCAAAAGGGTAAAGTCACGACGTAACGCCCTGTATTATCACGAAAAGTAGTATTTTTAAATATTTTTTCACATGCTTCGTCAGCCGGGGAAAGAATAGGTTTAATTTCCGGTATATTTTCCGTTTCCCAAAATTTCGATAGTGAATCATTAAGTTGATTATTTGAAATTTGGCATAAAAGGGATACCGAAGCGAGGGGCGGGCTTGTGTTACCAATTTGTCCCATTGAAATGTACCCAAAAATTGAGTTTAATGCGATAGGCTCATTTATATTACCTACAATACGACCATCTCTAAGAATATAAGGGAAAATATCGGCTCCAAGTAAAACGTCGATTGCTCCCGGTCTATAGAAATAAGGGTCCGCGAGATTTATATTTTTTATAATTCCCATTTGACTAATATTTATGTCATTTAAGGGAAGCGAAGAACAAATTTGGGGTAAAATAACTGCACTCTGTACTGATAAGGTCAGTTCAGATTGATTGCAAGGGCGAATGATCATATCAATAGATCCTAATTTTGATTGCATACTGGTCTCACCAATTCCAAAGACTTCAGTTTCAATATTAAAGCGGGGTAGGCCTAGTTCGTTGGCACATTTTAAAGATACAAAAGACAGATGCGATGCGGAATCTAAAACTCCACAAAAAGTTTGATAATTACCTCTTATATCTTTTATTTGAAAATGAGCGGTAGAAAGCAAAGTACTAGAGTTACTGTAACTTTGAGTAGAGTAGCAAGCACCTTGATTTTGAGTTTGCGAAGAGGATGAGTTACTAATTTCATTTCTTTCCTGCCGAAACGCGTTAATTTGTTGGCTATTTACAGGCAAATCTGCATTATTATTTTCTTGCCGTTGAGACGAGGATTCGTTTACATGGCGCAAGTCAAAATGAACTGAGCTATGATGCCTTTTTTGGCAAAATCGACAATTAAAAGTGCTTTTGCATTGGAAGGTTTTATGACAATTAGAGGTACAGTTTACGCACCATCGTTTTGCTTTTAATAAATTAAATCTTTGTTGAGGCATTTTATTTAAATAATCAGGACAAAAAGTCAAATTATGAATATTCGAATTGCATAAGGAACAATTATTTTGAGAGTTCTGCTGTGCCGTAAAAAATTCACGAGGCGTTTGGCGAGTATTATAGTTATTTTGCGGTTTTTGAGTTATATGGGGCGGTTTTGTAAATTTGGGCTTCATAGAAAATTGCGTACTGGATGTAATGGCGGCGTTAACTATAAAAAGCGAGCTATAATGTTGATCCAAAAAATTATAGATTGATTTATATGAAGGTATTTCGGTAGGCTTACCATGAAAAACTTCAAATCGCGTTTGAATCGAAGTATCAATAGATTTCAACAACTTTTGGGCTAAGACAAAGTCCCAAAAATCTGGTTGCAAACCAACAGTTTTTAAAGCTTCAATATTTTTTGTGAATGTATCAAGCATGTTTCTAAGAGCTATGGAGTCATCAGAGTTTAGGGCAATTTTCGATAGCATTCCAATAATTTTGAGCTAAAATGCGATCATTTTTATACCTTTTTACAAGATTATTGAAAACAATAGGATAGTTTGCATCCGAAACTGGTAATTGCGTAACTAATTCTTTTGGAGGACCATCTAAATAAGTAACTAAAAGCGAGTATTTTTGTATATTTGAAATATGCGGATTATCATGAATCATTGTTTTAAAAAGATCATAAAAGGTAGGGAAATCATTCACATTGCCAGTGAATTTTTCAATGTCAATTTTCGGTAAACTTGGAAAATAATCAGGGGTTTGTGAACCTCCTGTAGAGTAGGGGTTAATAGTAAGTCGGCGACTTCCACTTTGCGAAGGAGGCGCAGTATTTTCTGCTTGAAACAACTTATAATAGATTTCTTTGACTTGAGCAACATTTGTTTGAAATGAATGAAGATGCTCGATACAAGTCTTAACTTGATCCTGATCCTGGTAAATTTCATTTAATAAAGCGGTGTGCCTTTTAACGTATTCCTCTTGGACGTTGTCAAGCTCTTCGTAACGAATCTTAAAGTTAAGATGTTTGGTTGCATCAGTTTTAGTCAATTTAGCTACCGTTAAAATTTCATTTAAATTTGAATCTTCGACGTCACGAAAGACTTTAATTTTCTTTAGCTTTTCAGATATTATTTTGTAATAAATTAGGCAAAGTAAACAAAATCAAAATTTATAGATTAAATATTTTAAAAAAAATTAATTCGATTTAAAATAACCGTATGTAACCGTAGCCTCTTACATATAGGCATGCAAACTACAGCGAAAAGAAAAACAAATAAACATGTAGGTATTTATTTGCGCCTTATAAATTAGGAAATAAAAAACTTATATTCCGAAATTACCTACACACAGATATATCTTTCAAAAATACAAAGATAAACTTTTTGCATTTACATACACATAGCGACCCAAGACTCCAATCTCGAATATATGTCCTTGCGTTTTTTATAAAATTTGCGAGAGGTAGGTATAGGTCTCCTAATACAAATTCATAGGTACCTATTTTATTTACCTATATTATAATTTTAATTTATTAATGGCGTCTCTTTCTTACTTTCACACTACTAGCGTTTGCTCTCACTCTAGCGAAAATGAATTTTTTGAAATTTCAAAAAGAAAATCAAAATGGAAATCAAAATCCGGCAATCGAAGTGATCAAAATATGTAGCACTCCGATGGCTCAGATTGGGTTTTGGTAGATACAGTGGACTATAATTAACATTGGTGCAAAAAATTCATTTAACTAGAGAAAGTAACTAATTTAAAAATTGTAGGTTAAATTTGAAAGAGAAATAAAATTGTGATATAGCCTCATGGAGAGGGACTTACCGCTGTTTTGAAGTTTCAAAGTGCAAGGTGTACACCTTTCCATAAGAGCTATGTGACTTGAAGTTCCAACAGGATGATGGCACAATAATTTTAATTACTTGCGGTATTTTAAAGTGAATTTTTACTATTTTTTAAATTTAAATTTTATGGTTGTCGTTTTCTAGACATGGCGACGCGCAGCACACTTTGTCTGTCTCTCAATCCTGCGCTTGCAGTTTTTTCGCACATGCGCACAGCACTTCACCCTCTATAGGAAAGCATATCACTATATTTTAAATTTTATGGATATGTGAAAAACACGATAGAGGACGCTTGTAGTGCCAAAGTATATAAAAATAAAGAAATAAGAAATAAAATGATAATTCTTAAATTTAGAATAGAAATTACATTTTTTGCGTTTAATTCTCGCATTTTAATGCAATTTTGCTTTAGGTAAATTTTATAATAACTAATAGTTGACCCATTTACTTAGGATTAATATAAATTTAAGACTAATAATTTTATGTTCAAGACAAAATTTTAGTCCATGAAAAATAGGAAAAATAAAAGTAAAATTCAAAAATAAAAGAAAAATAAAGAGGTTTTTTATGGAAACCGAACAGTTTAAATCCGGAAAAATACGTCGCAGACGCCTTAGGAGCTTTTTATCTTTTTAGAACAATGCCGCACTTTTTGTCAAAGAGCGACATGCGCAACAGGTAAAATGATTTAAAAACAGAAAACTTTTAAACAAAAATCGATACAAGTAAAGTTTTAAGGTAAAATTGGTTAAATAGTACTTCTGTATCATATTGGGTAAAATAGTTTGAGGTGTTCTTGATTTATCGTGTGTATTCAAATAGACCATTTATTTTATTCGCCAAGTGCGGTGTTTTAGGACCTGAAACTTAATAGTCGACCTCTTGTACGGTGGACTAAAAATCAAGTCATGTAATAATTCTCGCCCTAAACACATGTTTGAGGTTTTCCGCCCCTTGACGACTGTGACCACTTGTGCCTGTAGTTATTTATCAAGGTTACCTTTGTCAACCCTGGAACGCTTTTGACGGGAGTCGATATGCTCTATCTTTTTTTTATCCTCTTATGGAAATTAAGCCTTTTAGATGTGGACTTGTTCAAACGGTATAAAAAAGAAAAATCAATGATAAGGTCAACTGTATATTAATCGCTTGTAAAACGGTACCATAAAAAACGAAAAATGAAGCCTTATACTTAACCAGTAACTGATGAGCTGGGGTGTCTCAATATTGAACCCTGATGGAAGGTCCACGACCGCCTCTTTAGGTTTTGGTCATTTGTCCTTTAGTACTCTATCGGTGCCAATAACGCGAGACATTTTTTTTTAACCTGCACACCTTACCAGCTACGGTATTACCTTTCTAGCACGCGCAGCAATTGCTAGAGAAGGTATTATTTTCGACGAAAAAATGTTTTTTAAGATAACATCGAAAACGTGTTATATGGGTGTATTTTGACCTATCTTAGTAGTATCGTCGTGATGTCTATCTGTGTGTATGTATGTGTATGTATGTATATCTGTCCGTATAACACGATAGCTCCTAAGCTGCTGAGCCCATTTTCATTAAAAAAATTTGTTAGACACTGTAATAAGCTGATTAAATTTGGGTCAAAAACCATGCTGATGACAGTTTTTTGACAATTAAAATGTTTTTTAAATTAACTTTTTAATGGAGCATCTCATCAATATGCGGTTTTCGGAATAAAGTACATCGTATCTTTCTCAGTAATTTGTGTTATATCTAAAGACTTCGTAGAAGCTTTCGTTTCTGAGATAGGTATTTAGAAAAAACTATTTTCAAGGCTGATATATCATGGAGTTCACTTGAAGTAAGCTTATAGGCTGGCTTGTAAGGTATCAGATCCGTCATGGATCCATTTAATCTTTTATCGACTGTGTTGTTACTTTTATGCTATAGCTTTCATGTTTTGTGATTAAGGAATGAAGAGAGATGACTTCCATTTTCAGGACTGGGTTAAAAAAAATTGAATGAGCTAAAATATATTCAAAGCTTTGATCCCTCGATAAACTTTAGCAGAAATATTTACGATTTTTTTAAAACTTTCTACATTTGTATTGTTTTTAAATATTTATGCCACGTTTTTCGGCATATTTAAAGTTTTTTTAATTAACGTATATTACTTATAGCAATGGCTACTATTTCATTATGAAGTGTGTCTTCTAAGTCACACGGTAAAATTTAATTATTGCTAAAATATTATTATATTTTTATTTTTTCTTAAAATATGTACGCATTATAATCAATAAGAATCAGTTTACCCAAAAGTGAATTACATACTCGTTTTTTTGTTCTGATTTATTTTAGAATAGCCGTTTTCATTTGGGGTTTGGAAAACCCCACATCTAACTAAAAAGTGGGCCGAATTCAAAACGAGTAGATAGGAATGTTCTGGACTTGATTTTTCAGTTGTCATCAAATGTCAAATTTGTTTTTATATTGGCTTATTCGTAGTATTTTAGCTACGAGGGTATTTCGTATAGTCTTGCAGATGGATATTTACTGTAATTTTTTTATAACTAATCCAATTGTTAGATATCGAAATCGATGCAAGAAAAAGATCATTGAGAATATCTAGAACATATCATATAAGAAATTAGATCAAAGATGAAAGAATGGGAATCGAGGGAAGCATAACGGATGACATCACTAAAAGACAACTGATATGGTACTGCCATGTACAACGGATGAACAACGAAAGATTACCAAAGTAGGTCCTAGAATGGCACAACAAAAAGAAGGCGTTTTAACTAGAATGGCATCAACAGATCCACCACTTTTTTTCAAGGGAAGGGGTATACGGCAATAAGATGGGCTAGTATTTGAGTTATTTACTTAAACTTTAAAATACAGCACCAATCAGATCATCTTTTTATAAGAAAAATTGAGATCAATGTCAGTTATCCCGCAGAGGTCACAGCGGGGTCTGCACAAGTCGGCAGGAAGTTCATAATTTGAAATGTCGCCTTCCATGATCAAGTGCGCGGTAAAATTCGCCCCATTCCACGATAAATTATTTCAAGTTTTGCTAATTTCTGTCCTGCTATAAAGCTCAAGTATTTTTTTCTCTATCTTCAGCTTGAATAAATTCAGTTTTTAAAATTTAAAATATAATAACGGGGCATTTTGGGAATATGCAAAATAAGGCCGTAGACCAAGCAGTGAAGAAAGCGGTATCTGCTGAATTTTTTGGCCGTAAACCAGCCCTGGAGATAATAAAATGTTGCTAATTTAACCATATTGAAATGGATGGAGAAAAGCTTGCAACAATGCTGGAAAAATTTACCTGAACTGGCTTACTCTAAAAAGCTCAACGACCTTGTAGAAAAAGACCCAGTAACATTATTGGATTTACTAGACAGGAGATCTAGTATAGTGACTAAACTTTTTACGAGTTCGGCTATTAGACGTTTACGACAAAAAATTTTCGGTTCAGAAGAGCCGAACAGTATCTCACCCAGACTGATAGCATCGATCAACATTGGTGAGGCAAACAATTTTTTGGGGGCCCTCATAAGTCAATAAGAACATAAAATGCTTGTTAACAAAAATTTGTCTTTTGCCATAATAACAAAATAAAATCTCTCTTTCTTGCTTTTCAATTTCCAAAATTATTAATTTCATCATAATTTTACTACGTAGTTTAAAGCTAGCTTTTTTAAAGCAAGCTATTTTATAAACCTTATGAATATAAAATATAAGAACCGGATGAATACAAAATGCGCCGCAGGCTAAAATTTTAATAAAATGTGATTAATTTTTTTGTAAAGAAAAAATTTTGATTTTAAATTAAAATTTACTTTAACAACAAGTTTTTCGTTATATTTAAGTTACGAATTTATTGCCACCTAAAAACGATGTTTTTACTAGGGCCGCTGGGGCCTCTTTTACGCCAGGGCCTCGGGCACTGCCCAGGTTTGCCCAACGATAGCTACGTCACTGACGTCAGGTGATCTCACCTTCCGGTCCATTGTCCACAATTTTGCGAAAGAAACCTTAATCATTTCTTTGTGGAAAGAGGGACAAAAATCTGGCGACAGCGCTGAACTAGATGTCCTTCAGTTTTTTCTAGATCTTGGAAGTAAAGAAGACCTTACATCGTGTTCTGGCATGGGCATTCACACAGCAGAAGTCATATGCTCTCAGATTTCTCCTTGTTCTTGCAACTAAAGCAGTAGTCTTGTTATTTTTTGGTTTTCGTCTACTAATGGAGGATGAAAGTTATAATGGCAATCTTAACTCAGTTTACTCCTGCTATATAACTGATTTGATGTAATTTCAAACGATTCTCTCAAATTATTGAGTCATGATGTTCTTCACCGTTGACTTCTTCTGCTCTTAATTTTCCCTTCAATTATGTTTTGCAGCAACACATACTTGCGCCCTTTCATTACAAGTCCAAACTAGATACTCTAATATTCTCGTCTTCTGAATTCCGCGCCGCAGTTATAGTAGTAGTAGTGTGGGGTAGGCACTAGGCCTTGCGAGTAGGCACATGAAGCGCCCTTTTCGCCAACCCCCGGGCCTCCCCCAACTGCGTCCTTCCATCACTAAGAAATTTGCCCGTTTTCTGTACAAAGTCCAGAATATCGGGCCACCTCAGATTCAGAAGTTCCTCCTTGTATGCTTCATATGATGAGAGGAAATGCGCCGAGGTCTCGTCCTCGGCCCAACATCGCTCGCACGTCGCGTCCTCCTTCTCTCTCATCTTCGCCAAGTGTCCTTGTAGGACGCAGTGTCCGGTTAGGGCTCTCACTATGGCTCCCACCTCTCTTCGTGCGATACGGTGCAGCCAGTCCCTACGGGACTTGCTGTATCCTGTCACATGTCTTTGACTCCCACGATCCATGAAATTTTCAGCATACGCCGATTACACCATATTTCAAATGCTGCGAGTTTTTCCAGTCCAAGCCTCTATACTATAGAGTTGAAAATCGGTATCATTTTAGCCTTCTTATCCGAAACTCCAAATTGATGTCCCTGCTGCAGTAGTCACAAGGCACCAAATAATGGAGTTTGTTACTTTATTATTTTTAAATAAACGAATTATTAACTTATTAAATCTATTTGGGTTTTACTTCTACTGACATAATTTAATTTTTTTTCGTTTTTTTTACATAACGTTTAAGCTCCAAACAATCTTGACAGTCATTTAACGTTCTTATTCATGGAATGCCTAAAAGCAGGACACCGCTTCGATGACCCCACGTACTTTTACCTCAATTATTATGTAAAATAATGACTTCAATAATGTTACTTGCCTGTGTATTGTAGGAACTTTTTATAAGCGGCTTGAATGGTTCATAAATAAAACGAAATTATTTTAATAGTCGCTGCATAAAAGGTATTGTACGCAACTTAAACATTGTCAACATTGTCGGAACAGGGACATTGTTATGGGTTGAGTGGAGGAGCAGCCGCTTCAGTCGACCACGTTTGAGGGCGGCCAAAAGCTACTTTCGATTCAAAGATGTAATATGTAGTTTCAGGTATTAAGTCACCTTCATTTGAAACGTCATATCTCGAAAACTAATAAAAGGAATTTTGTGGTTTCTTTATATCATTTAAATAAATGGATCCATGACGGATCTGACACCTTCCTAGCTAGCCTATTATCACACTTCAAATGAAGCCATTATAATATATTAGCCTCGAAAACAGTTTTTTCTAAATATCTCAGAAACTAAGCTCCTACGAAGTTTTTGGTTATATAACGCATTATTGAGCAAAATATAGTCTACTACATTCCAAAAACAGTGTATTAATATGATGCTCCGTTAAAAAGCATTTTTTAATCATTAGCATTAATGGATTTTGCCCAAAATCTAATCAGCTCGTAAGAGTGTCGAACACTATTTTACTTGAAAATTTTATGAAAATCGGTTCAGCGGCTTAGGAGCTAACGTGTTACGAAGAAAAATAATATACACACCGACACACACACATAGAGACATCACGACGATATTGCTAGGATAGCTCAAAATACAACTAAATAACACATTTTCGGCGTTATCTGAAAAAAAAATGTCGTCGAAAATAGTATCTTTTCTAGCCATTGCGAGATTCAAACCTAACGCAGAGTCATAAAATTTGGCATTGACAAAATAAATTAAAATGCACTGTTGCCATAAATTGGTTGAAACGTTGTATTTGACATGTCTTATGTTTTTGAAAATTCAAAGATGCAATTTACAAGCGAACTAAAAGTATCGACAATTTGTAAGCAAATAAATTGCAGCATAATATTCTGTTGTAGTGCCAAGCACTTCAATACTATAACGACTCTTTAAAAATTAGTATTACTTTTGCAAAATTTTGATGGTATTTTTCGTTAGGTACGTTTAAGGCACCACAAATTTATAGTATTATGGGGAATCACAATTTCGTTTTTTTTTTTGGGAAATCAGTTTAAACAGCCTAGCGGAGTTGCAAAAGAAAAACATGCCCAACAAGGAGTATCTATTTTGGTCAACAAAAGATTTAGAAAATTTATCACATTTATCACTAACAGCAGCAGAAAGGCTAATTAAAATGAATATAACAATAAAAGGAATGAGACTTACGATTTTTGGAATCTATGCGTATAACGACGATGCAAATGTAGCTGTGAAAGACAATTTTTTTGAAGAAATACACAATGAAATATCAGCAGTAAGTACATCTAGAGAAATTGACATATTGGGAGATTTAAATAGTAGAACCGGTAACAGAGTTAATGATCTGACAGTTGGCCAATATGGAGCAAATGTTCTTAGTGACAATGGAAACTGGCTTATTACAGTATGTGAGCAATTAGGCCTAAAAATCCAAAACGGTTTTTTTCAACATAAGGAAATACACAAATATACCTGGACCAAACCCTCACAAAACCTAAAATCCGTCCGTTGATTATCTTATAACTAAACAAAAGACAAAACTAAAAATTAAAGATGTCAGAAGTCAAAATTCTCTTTCCTTATCAAGGCGGAAGTCTGCATCAACAATATTGATGATACAGTGATTGAAGAAATTGATCACTGTCAATATAATCTACTAAGCCTAGAACATGACACCGTAAAAAAATTATACAAAAAGAGACCGAACGAAAAACTTAATACAAGTTCAGGTGAAACCCCAGATGAGGAATACGAATGTATTACATTAAGCATCCACCAAGCTGCAAAAGAAGCACTAGGATTAGTGGAAGAAACTTCTAAAAGAAGAAAACCATACTGAAAGGAATGATCAGTGATAAGAAAAATCATTCGTGGACGCAAAAGTGGCAGAAAATAGATTCTTACTTAGGAGGTTGGAGAAGTACCAAAAGCTGGAAAACTATAAGATCGATTAAAAAAGAAACATGCAGAGATATCATTTCACCAATACCAGGCAAAGATGGGATGAGCATTTTAAAAAACTTTTAACTGCAGAATTCAAGGAAGACGCAAGAGACAATATAACTAGAACGATGGGATCTCCAGTACCCCTCATAATCTCTGAGGTCACGTCTCAAAACGTGTGCCCAACCTTAAAAGCGGTAAATCTGCCGGACCCGAAAATATCCCAGCCGAACTTATTAAATATGGCACTGAAGAACTGGAGATTACGAAATCTTTTCCAAAAATATTTAAATGGAACTGTAGTCCCAACTGAGTGGAAAACGTCATATATATCCACAATACACAAAAAAGGAAGGAAAGATATATGTGACAATTATAGAGGTATATCTGTGACTAGTACGCTAAGCAGAATATACGGTAAAATAATAAGAAATAAAGTGGAGAGCGAATATAAAGACATGAAGGCAGAAGAACAAGCTGGTTTCAGGGCGGGTAGATCGACTTCAGATCATCTTTTTTGTATAACCCAAGTTATTGAAAAGAAAATGGCATATGGACAAGAGCTGCATCTGCTTTACGTGGATTTGCAGAAGGCATATGATAGTATACCACTAAATCTACTTTGGAAAGCGTTGGAAAACACAAACATAAGCGTACAACTAATTAAGGCAATCAAAGAGTTATACCGCAATAGTAAAAAGTTAAAATAGAAGCAAAATTAACCAAATGCTTTCAAGTAAATAAAGGTCTTAAATAAGGTTGCTGTATCTCGCCTACGCTCTTCAAGATATACTTGGAACAAGTCCTTAAAGTATGGAAGAGAAAATGCCAAAACATGGGAATTCCGTTGGACGAAACCACCTTGTATACTTTATGTATCGCCGATGATCAGATAGTAGTGGCTCAGGATTATGACGACCTCGAATATATGACACGAAAACTAATAGAAGAGTACAATAAGTGGGGACTAGAGGTTAATCTCAATGAGACAGGGTATATGTGTATCGGTGGAATGAAACAGGATCTAATCTTAAAAACCGGGCAGCGAATTCAGTCCTGTGATGAGTATAAATACTTAGGTCTAAAAATTATAGCTGACGGAACACTAGACAAAGCTATAAAAGATCGCAACGTACAAGGAAGAAAAGCAATAACTTTATTAAATGGAATAATTTGGGACCAGAGTATATCAAAACATAAGAAAAAGCTTATATATAACACCATTGTAAAAAGTATTATTACATACGGCTCAATAGTATGGCCAATCAAGGATAGAACAGAAAAAATGCTTTCCGCTACGGAGATGGACTATTGGAGAAGAGCAGCAGGGAAATCAAAAAGAGAAAGACTTACAAATCAAAGAATAAGAGAAATTATGAAGTGGGTGAACGTACTTTAGTGGATGATATAAGAACAAAACAACTGGTGTGGTACGGACATGTACAAAGAATGAATGATGAACAACTACCCAAACAAAGACTACAATGGAAACCAACTGGCCGAAGAAAACGAGGACGGCCAAGGAGAAGCTGGAGAGAAGGAATAGACAGTGAAATAAGAATAAGAGGCCTAGATGATGAATTATGGGCAAACAGAAATGAGTGGAGATTGGATATCGGAAGACGTAGAACGTTGTGAAACCGATAAATACATGTATAGTTTAAACAGACTCTGTCAAGTAGCCGAAGAAAAAAATTCAAATCTTCCTTTGATGTTGCCATTCAAAGTTAAAATTTGGTTTTCGTTTTTAATAAGAGGGGCTTTACTATGACTCATAAAAAAATTAATGGATCCATGATGGATCTAAAACCTTCCTAGCCCATTAGCCCACTCCAAGTACACTCCATGCTATATCAACCTTGAAAACAGTTTTTTGTTAATATCTCCGAAAGAAAAGCTCCTACGAAGTTTTTGGTTATAAAACATATTTTAGAAAAAAGTGTGCTCTACCACATTCCTGAACCGGTATATTGATGCAACGCTCCGTTAAAAAGTTAGCATTTTTAAAATCTTTTAACTGTCAAAAAATTGTCATTAGCATTGATGAATTTTTACCAAAATCTAATCAGCTCGTTACAGTCTCGAACACTATTTTACCTGAAATTTTCATGAAAATCAGTTGAGCGGTTTAGAAGCTATCGTGCTGCAGACAGACATACACACACAGACAGACATCACGACGATACTGTTAGGGTAGGTCAAAATACACCAAAATATTACATTTCCGGCATTCAAAAAAAATTTTTTTGTCAAAACTAATACCTTCTCTAGTCACTGCTGCACGGGCTAGGAAAGTAAAAAGAACCCTGAAAAACTTGATAAAAAATTTGCTGAATTTTTAATACTTATTTTTCTTATTACAATTAATAATTTGTTTTTATGTACATCACTTTTTTGGGCTCAATCGCACAAAAACTTGCAGTGCTAGGAACTTCAAATCAAAACAGGTTTCTTTTAAATTTCGGTGCGGAATTTTTTTCAACATTTGTGCGGCAAGTTTCTGCACTAAATATAGTGTAGAAAATAACATTTTCCACACATTCATAGAAAAAAAAATACATAAAAAATCTAACCTAACTTGACGGCTAATACTTTTCAAATCTTTAAAAAAATTATAGACTAAAAACTATTAATTTTAGACATTTAAAGCAGAATTCTGGGAAATATAATATAATCTTTAGTTGGTGGCCCATGTTAAACCATACAATTATTATTCCTATTCCAAAATCCTCTAAAATATTAATCCCAATGTTCCCATTCACCATATGCAAAGTGTAGCACTTACGCTCATATAGTTACCTAGATATTAGAAACATTTTGAAACACCCTAAGATAGCTGTTATGGTTATTTTTCGTTATCATAATAACCACAAAATCATTGAAATCCAAAAGGAGTTCGAACGTCTTAAGCGGGGTCTATACATAACGTTTGACCTTACGTCTTGCCTGTCAGTGAAAAGGGTCAAGTATGACGGTTGAAAGACTAGCGTACACACTTGATAGTTTTAACGTACGTTTTTGATCAGTTTTTGATACACCATGGAGGAAGCACTGCTTTTGTCAATAATGTTTTTTGTTTTAAATGTCTATGACTTAACCGTTTCAGTAGCTAAACATAGTTTTTTAACCAGTTTTTCAAAATGTTGTGCTGATTTAGTTTGGTAATGTCCCCTGAAGATGTAAATTTCTGCTTACGAAACATGTCGGGACTATTTGTGTAAAACAAATTAAAAATTAGTGGAGGAAGACAATAACCTGTTTGATTTCCTAAAAAATTATCCTTATCTTATGTCGGACGGTTCGTATACCAACTTCTAAATTGCACTCGAAAGGAATTAAAATTGTATGCACTACCACAACAAATACCGGAAACAAAGCCTCTACCGATCAGTTCAACAGGTCCGACTTCAGTCCTGTTCAGTTCAGGCAAAACGTACGTTTTATTGTCTACACAAAAGGTTTTACCTGATCAAGTAAAACCACGGATCACATAACAAACAGATAGGGAACTCAGGTGGTGGGAGGTTCTACGCGCATCTTTCACGCAGCCTGCCATGTTGGGGTCAACCACTCCAGAGGCGCATTCTGTATTTCAATATTTTTTAAACTTTTAGTACGTGTTGAGCATTAGTGGTGTGTAGATGTGATTTTTGTATTTGATATATGTTATTTTTGATTTTAAACAATGGGAACGGTTTGTGCTGTAAGCCTGTAAATCCACGCGACGGTATACTCTTAATCGAAGTAATTTTCGATTTCCGCAGGATCCTATAAGGCAAACTTATATACATTATTTTATCTTTCGATTTTTTAAAAACTTTTGCCATATCCTATACAAGGTGTTCAATAATTAAATGTCCTATGAGATGAATCTGTAAATGATTTAAGTACAAAGAGTTCTTAAGCACATATAGATCTGCAACCCCTTTGATTGTGTTTCTTTATTTTTTTTATACTTTTGCAGGGTTTGTTATATTTATCTCAAATTTCAAAATGCGCCGCCATTAGATCCTAAAAAACAAGATATAAACTATGCTTTGTTTAGAAAGTTTTTGGTGTTTTGTATGAAACATCGGCATAAGCTCAGTTTGTAGAAAAGGGAAATTTGTAGATTGGTATTTTGATCTTTAAATTAAACAGAGGTTCACAAATTGAAAGGGTAGAGGACAATTCGCCGCGGCCGATTCGCCGCGGCTGGCTGATTGGCCGCGGCTCATTTTGCCGCGGGGACATTTTGCCGCCAATCAAATTGCCGCGGGGACAATTTGCCGCCAATCAAATTGCCGCGGGGACATTTTGCCGCCAATCAAATTGCCGCGGGGACAATTTTCCGCGGGAACAATTCGCCGCGAGATTTTTGTTTCATGATATTACCATTGTTTTATTTACTTTTGACTTCAACTAATATTTTTTTATAAAAATAATGTTTTCAAACTTTCCAACTATTTCTTTGGTGGTAACTATACAATCCAGCATTTTTTAATTGGAAATAATACATAAAATGACGAATGTAGAATGGCGGTTTTTGCCATTTATAAACCGATATGTATCAAACTAGAAACTTTAGGATCTTTCAGGGCGCTGATTATTTTTAACTTAAACTAAAAAAAATCAAAATGGGAACCGACCTGAAACACCCAAAGTTCTGAATTTGATGCATATCGGTTCAAAAATGGAAAAATCCGCCATGTTGTATCGCCATTTTGATTTTTTTAAATTTAAGTTAAAAATAATGATCAGCGACCTTAAAAATCTCATCAGTCCGAGTTAGATACAAATCCGTCCATAAACGGAAAAATCCTCCATTTTGGATCCGCCATTTTATTTATTTTCCTAATAAAAAAAAATGTTGGAAAGGTTTGAAAAAAGTTATAATCAAACAAATATATATGAAGTCAGCTAAATACAACTGTTTAAACAATTCCCAATGGTAACATCATAAAACAAAAAAATCTCACGATGAATTGTCCCCGCGGCGAATTGGACCACAGCGAATTGGCCGCGGCGAATTGTCTCCTACCCATCTAAAGGGCCCTTAATAAAAAGAGAAAATAGTCATTTTAGCAGTAAATTTTCAACATTTTTAGATATTTTTGAATAATTTTGAAACTTAATTATTACCGTTTTGGCAATGCATAACTCCACAAAATTTTAATGGTCTGTTATAATTTTTAAGAAACAAACAAAAAATCGAAAAAAAAATGCTAACTTTAACACCCTGTAAAAACAAAGAGGCCTAAATGTAATGCGAAAAAAATCTTTGTTTTGACCATTTCCAAAACCCCTTAAAGTTTTATGTATCATTTAAATTAAACCCTGTATAATACACTATTATATAACATTTGGTCAAGAGTTTTTGACACAAATTTGATATAATTTTTGATTATGCTACTATTTACACTTTTAAGAATACATATAAAACAACAATTTTTTTTTTAAATATTGGATTTTACTAAATTTTAAAATATTAATTTACCGTGAAGCAATTTTGTGCTAATTGTAAAGATTATTTGGTCACCCTGTATCTCCTTAAACTTTAAATTTTTCGAAAAAACTAATAAATAATATCTGATTCCAGTAAATTAAGAAATTACTCTACAATGTCAAACTTCTTATATTTAAAATTCACAATTTTACTCCTCTTGAAACTTAATAAATGTTATCCCAACACAACAAAAAAAGCAATCAATTTTTTTCTTTTTGTGTTTGGCTGTATGCTGGAAACGACAACATGCTAACGTATTCTGAACGAAGACGAAGACCTCTTTTTGTGCTTCCCATATCTCTCATTCAATAGAAGACATTATTTCCATAGTCCCCTACAGATGACAAGATACAATATTTTTACGCGGCCGAGACTCTAAAATTCATTTTAGCTCCCATTTTTCGCAGAACAAAACTATTTTATGTTTTTATTGTTTCTGGCAGTAAAAATATTTTTTCGCATCAACAATCTGAAACATTCATATTTTATGATAAATTTATTTTAGTCCGGCTCTGAGTTTGATTCCCAATGCTCAGCCATCGTTGAATTCTCCGAGATCAAAGACGGCCAGCCGGCTTATTTATCTGTTTGTTTGGTGATCCGTGGTAAAACGTCAGGCAAAACGTTATGTGTAGACCCCGCTTTAGAAACACCTGTCCCAGTTACATGGGCGTACCAAGGGGGGGGCTCGGTGCCTGGGCCCCACAAGCCTAAATTGTTTGTAAGTATTTTTCTCATGTGCGAAAAATTCTTACTTTGATAATCTATTCTTGTCGCAGTAGAGCACCCGGGATTGTGTCTTGGGGGACTCGAGAGCCTTCACGGGGCCCCAGACCCTATAATGCCGCATTTTATGCTATTTTATTTATTTATTCATGAAATAAGTCAAAAATATTTTATCATAACAAAAACATTTCATGTAAAAAAAAGCAAAGTACGCGAAAATGGCATTCCGTAAAAAGAATTGAGATAAAAGTAAAGCCAAGTTCTCCAATACAAATTTCAAAATAAAAGGTTCTTACTAGTTAGGAAATGTTTTTTTAAACTTTGCTATTACAGCCAAACTTCTTTATGTTCAATTTAGCACCGTGCCTAAGAGTCATTTACAGCCGTAATAGCCAAGTTTAGAAAAATATTTCCAAACTAGTAAGAACCTTTCATTTTGAAATTTGTATTGGAGGCTTTACTTTTATCTCAATTCTTTTTACGGAATGCCATTTTCGCGTACTTGGCTTTTTTTACATGAAATGTTTTTGTTATGATTTCACTTTTTTTTTAAAGGAATTAAATAATACTTAATTTTTAAAGTAGTAAAATATGCGGAATATTGTTCAAAACTTTTGCAATGCCTTACTTAAATTTTTGAGGTTTTTAAATTTTTTTCCAAAGCTCAGCTCTCTAGCGTTTCTGAAAGTGCACAATGTTACTTTTACATAACTTTACATGTATAGGGGAGGGAAATAAATTAAAATTGTCGTGTTTTTAAATTTTGTCCTATAGTTTTATCATAGTTCCTATCAGTCTTCCAATGCTCAGCTCTCTAGCGTTTCTGGAAGTGGGTAATGTTACTTTTACATAACTTTACATTTATAGGGGAGGAGAGTTAGAAAATATTGGACTTTTTAAATTTTTTCCCATGGTTTTATCATAATTTCTATCAGCATTCCAATGCTCAGCTCTCTAGCGTTTCAGGAAGTGGGCAATGTTAGTTTTATATAAATTTACATTTATAGGAGAGGGAAGTAAATTAAAATGTTACTGTCTTTAAATTTTTTTATTATATTGTCTTTCAGTCTTAAAAAGTTAGCGAAGCACTCTCGTAAAAATGAATTTTATCAAAATCGAATATGGTGGATAATTTGCTGCTAATTAGTCGTGAATTAGTTGTGGAAAAATTAATTTTGTCGCTCTTATTTTTTACCCTTTTTTTGGGTGCTGCGCTAACTTCATATTTTGGCACCCATCGCAAATCGAATAGCTACTAGGTGGATAATTTGCCGTTAATTAGTCGTAAATTAGTTGTGGAAAAATTAATTTTGTCGAGTTTAGTTTTGAGTGTTTTTTGGGTGCCTCTCTAACTTTATATGAATTAAGCGAAGCACTCAAAAAACGGTAAAAATAAGAGCAACAAAATTAATTTTTCCACAACTAAAAAACGACTACGATATTCGTCATGTCTAAAGCCATTTTTACGAAGGTGCTTCGGTAACTTCATATGAAGTTAGCGAAGCACCCTCAAAAACGGTCAAAAATAAGAGCAACAAAATTAATTTTTCCACAACTAATTCACGACTAATTAACGGCAAATTATCGACCTAGTAGCGATTCGATTTGCGATGGGTGCCAAAATATGAAGTTAGCGAAGCACCCAAAAAAAGGGTTAAAAATAAGAGCGACAAAATTAATTTTTCCACAACTAATTCACGACTAATTAGCGGCAAATTATCCACCTAGTCACGATTCGATCTGCGATGGCTGCTTCGCTAACTTCATGCTCATTGAAACACAGGCTATCTAATAAAGTTTAAAATACGAATTTATCAAAGTAGTCACTCAGTGGCGTACCCAGGAATATGTCTTGGGGAGAGGCGAGAGTCTTGTGGGGGCCGAGACCCCATAATGTCATATTTTATGGTATTTTATTTTTTTATTCATGAAATAAGTCAAAAATGCTATATATTGCCTGAGGGGGGTGCCGGGCCCAGAGGCTCCCCTGGCTGCGTGCATGAGTTACTCAAACATAAGCTTTTATAAAATTAGTGCCATAAGATACTATCAATTTAATAACTATACATCAAACCAGTATTATTACCTAAATACTAAATGTTTTTTGGCTTTTAAGGTGGGTGCCAATTTTTAAAGCAATAGATTTAAAACTACGTATATTTTGAACCTCTACAGATTTGAATCTCTTCTGGATATATTCATGCAAGTAAAATATTTACAGCACACAGGAGTGCTGTATTCGAAAAGGGTCCCTATCCATGGCAAAACCATCATAACACTCTTTTCGGGAACATAAAATCACGTGGTTTAAGATAAGTTTGCGGTTTGAATATAAAACACTCACCTATATACCCATGCAAAATATAAAAAAGTGGAAACTTTCATGACTCAAATAAGTTCTCCCCATATATTAACCGAGCAACAAAAGCTCTAACTGGCGTCGAAGAAGAAGAAACAAAATTTGAAGAAGGAATAAAGATAGATAAAACAAAATCGAAATGGCTTTAAGTTCTTAGCACCGGACACCGCAGTTACAGTTTTTCTTTGATTTGAATGGATTTTGGTAGCTTTCCAAGTCATGTTTTCAGTGGCGCATCCAGGAATATGTCTTGGGGGGGGGGGCAGGCGAGGCCACATGATGTGCTATTTTATCTCCCCATCCCACCCCTAAGTGCGCCGATAATGTTTTCTTCGCCCAAAAAGCCATTTTTTTTTGTTTTGTTTAAGCCGCTAAGTTAGAAGTTTTGCTGATAAAGAAATCGGTTAAGGTAGGGGAAAGGGAGGCAATATGGGATATTTAATTTTATAATCTTATTTCTTCTATTAAATTGCGTTTGTCATTTGGAATTAAGTTCGATTAAGTTGGCTAGATATGTTGTCTTTATGTTTTAATTTTAATTTAAACGATATAGAACTCCATCATACTTTTATTTTTGTAAAAAGTTGACCGCCCCGCATCCGGGGCAAAATAGGGAACCTATACAGGGTGTCTCTAAAAGGTCTGTACAAAATCTTAGCACATATTCCTGAGGTCAAAATAAGTCGATTTAAAGCAACTTACCTTAGTCCGAAATTGCTCCGTTAATAATTGAATTATTTTATTAAAATTATTAATTGAATAAAGCTTTGAGAACAACAGTCAGTACAAACCATCGAGGTAGAATAAAGAGGAGATGACATTAGGTGACGGACCTGTACCCCCTTCGGCCATATTGTTTAGACCCTTCTGTCATCACGATCGATACCATCGATCGAGCTTTATTTTCGTTTAAATTGTGTTTTTTTAAAGATTCGAGTGGCATTTTTGCTAGCTTTTTTACAACGAACATAGTGTCTTGTGTTCTACGTAGTTGTGGTAGCTGAATCAGTGTAGATCAGAAGATATCAAAAGGAATAACGTTTCGTAGGTGAGTATAAATAAGAAACAGAACCGTACTTCGTACCGTATGTTTTTTATGGCACAAAAATTTTGAAAAATAAACTCTAGCTTACCTAAAGCTTAAACACACAGTTACACATTCTACACTACTCTACAGCCAAACTTTTTTTTTACGATAGCGCCCCCCTTTTTTAATTAATTGGTTACTCCGTCCGTCCCTCGAATATAGAAACTCATACTGTATTTTTACTACAATAAAACCTATTTTATTAAAATAAATAATTTACATCAGGACTCATGCACCGACCCCCCCCCTCCCCAATATTGGGCGGCGCCCCCCAATTTGGGAACCACTGCTCTAAAGGAATCCAACCAAGAAACACAAGGCTGGCGGGTCAAAATCGGCCCCTAGTCGGGTGTCTGGGGGAAGAAAGAAGAAACACGGCGGAGTCTCAGGAAAAACAATTATTTTCGACTTTTGCAAGTAGAAAAATCGCGATTAAAATACCTTATAATTCAAACAAAAACATAACACTTTTGTATTTAGATAACGAATTTCGATATCTCTATAAAAAAGAATCGAGAAATGAATGGTATTTATTTGACTTTTTCCGATTTCCTAAAAATGTATCAGGGGAAGCTGGCAGCCAACAAAATATAGTGTGCTTTGTTCAAAGCATTTCTGTGAAGAACATTTTGACAGAACATCCCAGTGATTTTATAAATTCAGTTTTTTTAAGAACCCTTTTATATTGATTGCTGTCAAAATTTTTATATTATCTGCATAATAAAGATCTATTTAACAACTATCGAAAATAGCAGTTTTACAGGCCTAAGACAGTTTGATGTCATACAATCACGAAAAATTTATTTCAACTGTGCTGCACACTGCTGTTCAATAACCACATTGATGCTCTAATGGTTTACAGTGATAAGCCGCTTTCACTTTCTAAACCAAATATTAGGGACTTATTGGAATAAAACCTGAACTTATTTTAAAATCGGCAGTGTTGTGACAGACTTACATATAAAAAGCAGCTGCTTTCTTTCAAAATTCGGCTTTGTGTATTTAAGAACCGGATTTAATATTGACTGTTTTTACTAAATGAAAGTTAGCGACTTTATTTTTAAAATTGACTTTCGTGAGAGGTCAGCTGTCAGTTTTCTTTTTAACTGTGAGAATAAAGCCGACTTTAAAATAAAGTCAGGTTTTATTCCAATAAGTCTCTAAAATTTTATACGGCACATTTTGTTTAAGAAAATGACTGTATGAGTTTACACTTAAACGCAGTTATAAGAAAACGCCTGTTCTTTTTTTATGCTTTTTCAAGTAATAAATTCACAGCGGCGTAGCGTGGGGGGCCCGGGGGGATCGTCCCCTCCCGCGCCGCGGGTACTGGCGCCCATAGGTGCCCTAAGCTTTATTAGGTAACGGGACCGGCAAAGTGAGGGGGCGGCAAAGGCAAATCGAGGGGGCGGCAAATCGGCTGTCTAATAAAAAAGAGAGTAAACTAAAGACATGATGACCGTTTTTTTTTGGTCGCCCCTTAAGGCACGCTACGCTGCTGTATATTGGTATTTTTATAAGCATAATTTTTTATTAAAAGTAAAAAAAAAATTATTATAAATTCATAATTTTCATCCCTAAACCAACACAGACCAATTTTTCACAAACTTAAGTATTACCCTTGTCTATATCCCTTGAAGAGGTGAAGCTGTCAACTTGTATTAAATTGAAATATAAACAAATCTATTGAGTGCGGCCCTGTTAAGCAGCCATATTGGTGTGACTCTAAGCCACTCCTAGGGGTGCCACTTTCTGTTGCATTATACAAATGGATGGAGCGGCTCCCCTTTATTCCACCTTGATGGTAGAAACGGAGCAACTTTGGACTAAGGTAAATTGCATTAAATCGACTTAATTATACGGGCAGACGCGAACAAAACCGACAAACACCGGAGCAGTAAGAAAATAAAATTTATTTGCATTTAAAAATGTAATCATAGTTTATATTAAGTATTTGTCCTTGCAGAGAGAAATAATTACTTTAATAATTAACAAGTAACCATAAAAAACGTAAAAAAAATAAAAGGGAGACAAGAGCTTTGGCAGTGTGTAGGTCTTATGTTCCACCCCTGCGTGAGTAAAACCAAAAAAAAATAATTGCGCTTATCCTAGCTGAACTGGATTAAAATAAAGTTAAGTGATGTTTGTTTACCTCAGCAACCGAATAGGTAAATTTATCCCTAAATGGAACGTACAACAGACTACCTATAACAAAAAATCCCAAAGCTGTTGTACACAGTTAACGCTAGGGTATACTCCTGCTATTGCAGAACGGCTCCACTAATAAACTTTTCAAATAAAACCCAAATCGCCGTATATAATGATTTTTCTCGAAAGAATAAATCAAAACTCACTTTAGCCTGCTTACCTATCCTGAGGTTACACGAACCATGCATTGCTTAAGGCAACATCATCCCTTAATATATCAGTGAACGCAATAAACATCGGAACAGATGTTCATGTTATAGAAATCGTAAAATATGGTCACTTAAAAAAAAATCCGCTAGCTAAAATTGCGTCGAATTAGACTAGTAAGGATGTTGTGTGTAATTTAAAAAAATTTAAAAAAATTTACCGATGGTATTAAAAAAAAATTATACAAATAACGTCTTGGTAGGACTGCAACTCTCTAATCCTCATTAAAATGAAATTCCCAAAATTTAAACTAAATTGATGCAAACCATGGTCAAGAAGACCCTAGGATCGTACCGGAAGGTGTCCAAAAAAAAAAACTTTTTAAAAAAATTTTTCGTGTCGACCACAGTAGTCCAATATCAAAAAAAATTAAATAGTGGCTCACTAAAATTTTCAAAATATTGCTCTACCCTGGTTTGGAGTAGGGAGAGAAAAAAAAATAAAACAAATGATGATAGGTTGTTAAAACGCGAGGGTTCAAAATGAAATTATATTTTATTTCAGAAAAAAAAAATATTTAAATAAACTGGTAAAATCATTGTAGGGCAAGGCACATGCATCAAAAAAAAATTTTGCAACAAGAAAATCAAGTTTCGCTTATTAAATAAATATTTTAAAAACAATTAAAAAAAAAAATAGAAAATCATTAAGTAGTGTTGCAGCTCCCATTAGTGAACCTTAAAAAATTTTTTTAAATAAAATTAGCACTAGAAAAATCTTATTCGAGTTATGGCAACAGTTTTTGTTCTTTTCCTTTAAAACAGTTGTAAATTCCCTTTCCTCTCCCAAAACTGTGTGAATGTGAATGAGCCAGAAAAAATTAATTTACTATACGGAAAAAAAGTATTGAAAATAAAATTTACTTAATAATCATAAGGTATGAAAAATCGTCATTGCAAAAAAATCCAATCAGTTTAGGAAAAGTTTAAAAAAATATTTATGTTCCAAAAAACAAACGATGTTAGTATATTTGTTTAAAATTATTACTTAAGGAAATAAGCAACGTTAGTACTTATTTACTGTACCACTATAATAATGTGAACCTAAGTTTTAAACTTTGCACTCAACCCCGTAAAGAATTATCTTGTGTGCACTTTCAGAAAAACAACTATGAAAACTATTCCAAGGTTCACCTATAAGAACGTTGTAAAACTAAATCTGCCTACTCAAGTGTCTTTACACACAACATCTAATCAAAAAAAAATTACTGCTTAATGCATTCTCAGATCCTTATTCCTGGTGTTCACGAGATATAAAATTAAGTTGGGCCCTTGCCACAAGTATTAGTCAAAGCAAAAATTACCAAATGTCCAAGGGCTAATGAGACCCTATCACCTACAAATGATATTTTGAAATGAAACAGTTGGGAATAATCCTGCGTAAAAACCAGACAACAAAAATCACGAAGCCAAAACTATTACATTAATTTTAAAAAAGCATAATAACCTCCCGGCCCCAAATAAACTTTTGTTATATCAACAAAACTCGGCCTAAAACCAAAAAACTTTTTATTAGACATTTCCCCTATTCCCTAAGTATAATGTCAATAAAACCCAAAAACTTGTGATTTCCATTCCAATCCCGTCTGGACCCTATATATTTTTCAAACGGTTAAACGCCCACAGGCGAAACAATATCTTATTTCAAAGAAAGGTGAAGATATTTTGAAGCACCCTGTGAAGATAGGGCACTATTATGGAAAATTGTTCAGATCAGTGTTCTTACTAATTTTTAACCTAAATATATCTAGTTCCCTCATGTGCATGTTACTATTTTAATCATATCTATCATAATTAAATAGATCACAAAATTTTTCCTTCTCCGCGAATCTGCAAGGTCCTGGAAGATGTGAAATTCAGCTTGTAGGCCAAATTTGGATGTATTTTAATTTAGCGAAAACCGGAGTTGCGAAATCCTAAAAAGATTAGCAGGAAGTCCTTGTTCCTCGATTTCTACACTCCGAACCAAACATTTCTTTCCATTTCCACCACCACACCAAAAATATTTCCCAATTGTCCACAACTTCCAAATCTTCATCCCTAAATAGGTACTTTCTTAGTCTAACACCATCCATCTTTATCCAACATAACGCTTTAATTTCAGAAGCAACAAAACGAAGATGAAGTGAAAAAGCTAAGCAAGTAAGTTGTAAGTTGCTTTACAATGGGCGCAGATGACAGGCCCCCTTAAGTACACGCCACTGTCCGAAATGTAGACTTAAAAAAAAATCTGAAGACTAGTCTAGCTGCCGTCAAACAAATTTTAGCATGTAATAAAATAATTCATATTACACCAGTATCCTCAAAAACAAAACGTTTTTCATTATAAGACCCAAACACCTAACCAATAAATCTTGTTATTTAAAATTATGATTTGGAAGTAAAAGATTTATTTATTCCTGCCTGATCAACTAAGACAAAAAAAAGTTCCCCTTTTGTAACTCAAGAAGTTCCCGTTTGGTCCCCTAAAAAAGATATAACCTGTCTGGTCACCCTTTAAAACTACGACCACTATACAAACCGTTTTTTGACCAAAACAAGAATTCGAGAAGTTATGTTTACCGAAAAAAAAAAATAATCTTTTTAAGAAAGATTAAATTAATTTAAAAAAGTAAAATTTTGAAATATTTTTACCAATTACCACCGCCTAGCATTTATATCTAGTTAAAAGTCTCTCTTAAATTCACTGACCAATTTTACGGCCTCAAAATGACATTACTTAAAAAAATTACTGAACTTTAAAAATGAACTAAAAACAAATCAAAAAACTTATATCTATATCTGTCTCAGTTAAACATTTCTTTTGTGGTATTATATCTAGTTGGGCTTCAAATTTATTTTCTCTGTATTCAATCCGGAGCAGGCAAAACTCT
Source organism: Aspidapion aeneum (assembly GCA_963576565.1). NCBI lineage: Eukaryota > Metazoa > Arthropoda > Insecta > Coleoptera > Brentidae > Aspidapion > Aspidapion aeneum. The sequence continues at coordinate 59,822,327 of OY755040.1, read as the reverse complement.
CAAGGCTCAAACATAAATGTCTGCTCTCCATTGGCCATGACCAAGCTATGACCTGAACGCAGAAAAAAATACAGAAAAAATAATTGTGAACCAGAAAAACTTTAATTGATAGGAATACCCGTAGGTCATTTTAAAAAAATGCACTCCTAAGCCCAACGCTGTATTTTCTACCAAAAAAATTTTGACCAGTCACGAAAACACAACTAGACTCAATAGCCAAAGACCTAAAACTTTCCTTCAAAAACAAATACCCCAAAAAAAATGTTAACTGGACTTTTGGCATTGATGTTCAGCCAATGTGCTGCTCTAGGAATTTTAGGCTTGTGTTCCCTAAAGTTCCCAGCTGACACTATGTAGTAGTAGTACACCCTCCTCTGACCCGATCTAACTGAGTGACGTAAGATCTTAATTGTCATCAACAGTTACAACCAAAAACAAGAAAAGAAAATGACAAAGCAAAATAAACTCATTTTCCTTTTCTTTCATTTTCATTAATTTATACTTTCAACTAAATAAAATTACCAGCTGTTAGGCTATATTTACTTTAAAGCAACCCAGCCAAGAAAAATTTGTGTGAAACCCTGTAAAAATATTCCAACCTCCAAGTGGTGATATCCCACAAAAAATTAAAATCACAAAAAAAAAATAACTTGTTGACCTAAATAAATTGACTGCACTAAAAAATAATCGGTGAAACAATTTCTATCCTATTACAAGCAGGAAATAATAACATATAATTTAATGAACCTGCAAAAAAATTGTTAGAAAAAACACACTGCCTATGTCATATATTTAAAACATAAAAAGACCATGTCTGGAGGTCCATCCACCTTTAAGTCAACAAAAAAAAATTGAGGTAAATTTATTAAAATTTAAAAAATAAATTAAAAAAATTAAAACATGTTTTTCCTATAAAAAAAACTTTAAAGAATTAAGACATGAATTGGACTCCGCTCAATAAAAACTCCCATGTTTTCTATCCACTTATTCTTCCTTAATAAATAAAAATGAATATTTTATTTCCCAAGAAAAAACTTGTGGAGATAAGCTAATAAAAACCATGAGAATCAATAGAGCAAAAACGAATTTCGAATCAACGCTTAAATATTACCAAAAAATATTTAAAAAGTGTTATTTCCAAAAACCAATGATCTTGTTTTTTATTTAAAAAAATGATTGGGTGTCAAAAAACACCGACAGCCACTGAAAGCCTTTAACCTGGCTTTGGCTGTACCACAAAAAAAAATTCTCTAAAAAAAAAATGTTTTTTCAAATTCAAAAAAAACTAAAAAAAAATTACATCAGATGTTAAAAAACTAGCCAAAAACTCACGTAGGGCGCCAATTGTGGCCAACTAAAATGCCTTGGGTGACATTTGTGGAAAACTAAATACGTTGCCGCCATTTTGTTACACTGTAAATAGAATAATAACGCTGTGCCAATTTGTGACACTAAAATCCAATTACTGAGTAATAAAACAAATATCTGGAAGCAGAACTGTATTTTCCAGCTAGGTAAAACATTGATATGCCCGGTAACTTTTATACAGTGGAGAAGGGGGGGTTCAGAAATAAGAAGATTTTAAGCGCCACAGTGTTTTAGTATCAATGTTTTACAAAGAAGATCTTAATTAAAATACAGTTCAACTCAAACGTTGTAGCCAAACAATGAAACTCCACTTACTTCCGAGGCTTCCAGAGTATTTGTGTAATTAAGAATAACCAAAAAAATTGACTAATAAACAAAATAAAATTGTAAAAGATTGAATTAAGATGACAAAACTAGAGGCACGTTACAGGTAGATGGACTCTTTAACAGGTCATAGTGTACCTACATCTGAGTCTGTAGTGTGAGACTCAGTTATTTAAATGATTGTAAAAAAAAATATACTTCCAAAATTATTCCGTCATAGGGGAGATCTGGACCAAAGATCTGCTGTCATTATTCTACGTTGGGTAGAATGAGACAGACAGCAACCCAGTCTGAGATCTACCCCATGAGGTAAAGCGATGTAAGGAAACCGCTAAAGAAATATAAACTCATCTCTCTTTTGTCTCTGCAAAGTTGGTCAGTGGGTTGTACGAATAACACAAAAATTTAGTTCATCTTGTTCATTTTAATGGCAAAGTTGGATAAAATACCAAAAACATAAAAATAAATAAATAAATGAAATGGATGTAAACAAGTTAGGGGCAGAATAACACTCAATAGCAATTTGACAGTAGAACTTAAGTTAATTAAGCCGCAAAATTGTGGTCATAACGTCATACCTTTATCTTGCGTTCACAAGAAGTGTTAAAATTATATTGAAAAGTTATCTGGAAAGATAATGTCTAAATTATACTGAAAATTATATTAAAAGATTGTCTAAATTATTTTGAAAAATTATATGAAATGATTATGTCTAAAGGCTTGCTCATACCTTGGTACTGCAATTATTTAATTGTTAGTTTGGTGTTTTATTAAACCTGGAAGTGGTGTTTTCTGACATTCCTCTTGTTACTCCGGTCCTGGTTTGCCCGCGCCTCCCCTAGTGCCTGCTTAGCACATCACGCTAGGGCAGCACATGGTCTCGAGTGTTGATGGATACTTGCCCCGAGCATAAAAACCCTGTGGAAAATGAAATGTTTCAGTTTCCTGGAATTCGTCTATTTTGCACGAAGTCCCCTACACCGAGTAACTTAAATCGAGAACCCCATGTCGACTCAATAAAATAAAGTAGATTTAAACAGATGAACTAAAATAATCCTAACGTACCTTTCCCAGGGTTACAGTGCTACACCCGGCTTCACACCAGCGTCCAGCACAACTGTCCCGTCGATGGAATGGACAGGGCTGTAGACAAAGGAGAAAAACAATATATAGTTTTTATCCAAAACGTGGTTTTAATTTTTTTTTTAAAACTCCAAAAATTCCACACGTCTGCTGTAGTAAAATTACATTTTACACGAAAAACAATTACAATTTGGGAGGCAAATATTGTCTTGAAGAATTCAAAAAAAAAATAATAAAAAAATCGAACTTACCGCTCTTATTTCCCGTAGAAATGGCGTAGGCCGCCTTAAGTCGCTCTCAGAGGGTGTGAGCGTCACTAAGATTCGCCTAAACAACGACGGCTCACAGTAAACCGTCTTTGGTATAATCCGCAACTACTGCAGTGCCAATAAGTGCCAATAACCACAAAAACAATGGCGACACCAATAGATGGCCACCAGCCCAGCCAAAATTCTTTAGGAAAGAGACAAGGCACTTTGTCGAGAACACAAAAAAAATGAAGTTGCCGGAAACCGTTCGTAGATCTGGTGGGGACCGTACACAGTCCCTACCAAATTTTCCCGGTTAAATTCAAATAAGAATGCAAACGCATTTATAAAAAAATGCTCTCGCCGAAAAATCACTAACTCCGGCTTGCGAGACTGGAGAAAAAAAAACCCGCGGTTTTCGAACTAATCAATGAGGAAATACATGAATACTGCCGTACCGGTCTACAGGGGCAGCACCGACCAATGAGATATCGAAAATACGTAAAACGCACATTGAGGTGTTGTCGGATCTATTTCCACGGTTGAAATTTTTATAACAAGGACATCGAGACACCCACCATACATAGACCGAACATTTGCCTACCGGACCCCCGCCAGCATAGCAAGTAGGAGGAAATAAACCAGCCGGACTATAAGAAGCTCAGCATTGAAACAATCAACTGTAAATTCAATTACTGGAGATCAGAGCATGCAGCAAACCCAGGAATATTCGAACACTCAACCAATTCTCATATGAGTAAAGCTATACTAAGTGTAGAATTTAGTTGTATTTTAGTTACAGTCGTAGTCAAAAGTTTCCTTTGCTCTTTATATATGTTTTCTCTAAGACTCATATGGTTTGACGCCATTTTTGTAAAACATTTCTACATTAATAAAGTTGTTTCTGAACTTGAACCTAAAAATACACATTGAACTACTGCTTAAACTCGGCGCAAGAGTGCTCAGATGTTAAGTATGTTCATCACTATCCAGCCCTACACAACCCTTCAATCCATATTATATAAAAATACGATTTTGTTTATTCCTCCAGTCCTGGTTTCCATTCCTCGTCCATCTCCCATTTACAAAAGTGCATAACTCGTATTTATTTTATCCTCTCCTTATCAAATTAATAAAGATATCAAAGTGGGCCAATATCCTCGAAAATAAACATAAGCGAATGAAATGTTCATCTAAATGTTTTCTTCCTATTACTGAAACCATTTGTGATGCGGCAACGCCGCCATTCCCCAGCAGAACAGCTGTTTATTTTCATGAAGGTGAAATGAACCACGAAATTCCACAGATAAACAAAACGATCGAAAGTTTTTTTGTGATTTTTCCCGAAACCTGTGATCTCAAGTTCCAATTACGATGCCCAAATAATACGATGTGCGCAGTGTCCACAGTAATTCGATGGAATGCCTCCTTTATCAGGTAAGTTTCTGGACACTATATAACCTCCAAACCTAGCTCTATAAAATACCCTTAATTTGTGTACAGAAAGACGAGTCGAAGATACAACTTTTAGTCCATTTTTCCCCAAAAAAACATTTTTTTGGGCCAAAATGGGGTATAGGTTATTAGGTATAACAAGGTTTTGCCCTAAACTACCAGTTAAATTCAAACAAAAAATAAAATTTTGAGAATTCTGTAAAAAATGTACTTACCGTCACAAAATGCGCAAGCTATTTTTATAACAAACAGCGCACAACATCACATGTTGAGCAAAAACCAAGTGAAGCTCAGCCGATCGACAGCAATCATATTTAGTTGAATCAGTCATGGTGATAAAACATCTGATATTAAGGGGTTTTATTCTTGCACAGTCTACCTAAAACTGCAGTATCCCGTTTTACCCCGCGTACCTTATGTTGCCCCCACAAGCCCTATGTTTGTGCATCGATAATCCGTAATCAGATTTTCCAGTGGCGTGCATACACTGTAGGCGGAAAGGCGTTGCTTACCCTAGATAAAATTCCAAACAATTTTTTTCATATCATCATATTTAAATAACTTACCTTATGACATATTCAACAAAAATTGCGTAAGACATAATTTGATTAATTGCATATGCTGCATTATCGCGCATTTCTCATCTAAAGGTACGTATTCACTTGCAAAAAATCACTCCGAACAATCCAAACGCGCCGCGCGCGCTGTATCAAGTTTGTATAGTCAGTACGTTGCCGATCGCCAAACCGAACGTGTAACGTGTCATTTTTACGTTTAAGGCAACGTTACATATTTGTTTATTTAGGTAAATAATCAAGGCTCTTCGACTCGTCTTTCTGTACACAAATTAAGGGTATTTTATAGAGCTAGGTTTGGAGGTTATATAGTGTCCAGAAAGTTACCTGATAAAGGAGGTATTCCATCGAATTACTGTGGACACTGCGCACATCGTATTATTTGGGCATCGTAATTGGAACTTGAGATCACAGGTTTCGGGAAAAATCACAAAAAAACTTTCGATCGTTTTGTTTATCTGTGGAATTTCGTGGTTCATTTCACGTTCATGAAAATAAACAGCTGTTCTGCTGGGGAATGGCGGCGTTGCCGCATCACAAATGGTTTCAGTAATAGGAAGAAAACATTTAGATGAACATTTCATTCGCTTATGTTTATTTTCGAGGATATTGGCCCACTTTGATATCTTTATTAATTTGATAAGGAGAGGATAAAATAAATACGAGTTATGCACTTTTGTAAATGGGAGATGGACGAGGAATGGAAACCAGGACTGGAGGAATAAACAAAATCGTATTTTTATATAATATGAATTTATATATAGTCATAGTTGGATAAAGTTAATAACTAACTCAGTCGGATTGAAGGGTTGTGTAGGGCTGGATAGTGATGAACATACTTAACATCTGAGCACTCTTGCGCCGAGTTTAAGCAGTAGTTCAATGTGTATTTTTAGGTTCAAGTTCAGAAACAACTTTATTAATGTAGAAATGTTTTACAAAAATGGCGTCAAACCATATGAATCTTAGAGAAAACATATATAAAGAGCAAAGGAAACTTTTGACTAAGACTGTAACTAAAATACAACTAAATTCTACTCTTAGTATAGCTTTACTCATATGAGAATTGGTTGAGTGTTCGAATATTCCTGGGTTTGCTGCATGCTCTGATCTCCAGTAATTGAATTTACAGTTGATGGTTTCAATGCTGAGCTTCTTATAGTCCGGCTGGTTTATTTCCTCCTACTTGCTATGCTGGCGGGGGTCCGGTAGGCAAATGTTCGGTCTATGTATGGTGGGTGTCTCGATGTCCTTGTTATAAAAATTTCAACCGTGGAAATAGATCCGACAACACCTCAATGTGCGTTTTACGTATTTTCGATATCTCATTGGTCGGTGCTGCCCCGGTAGACCGGTACGGCAGTATTAATGTATTTCCTCATTGATTAGTTCGAAAATCGCGGGTTTTTTTTCTCCAGTCTCGCAAACCGGAGTTAGTGATTTTTCGGCGAGAGCATTTTTTTATAAATGCGTTTGCATTCTTATTTGAATTTAACCGGGAAAATTTGGTAGGGACTGTGTACGGTCCCCACCAGATCTACGAACGGTTTCCGGCAACTTCATTTTTTTTGTGTTCTCGACAAAGTGCCTTGTCTCTATCCTAAAGAATTTTGGCTGGGCTGGTGGCCGTCTATTGGTGTCGCCATTGTTTTTGTGGTTATTGGCACTTATTGGCACTGCAGTAGTTGCGGATTATACCAAAGACGGTTTACTGTGAGCCGTCGTTGTTTAGGCGAATCTTAGTGACGCTCACACCCTCTGAGAGCGACTTAAGGCGGCCTACGCCATTTCTACGGGAAATAAGAGCGGTAAGTTCGATTTTTTTATTATTTTTTTTTTTGAATTCTTCAAGACAATATTTGCCTCCCAAATTGTAATTGTTTTTCGTGTAAAATGTAATTTTACTACAGCAGACGTGTGGAATTTTTGGAGTTTAAAAAAAAAATTAAAACCACGTTTTGGATAAAAACTATATATTGTTTTTCTCCTTTGTCTACAGCCCTGTCCATTCCATCGACGGGACAGTTGTGCTGGACGCTGGTGTGAAGCCGGGTGTAGCACTGTAACCCTGGGAAAGGTAGGTTAGGATTATTTTAGTTCATCTGTTTAAATCTACTTTATTTTATTGAGTCGACATGGGGTTCTCGATTTAAGTTACTCGGTGTAGGGGAACTTCGTGCAAAATAGACGAATTCCAGGAAACTGAAACATTTCATTTTCCACAGGGTTTTTATGCTCGGGGCAAGTATCCATCAACACTCGAGACCATGTGCTGCCCTAGCGTGATGTGCTAAGCAGGCACTAGGGGAGGCGCGGGCAAACCAGGACCGGAGTAACAAGAGGAATGTCAGAAAACACCACTTCCAGGTTTAATAAAACACCAAACTAACAATTAAATAATTGCAGTACCAAGGTATGAGCAAGCCTTTAGCCTCATTTCATATAATTTTTCAAAATAATTTAGACAATCTTTTCATATAATTTTCAGTATAATTTAGACATTATCTTTCCAGATAACTTTTCAATATAATTTTGACACTTCTTGTGAACGCAAGATAAAGGTATGACGTTATGACCACAATTTTGCGGCTTAATTAACTTAAGTTCTACTGTCAAATTGCTATTGAGTGTTATTCTGCCCCTAACTTGTTTACATCCATTTCATTTATTTATTTATTTTTATGTTTTTGGTATTTTATCCAACTTTGCCATTAAAATGAACAAGATGAACTAAATTTTTGTGTTATTTGTACAACCCACTGACCAACTTTGCAGAGACAACAGAGAGATGAGGTTATATTTCTTTAGCGGTTTCCTTACATCGCTTTACCTCATGGGGTAGATCTCGGACTGGGTTGCTGCCTGTCTCATTCTACCCAACGTAGAATAATGACAGCAGATATTTGGTCCAGATCTCCCCTATGACGGAATAATTTTGGAAGTATATTTTTTTTTACAATCATTTATATAACTGAGTCTCACACTACAGACTCAGATGTAGGTACACTATGACCTGTTAAAGAGTCCATCTACCTGTAACGTGCCTCTAGTTTTGTCATCTTAATTCAATCTTTTACAATTTTATTTTGTTTATTAGTCAATTTTTTTGGTTATTCTTAATTACACAAATACTCTGGAAGCCTCGGAAGTAAGTGGAGTTTCATTGTTTGGCTACAACGTTTGAGTTGAACTGTATTTTAATTAAGATCTTCTTTGTAAAACATTGATATTAAAACACTGTGGCGCTTAAAATCTTCTTATTTCTGAACCCCCCCTTCTCCACTGTATAAAAGTTACCGGGCATATCAATGTTTTACCTAGCTGGAAAATACAGTTCTGCTTCCAGATATTTGTTTTATTACTCAGTAATTGGATTTTAGTGTCACAAATTGGCACAGCGTTATTAATCTATTTACAGTGTCACAAAATGGCGGCAACGTATTTAGTTTTCCACAAATGTCACCCAAGGCATTTTAGTTGGCCACAATTGGCGCCCTACGTGAGTTTTTGGCTAGTTTTTTAACATCTGATGTAATTTTTTTTTGGTTTTTTTTGAATTTGAAAAAACAATTTTTTTTTTAGAGAATTTTTTTTTTGTGGTACAGGCAAAGCCAGGTTAAAGGCTTTCAGTGGCTGTCGGTGTTTTTTGACACCCAATCATTTTTTTAAATAAAAAACAAGATCATTGGTTTTTGGAAATAACACTTTTTAAATATTTTTTGGTAATATTTAAGCGTTGATTCGAAATTCGTTTTTGCTCTATTGATTCTCATGGTTTTTATTAGCTTATCTCCACAAGTTTTTTCTTGGGAAATAAAATATTCATTTTTATTTATTAAGGAAGAATAAGTGGATAGAAAACATGGGAGTTTTTATTGAGCGGAGTCCAATTCATGTCTTAATTCTTTAAAGTTTTTTTTATAGGGAAAACATGTTTTAATTTTTTTAATTTTTTTTTAAGAATAATAAATACAGCAATGTAAATTTACTTCAATTTTTTTTGTTGACTTAAAGGTGGATGGACCTCCAGACATGGTCTTTTTATGTTTTAAATATATGACATAGGTAGTGTGTTTTTTCTAACAATTTTTTTGCAGGTTCATTAAATTATATGTTATTATTTCCTGCTTGTAATAGGATAGAAATTGTTTCACCGATTATTTTTTAGTGCAGTCAATTTATTTAGGTCAACAAGTTATTTTTTTTTGTGATTTTAATTTTTTGTGGGATATCACCACTTGGAGGTTGGAATATTTTTACAGGGTTTCACACAAATTTTTCTTGGCTGGGTTGCTTTAAAGTAAATATAGCCTAACAGCTGGTAATTTTATTTAGTTGAAAGTATAATTATTAATGAAAATGAAAGAAAAGGAAAATGAGTTTATTTTGCTTTGTCATTTTCTTTTCTTGTTTTTGGTTGTAACTGTTGATGACAATTAAGATCTTACGTCACTCAGTTACATCGGGTCAGAGGAGGGTGTACTACTACTACATAGTGTCAGCTGGGAACTTTAGGGAACACAAGCCTAAAATTCCTAGAGCAGCACATTGGCTGAACATCAATGCCAAAAGTCCAGTTAACATTTTTTTTGGCGTATTTGTTTTTGAAGGAAAGTTTTAGGTCTTTGGTTATCGAGTCTAGTTGTGTTTTCGTGACTGGTCAAAATTTTTTTGGTAGAAAATACAGCGTTGGGCTTAGGAGTGCATTTTTTTAAAATGACCTACGGGTATTCCTATCAATTAAAGTTTTTCTGGTTCACAATTATTTTTTCTGTATTTTTTTCTGCGTTCAGGTCATAGCTTGGTCATGGCCAATGGAGAGCAGACATTTATGTTTGAGCCTTGAGAGTTTTGCCTGCTCCGGATTGAATACAGAGAAAATAAATTTGAAGCCCAACTAGATATAATACCACAAAAGAAATGTTTAACTGAGACAGATATAGATATAAGTTTTTTAATTTTTTTTTAGTTCATTTTTAAAGTTCAGTAATTTTTTTAAGTAATGTCATTTTGAGGCCGTAAAATTGGTCAGTGAATTTAAGAGAGACTTTTAATTAGATATAAATGCTAGGCGGTGGTAATTGGTAAAAATATTTCAAAATTTTACTTTTTTAAATTAATTTAATCTTTCTTAAAAAGATTATTTTTTTTTTCGGTAAACATAACTTCTCGAATTCTTGTTTTGGTCAAAACGGTTTGTATAGTGGTCGTAGTTTTAAAGGGTGACCAGACAGGTTATATCTTTTTTAGGGGACCAAACGGGAACTTCTTGAGTTACAAAAGGGGAACTTTTTTTTGTCTTAGTTGATCAGGCAGGAATAAATCAATCTTTTACTTCCAAATCATAATTTTAAATAACAAGATTTATTGGTTAGGTGTTTGGGTCTTATAATGAAAAACGTTTTGTTTTTGAGGATACTGGTGTAATATGAATTATTTTATTACATGCTAAAATTTGTTTGACGGCAGCTAGACTAGTCTTTAGATTTTTTTTTAAGTCTACATTTCAGGACAGTGGCGTGTACTTAAGGGGGCCTGTCATCTGCGCCCATTGTAAAGCAACTTACAACTTACTTGCTTAGCTTTTTCACTTCATCTTCGTTTTGTTGCTTCTGAAATTAAAGCGTTATGTTGGATAAAGATGGATGGTGTTAGACTAAGAAAGTACCTATTTAGGGATGAAGATTTGGAAGTTGTGGACAATTGGGAAATATTTTTTTTATTTCATTATTTTTTTTAAAAATAATTTCATACTAGTGACCTCAAATAATGAAGCAAATTTTTAAATTACAATACACTGTTGTGGAATAAATGGGAAAGTGTTCAGGCTAAACAATAAATTTAAGATCATTGATTTTTAAAAAAAAGATTTCAACCTAAGAATAAATTTAAAAACAATAGGTTTTCTTTGATGCGACTAAACAATGATGAGGGCATATATTTTTTTGTTATGCATAATATGATAGTAGTACCTTTTGTATTGCAATATTTAGGGGTTTTCCTCCCGCGAGCTGGGTGGAAATGGAAAGGAATGTTTGGTTCGGAGTGTAGAAATCGAGGAACAAGGACTTCCTGCTAATCTTTTTAGGATTTCGCAACTCCGGTTTTCGCTAAATTAAAATACATCCAAATTTGGCCTACAGGCTGAATTTCACATCTTCCAGGACCTTGCAGATTCGCGGAGAAAGACAAATTTTGTGATCTATTTAATTATGATAGATATGATTAAAATAGTAACATGCACATGAGGGAACTAGATATATTTAGGTTAAAAATTAGTAAGAACACTGATCTGAACAATTTTCCATAATAGTGCCCTATCTTCACAGGGTGCTTCAAAATATCTTCACCTTTCTTTGAAATAAGATATTGTTTCGCCTGTGGGCGTTTAACCGTTTGAAAAATATATAGGGTCCAGACGGGATTGGAATGGAAATCACAAGTTTTTGGGTTTTATTGACATTATACTTAGGGAATAGGGGAAATGTCTAATAAAAAGTTTTTTGGTTTTAGGCCGAGTTTTGTTGATATAACAAAAGTTTATTTGGGGCCGGGAGGTTATTATGCTTTTTTAAAATTAATGTAATAGTTTTGGCTTCGTGATTTTTGTTGTCTGGTTTTTACGCAGGATTATTCCCAACTGTTTCATTTCAAAATATCATTTGTAGGTGATAGGGTCTCATTAGCCCTTGGACATTTGGTAATTTTTGCTTTGACTAATACTTGTGGGAAGGGCCCAACTTAATTTTATATCTCGTGAACACCAGGAATAAGGATCTGAGAATGCATTAAGCAGTAAATTTTTTTTTGATTAGATGTTGTGTGTAAAGACACTTGAGTAGGCAGATTTAGTTTTACAACGTTCTTATAGGTGAACCTTGGAATAGTTTTCATAGTTGTTTTTCTGAAAGTGCACACAAGATAATTCTTTACGGGGTTGAGTGCAAAGTTTAAAACTTAGGTTCACATTATTATAGTAGTACAGTAAATAAGTACTAACGTTGCTTATTTCCTTAAGTAATAATTTTAAACAAATATACTAACATCGTTTGTTTTTTGGAACATAAATATTTTTTTAAACTTTTCCTAAACTGATTGGATTTTTTTGCAATGACGATTTTTTATACCTTATGATTATTAAGTAAATTTTATTTTCAATACTTTTTTTCCGTATAGTAAATTAATTTTTTCTGGCTCATTCACATTCACACAGTTTTGGGAGAGGAAAGGGAATTTACAACTGCTTTAAAGAAAAAGAACAAAAACTGTTGCCATAACTCGAATAAGATTTTTCTAGTGCTAATTTTATTAAAAAAATTTTTTTAAGGTTCACTAATGGGAGCTGCAACACTACTTAATGATTTTCTAATTTTTTTTTTGAATTGTTTTTAAAATATATATGATGCATGTGCCTTGCCCTACAATGATTTTACCAGTTTATTTAAATATTTTTTTTCCTGAATTAAAATATAATTTCATTTCGAACCCTCGCGTTTTAACAACCTATCATCATTTGTTTTAATTTTTTTTCTCTCCCTACTCCAAACCAGGGTAGAGCAATATTTTGAAAATTTTAGTGAGCCACTATTTAATTTTTTTTATTATTGGACTACTGTGGTCGACACGAAAAATTTTTTTAAAAAGTTTTTTTTTTGGACACCTTCCGGTACGATCCTAGGGTCTTCTTGACCATGGTTTGCATCAATTTAGTTTAAATTTTGGGAATTTCGTTTTAATGAGGATTAGAGAGTTGCAGTCCTACCAAGACGTTATTTGTATAATTTTTTTTTAATACCATCGGTAAATTTTTTAAAATTTTTTTAAATTACACACAACATCCTTACTAGTCTAATTCGACGCAATTTTAGCTAGCGGATTTTTTTTAAGTGACCATATTTTACGATTTCTATAACATGAACATCTGTTCCGATGTTTATTGCGTTCACTGATATATTAAGGGATGATGTTGCCTTAAGCAATGCATGGTTCGTGTAACCTCAGGATAGGTAAGCAGGCTAAAGTGAGTTTTGATTTATTCTTTCGAGAAAAATCATTATATACGGCGATTTGGGATTTATTTGAGGAGTTTATTAGTGGAGCCGTTCTGCAATAGCAGGAGTATACCCTAGCGTTAACTGTGTACAACAGCTTTGGGATTTTTTGTTATAGGTAGTCTGTTGTACGTTCCATTTAGGGATAAATTTACCTATTCGGTTGCTGAGGTAAACAAACATCACTTAACTTTATTTTAATCCAGTTCAGCTAGGATAAGCGCAATTATTTTTTTTTGGTTTTACTCACGCAGGGGTGGAACATAAGACCTACACACTGCCAAAGCTCTTGTCTCCCTTTTATTTTTTTTACGTTTTTTATGGTTACTTGTTAATTATTAAAGTAATTATTTCTCTCTGCAAGGACAAATACTTAATATAAACTATGATTACATTTTTAAATGCAAATAAATTTTATTTTCTTACTGCTCCGGTGTTTGTCGGTTTTGTTCGCGTCTGCCCGTATTTAAATTTTATATTTTCTACATTTGTGAGAAAATTTATAGTGATTTTCACTAGTTAATTGAAAGTGAACTTTGTGTTTGTTATTGCGTGGTTTAATTTTTATAATTGGGAGGTATAATTAAAAGATTTAATTAAAGTTTAAAGTTTGAATATAAAAGGCACCATGGCTATTTCTTTGAGTCGGTTATCTGACATAAGGTACTTAGTCAAGGACGAGTTAATCTACGAATTAACATGGAGAGGCATAGCCATTGGATCGGTGGAAGAGATGAAGTAACAGCTCATACTGATTAGACAGAGAGAAAGGACTGAGACACCCTCCGTATCCCTTTAAATTTGGCCAAGATGCTTTTAGCTGCATGAAGAAGCTAGATAGTCTGGTACCGCTGGTAGAGAAGTTCTCTAGTACGAGTAAAGGGGGAGAGTTTAGAAAAATCACTGTAAGGTTGGAACATGTGTTAGCCAGGATAAATAACATGAATCCGTCTAACTTTGAAGAAAGTCAAACCAAAGGCATACTGGTTGCGGAAACCTTGAGTTTGATTGGGAGATTGCAGAGCCAAGCAACAGATTTACTAAGAGTTGGCATTACCTCAGATGATGATGAAGCATCTGAAACCCAATCAACGAGTCGAAGCTCAGACCACTCGACAAATGCTGGCAACACACCTAACCAGTCTAATTTCCCGCAACCACAGCACTCGAGCACACAGAGAACAGCTCAACAGCCCACAAACCAACCGTCGGTCATTGCTCTAGTGCAAATGCAAATGCTAACGAACCCAACTCAAACTTCAGTACAAGCACCACCCCCAATGCTGATCCAGAATGACGGTGCATCAGCTTTTCATTATCAACAACCGTCTACCGTTCCTTTGAGTTTAGCTGCCCTCTAAAGTAGCATTGCACCAATTGCTTTGTCCCGACCTTTTTCATGTTCGTCGCCAGTACCAATGTCAAGTGATCCTGGTACCTCATATCACGTTCCACCTGTACCTCCGCATAAGTATAACTTAAAGTTTACAGGCGAGAGGGGTACGATCTCCGTCACCGCATTTTTTGAGAGAGTGGACGAGTTGAGTCAGGCTAGAGGAGTTAGCAAAAAGGTTCTACTGAACTCAGGCATTGATTTTTTTGAAAAGTCAGCCTATACTTTTTATAAAGATGTTCGTAGAGAAGTCCATACATGGAAACAGCTGGAACAGAGGTTCATGGCAGAGTATCTTCCTTCTTCATATGGCGAGAAGCTATTGAAGGAAATCCAAAAACGTAAACAAGGCCCTGGAGAGTCTATAGGGCTTGGCTGTCCTGTTTCTGAAGAGGCAAAATTAGCTATCGTCTTCAGAAATATAGCAGACATCTATAAGAATGGGTTGATTGCTACTGAGGTCAATAGCCTATCACATCCAAAAGATTTGTGTCGTAGAATAGACCAGAGATATGGGTTAAAGGAGGAGAATTTTACTCTTAGGAAAAACCAATCAATCGAACCTGACTTGGCCTACGTTGACGTAGAGAGCGACAGTGACGATTTTCCAACAGAAGTCAGTGCAATTCAAATATCAAGTACCGCGACATCTAACCAACGGAATTCAAATCATCATGCTGATAGATTTGACCGAGATAGGCAACAGCCAGCAAGCAATTTCGCTGCTAGAGCTGATAGAGAGAGACAACAACCACCTAGTGGTCAGTCTAGCGTAAGTGACAGGGATGTACAACCACCACAAGGTGCTAGGTCTGGTAGGGCGAACAGGGACGTTGTTTGTTATAGATGCAACCAAACAGGGCACATGGCGATAGGGTGCGCATTACCTAGAGGTAAGCAGTGTTAATCATGTGGTCAGGCAGGGGTAACAGTCAGAGAATGTCGTAATTGTAATCGTCAGGGAAACGGACCCAGGCGCTCGTAGGCGGTCGACCTTCGAGTCAGCCTGAACAAGCATCGACCGATAGGCTAACGTACGTTTTAGATTATGTGATAAGTCATGCTCGTAAAGATGAAAGGCCTTATTTAGAAGTGGATGTGCTCGGAAATAAGTTATTAGGTTTGTTGGATTCCGGGGCTTCACGTACCTTTTTAGGGAATCCTGGTTGGTCAATCATCGAGAGGTTTGGTTTTTCACTTGATACGACAAAGAAGACGAGTTATATTGTGGCAAATGGTCAAAGCACGAGTAGTATTGGGACAGTGCAGCTTCCTATGCGAGTTTAAGATAAATTTAGGTTAATAGAGGTCGCCGTCGTTCCTGAGTTGACATACTTTGATTTTGGGATTAGATTTTTGGATTTCGATTGGTATAGTACCGAACCTAAGTACTAATGAGTGGCATTTTGCCGATAATAAAAATGTGATTTGTTCGTTAGAAACATCAGACCAACAAACAACTCTTACGCCTTATGAATCAGAACGACTAGAGGAATTGGTCGTTAAATATAAGACTATCATGGGTGACTCACTGGGATGTACAGACAGAGTAGAGCATAAGATTACAACAGATGCAGCACCGATAAGACAACATTCTTATAAGGTCTCACCGGTAATTCAAAAACTTATTGATGACGAGATCGACGAAATGTTCAAACTTGATGTTATAGAACGGAGTAGTAGTTCATGGGCTTCACCAGTGGTAATGGTACAAAAGAAAAACACAAAGAAATGTCGTTTCTGTGTAGACTACCGCAAATTGAACTCAGTGACGGCGCGTGATAGTTATCCTTTACCACTCGTATCCGAGACTCTTGACAAGTTGAAAGATGCTAAATACTTGTCAACTTTAGATAACAAAAGCGCTTATTGGCAAGTACCAATGGAAGAATCATCGAAGCCACTAACAGCATTCATCTGTCGACGAGGTCTCTTCCAATTTAAGCGTTTACCTTTTGGTCTTCATAATGCACCTGCAACTTGGCAGAGACTCATAGATAGCATCATAGGAAACGACTTAGACCCCTACGTGTACGTATATCTCGATGACCTCGTAATTGTCACACAGAGCTCTTCTGAACATCTTAGAATTCTTGAGGAAGTCCTACGAAGATTGCAGAATGCAAAGATAACAGTAAGTTGGGAAACATGCCAACTGTGTAGGCCAGAAATGACTTATTCAGGATTCGTAGTGGACCGTCGAGGCATTCGAGTTGACCCTAATAAAATTAAAGCCATGTTAGAGCTCCAGAGGCCAAGAACTGTCAGAGAAGTCCGTAGAGTTGTAGGTACAATTTCCTGGTATAGACGTTTCATAGAGAATTTTTCAGCCATAATAGCTCCAATTACAGCTCTAACTAAAAAAAATCAAAAGTTCGATTGGACTCCAGACTGCGAAAAAGCATTTATTAAGATTAAAGAACTTTTAGTGACTGCACCGATTCTTACATGTCCAGATTATACCAAGGAATTTGTCATTCAAACAGACACCTCAGGATATGGAATAGGAGCATGTTTAACGCAACCTTATCTTGAAGGAGACAAAGTCATATGCTATTTGAGTCGATCTTTGAATAAGCAAGAACGTGTTTACACGACCACCGAGCGAGAATGTTTGGCATTGGTTTGGGCGATAGAGAAGCTCCGGCCTTATTTTGAGGGGATCTCATTTAAGGTCATAACAGATCATTTTAGTTTAAAATGGCTTTATAGCTTGAAAGAGCCCAGTGGAAGACTTGCTCGTTGGTCTGTAAAACTGCAGCAATATGACTTTGAAGTAATCTATCGGAAAGGGAAAGATTTAGTTTTCCCGGACATGTCTCGCGCAGTACCTATGATTGATACAATTTCGCAGCCCAGAGACGTTTCAACAACAACTAAAGATCGATGGTACCAAAAGATGGTAAAGAGGGTCGTAGAATCACCGTTAAAATTTATGAATTGGAGAGACACTGATAATAAGTTGGATAAATATGTCAAACAAGAATACCCTCAACTTTCACCATCTAACGAATATTGGAAAGAGGTAGTTCCCAAAGATCATAGGCGTAGAATTATTGGAGAAGCTCACGATCCTCCTACCGCAGGACATATGGGTGTGTATAAAACCTTCCACAGACTGGCAGAAAAATATTATTGGCCAAAAATGCGCCAGGACGTGGCAACTTTTGTAAAGAAATGCTTTGTCTGTGCAGCTCATAAAGGTGATACACAAGGTGTATCTGATTAGATGATATCTCACCCAAAACCAACTCGTCCTTGGGAAATTATTTCAACAGATTTATGTGGACCCCTACCTCGTTCGACAAAGGGTTATTGCTGGATTCTCGTCGTTACGGACTATTTGAGTAAGCTTTCCTTAGTTTTTCCAATGCGAACAGCCCCTACTCAAGCTGTTGTCAAGCATCTTGAGGAGCAAGTATTTATGGTCTTCGGAGTACCCCGTTTGATACTTTGTGATAATGGCCCTCAGTACAAAAGTAACGAGTTTAAGCGTTTTGCTGAGAGTTATCAGGTTAAAATTCAGTATGATCCGTATTATCACCCCAAAGCAAATCCAAAAGAAAGGACGAATCGTACGTTAAAAACCATGTTATGTTGTTATGTGAAAGACAACCACAGGATGTGGGACGAGCAAATACATAAACTTGCCTGCGCGATTCGTACTGCAACCCATGAGACAACCAGGATGTCTCCTTCCTTTGTTAATTTTGGTAGGAATATGTGTTTATCAGGAAAAGATTACTCCAACCCAGTTTTGTTATCTGAAGAGAATGGTGTACAATCCGCAGCTGAAAGTAAGAACGAAGGTTTCCGGAAGCTTTATGCTGATGTTAAGAGAAGGTTAGAGGTGGCAGGAGAGAAAAACGTAGTTCAGTATAATTTGCGTACAAGGGTACCCAACTTTGTTGTGGGTCAGCTTGTTTGGAAGAAGAATTATGTGTTGTCAGATGCTGCAAAGTTTTTCTCGAAGAAGTTAGCACCGAAATCCGTTGGTCCTTATGTAATTAGGAATAAAATTTATCCATGGATATTTGAGCTACAGGAACCATCGGGTAAAGTACTACCAGGGAGCTGGCATGCCAAAGATCTTAAGTCGGCAGCGGATCTCTCCGATAAACCTTTTTAGGTTAATCGTCTTGAAGTTGGGGGGGGATTATGTAACGTGTCATTTTTAAGTTTAAGGCAACGTTACATATTTGTTTATTTAGGTAAATAATCAAGGCTCTTGAACTCGTCTTTCTGTACACAAATTAAGGGTATTTTATAGAGCTAGGTTTGGAGGTTATATAGTGTCCAGAAAGTTACCTGATAAAGGAGGCATTCCATCGAATTACTGTGGACACTGCGCACATCGTATTATTTGGGCATCGTAATTGGAACTTGAGATCACAGGTTTCGGGAAAAATCACATAAAAACTTTCGATCGTTTTGTTTATCTGTGGAATTTCGTGGTTTTCTTTGACGTCCATGAAAATAAACAGCTGTTCTGCTGGGGAATGGCGGCGTTGCCGCATCACAAATGGTTTCAGTAACAGAAAGAAAACATTTAGATGAACATTTCATTCGCTTATGTTTATTTTCGAGGATATTGGCCCACTTTGATATCTTTATTAATTTGATAAGGAGAGGATAAAATAAAAACGAGTTATGCACTTTTGTAAATGGGAGATGGACGAGGAATGGAAACCAGGACTGGAGGAATAAACAAAATCGTATTTTTATATTATATGAATTTATATATAGTCATAGTTGGATAAAGTTAATAACTAACTCAGTCGGATTGAAGGGTTGTGTAGGGCTGGATAGTGATGAACAAACTTAACATCTGAGCACTCTTGCGCCGAGTTTAAGCAGTAGTTCAATGTGTATTTTTAGGTTCAAGTTCAGAAACAACTTTATTAATGTAGAAATGTTTTACAAAAATGGCGTCAAACCATATGAATCTTAGAGAAAACATATATAAAGAGCAAAGGAAAATTTTGACTAAGACTGTAACTAAAATACAACTAAATTCTACACTTAGTATAGCTTCACTCATATGGGAATTGGTTGAGTGTTCAAATATTCCTGGGTTTGCTGCATGCTCTGATCTCCAGTAATTGAATTTACAGTTGATGGTTTCAATGCTGAGCTTCTTATAGTCCGGCTGGTTATTTTCCTCCTACTTGCTATGCTGGCGGGGGTCCGGTAGGAAAATGTTCGGTCTATGGATGTCTCGATGTCCTTGTTATAAAAATTTCAACCGTGGAAATAGATCCGACAACACATCAATGTGCGTTTTACGTATTTTCGATATCTCCTTGGTCGGTGCTGCCCCCTGTAGACCGGTACGGCAGTATTAATGTATTTCCTCATTGGTTAGTTCGAAAACCGCGGGTTTTTTTTCTCCAGTCTCGCAAACCGGAGTTAGTGATTTTTCGGCGAGAGCATTTTTTTATAAATGCGTTTGCATTCTTATTTGAATTTAACCGGGAAAATTTGGTTGGGACTGTGTACTGTCCCCACCAGATCTACGAACGGTTTCCGGCAACTTCATTTTTTTGTGTTCTCGACAAAGAACCTTGTCTCTTTCCTAAAGAATTTTGGCTGGGCTGGTGGCGGTCTATTGGTGTCGCCATTGTTTTTGTGGTTATTGGTATTGGCACTGCAGTAGTTGCGGATTATACCAAAGACGGTTTACTGTGAGCCGTCGTTGTTTAGGTGAATCTTATTGACGCGCACACCCTCTGAGAGGGATTTAAGGCGGCCTACGCCATTTCTACGGGAAATAAGAGCGGTAAGTTCGATTTTTTTTATTATTTTTTTTTGAATTCTTCAAGACAATATTTGCCTCCCAAATTGTAATTGTTTTTCGTGTGAAATGTAATTTTACTACAGCAGACCTGTGGAATTTTTGGATTTTTTTTTTATTTTTTTTTAAAACCACGTTTTGGACAAAAACTATATATTGTTTTTCTCCTTTGTCTACAGCCCTGTCCATTCCATCGACGGGACAGTTGTTGCTGGTGTAAAGCCGGGTGTAGCACTGTAACCCTGGAAAAGGTACGTTAGGATTATTTTAGTTCATCTGTTTAAATCTACTTTATTTTATTGAGTTGACATGGGGTGTTCGATTTAAGTTACTCGGTGTAGGGGAACTTCGTGCAAAATAGACGAATTCCAGGAAACTGAAACATTTCATTTTCCACAGGGTTTTTATGCTCGGGGCAAGTCTCCATCAACACTCGAGACCATGTGCTGCCCTAGCGTGATATGCTAAGCAGGCACTAGGGGAGGCGCGGGCAAACCAGGACCGGAGTAACAAGAGGATTGTCAGAAAACACAACTTCCAGGTTTAATAAAACACCAAACCAACAATTAAATAATTGCAGGACCAAGGTAGGAGCAAGCCTTTAGACATAATCATTTCATATAATTTTTCAAAATAATTTAGACAATCTTTTCATATAATTTTCAGTATAATTTAGACATTATCTTTCCAGATAACTTTTCAATATAATTTTAACACTTCTTGTGAACGCAAGATAAAGGTATGACGTCATGACCACAATTTTGCGGCTTAATTAACTTAAGTTCTACTGTCAAATTGCTATTGAGTGTTATTCTGCCCCTAACTTGTTTACATCCATTTCATTTATTTATTTATTTTTTTGTTTTTGGTATTTTATCCAACTTTGCCATTAAAATGAACAAGATGAACTAAATTTTTGTGTTATTTGTACAACCCAATGACCAACTTTGCAGAGACAAAAGAGAGATGAGGTTATATTTCTTTAGCGGTTTCCTTACATCGCTTGACCTCATGGGGTAGATCTCGGACTGGGTTGCTGTCTGTCTCATTCTACCCAACGTAGAATGATGACAGCATATATTTGGTCCAGATCTCCCCTATGACGGAATAATTTTGGAAGTATATTTTTTTTTACAATCATTTATATAACTGAGTCTCACACTACTGACTCAGATGTAGGTACACTATGACCTGTTAAAGGAGTCCTTAAATCAATCTTTTACAATTTTATTTTGTTTATTAGTCAATTTTTTTGGTTATTCTTAATTACACAAATACTCTGGAAGCCTCGGAAGTAAGTAGAGTTTCATTGTTTGGCTTCAACGTTTGAGTTGAACTGTATTTTAATTAAGATCTTCTTTGTAAAACATTGATATTAAAACACTGTGGCGCTTAAAATCTTCTTATTTCTGAACCCCCCCTTCTCCACTGTATAAAAGTTACCGGGCATATCAATGTTTTACCTAGCTGGAAAATACAGTTCTGCTTCCAGATATTTGTTTAATTACTCAGTAATTTGATTTTAGTATCACAAATTGGCACAGCGTTATTATTCTATTTACAGTGTCACAAAATGGCGGCAACGTATTTATTTTGCCACAAATGTCACCCAATGCATTTTACTTGGCCACAAACGCGAAAACATTTTGCGAAACTTGTCGGTAAAGTAGAAATGCACAAAGACAATTAATCGGTCCTGTTCGTGCTGTCCGTACTCTCTGTGTTTGGTGTTTTACAGGAAATTTGTGATTTGGGAAGACAGTGAAAAGAACAAACTCTACAAACATTAAGACTTTTGTAAAGGCGGGGTGATTTATTTCTATTATCGATAATGGGAGAAAAAAGGCTACTTCTTTTTCGATTCTCGAAAGATGCTCTATTCTGCGGACCGCTAGCGCTGTAATAATGAGAGAGACACGTAACAAAGAGTGTTTTTTTCGCGTCCGGTTTCAGTCCGGTCCGGCCCGGTTTAAGGACACGAATATGCGTGCGCGTTGCTTGATTGGAATTAATTCTGCCGGAAGGTAAAGATAGAATCGGCAAATTAAAAAATTTATGGAAAATCGACATTAACTAGCAAAGGTTTAGTTTTTCCAGAAATCAGTAATAAATGTTTAATCGGATATTTATAAAAAATAAATAATAAAATTACTCCTTTTTAATTGTGAGTTTGGGAGCAAAATATAAAATAATCTTTCATATTTGGGCAGATTCATCCGGATTTCATAAAAGCTTTAATATGATTGTTTGATTTTTCGTGTTAGCTTATTTTATTTTAATATTTGATAATGGAGTTTCTGATGGATTTTTTTATCAAAATGTACTTGTAGTCTAGTACCTATTTATGTGCAGTAATAATTTTTGCCTATCCTGCTTTGATTAGCACTGCACACCACTGATTTACACACCTGTTCTAATATAAATAAATGGATCCATAACGGGCCTGATACCTTCCTAACATAACACAAATTTTTGAGCAAAATGTAACCTACTACATTCCGAAAACCGCATATTGATGCGATACTCCGTTAAAAAGTTACCATTTTATTCATTTCTTAATTGTCAAAAAACTTCATTAGCATAAATGGATTTTGCCGAAAATCTAATCAGCTCGTAAGAGTGTCGAACACTATTTAACCTGAAAATTTTATAAAAATCGGTTCAGCGGTTTAGGAGCTATCGTGTTATGGGCAGATACACACACACACACACACACACACACACACAGACATCACGACGATATCGCTAAGATAGGTCGTCAAAATACACCCAAATAACACATTTTCGGCGTTATTTCAAAAAAAAATAATTCGAAATTAATACCTTCTCTAGCCATTCTTTTATGTGCTAGGAAGGTAAAAACTAAAAAAAGGCCTTCTTGCATAAGCCTAATTTCCGTCAGCTCTACAGACTCTAAGCAGCACCAGTTTGAAGGCTCTATGTTCCTACAACTAAGAGTGCCCTTAATAATCAATTAATAAATTCGATGTTTAAACAATAACAGTGTGCCTAAACCTTTCGCACACAGTGATGTTCACAGGTATATATCTGCTCGTTTGCTGCATAATATTTTAGTTTTCTGAGTTTGTATAACTCTCAAGGTTGTTTTTCCGGTGAACCCAATTAATTTTTGAGAATCGCAGTTCAAATTCAAAATCATCTCTTCCCATCTGAATCCAAAGAAAAAATGGAAACTGATAAATTCAATCATACTAGAAACCGAAAAAACTGTGGAGATTTGTGTCATAATTGTTGAAATATGAAGCTACATTGACGCAACATCTTGGAATATTTTATTACTGTTAAACCCATATATTATTTTGATGGTCAATCAGTTTTTGAGTTTGTCAGTTAGATGTTTTTTGATACAATAAAATTGTAAAACTTGTCACAAAGTTTTTCTCTTAAAACTACGAAATTCAAAAGGTTATGGGCTTATTGCACGCCAAAGAAATCTAGTTTTAAGAACGGCAAGTAAAATAAACAACAATTTATTACAAAAAAAGAAAATCATCAACCATGGACAAATTTCCCAAGTTTGAGAAGCTTCATGGAAAATCCAATTTTCATTCTTGGAAGACGATGGCACATGCATACATGGACCTGAATAATTTTTTTAAAATTGCCTCAGGTGAGGAAGCTAATCCTGAAAAAGAAGGACCTCCTGAGGATACTGAAAAATTGAAAGATGATGAAAATAGGTCTGAAGATTGGCGTTATAGACATTCCCTTACAAGAGCATTTATTTTGTTTAACGTAGATTAAGAACTTGTACCTCAAATAACGTGTTTTCCTGATGCAGCAGGTATGTGGAAAGCACTTAATGATATATTCGACAAAAAATGTGAGTACTCTTTGCATGCTCTTGTCAAATCTGTAATTGGGGCTAAATGCGAGTCGGCAAAAGATATTCCTGAACACATTGCCAGATATAACGAACTGTGGGCTAGATTGGTAGAAAGAACCTTAGATTTTAAAAGTAAAGACTCATTAGAGGCCGCTTTAGATCCTCTAGCAACTTCAACTAGAGCCAAAGGATCATTTTTCCTTACTACTCTACCTAGCGAGATAGACAACATTATTGATAATTTAAAAACCAAAGACAATTTAACATATGATGACGTTTGTGCCAGATTATTAGAGTTATCAGTCGTAAATAATATATCTGGTTCTATTTCTGATGAGAATACTGCCTTTATTGGAAAACAAAAGCGAACTAATTTTCAGAGAACTAGAAACCTGGAATGTTCATATTGCAAAGAAAATAAAAAATGGTTCAAAGGACACACATTAGAATATTGTAGAAATAAAAAGAGAGATACTCGTGAAAATGCAAATGTTTCTCAGAAAAATGAAGAAGATTGCGTTTTTCCTACATTTACAGGAAAAAATTCAAATCAGTGGATATTTGACACTGGGGCAACGTCCCACATGTCAGGGGATAAAGACGCTTTCAAAAATTTGAAATAATATTCCAGTCAAATTCGATTGGGGAACGATGATTTCATGAAGGTAACTCACTTTGGAGAAGTAAGTCTCAATGCTTTACTGCCATCAGGAAAATATATTAAAGTTACCCTGTATGATGTTCTCTATGTACCAGATTTAAAATGTTCCTTAATGTCATGGCAAAAAATGAGAGAAAAGGGAATAAAAATGCAAGGAGATAAAAATGAAATTATATTTACAAAGGATGATAAATTAGTAGGATGGGTAGTACCATCTGAAAAATTACAAATTTTTCAAGAAGATAAGGACTATGCGATGACTACAGAAGATAAAGAAAATCTGAAAGTGAGCGTTGTTGAATGGCATAGAAGATTGGGACATGCACCAGTAAGTCTTTTCAACGAAATTCAGAAGTCAGTTGTTGAGACACATATTTTACCTAAAGAAAGACCTGTCATAGACTGCGAAGCATGTATCAAATCAAAGATGACAAGAACTATTTCCAGAGAAAAAGGCAACGCCTGTACAAGAATATTGGAGAAGGTTCATTCGGATGTTGCTGGTCCCTTTAGCACTCAATCAATTGCAGGAAACAAGTACTATGTAACGTTTGTTGATGAATACTCACGATATACAGAGGTATTTTTTGTAAAGCATAAAAGTGAGGTAGAGGGCCACATTCGAGAATATGTTTTGCGAATGAAACGCCTGACTGGAATGAAAATCGGTACCTTCAAAAGTGACAATGGTGGAGAATATGTATCAAATTCCCTGAAAAACTTCTTCAAGTAATTTGGAATAAAGCTGGAATATTCCTTACCATATGTTCACGAAACAAACGGAATGGCCGAAAGACCAAATAGAACCATCACAACTATGGCTCGAACATCACTCATTGATGCAGATCTTCCGTATTCACTATGGGCTGAAGCAGTTTCACATTCAGTCTACACAAAAAATAGGCTACCACATTCGTTTCATAAAAAAACACCATACGAGATGTTTTTCGAAACAAAACCGCAAATATCTCATTTAAGATATTTTGGACAAAAAGCATACATTCATATCAATAAAGAAATTCGACCAAGCGGAAGCAAACTTTTACCTAGATCACAAGAAGTTTTAATGGTGGGATATGGAGAGATTAATGGTTGGTACAGATTCTACAACACTGAAAACCGAAAAGTGTTCCTTTCTAGAAACTGCAGATTTTTGAGAGAAAAGGGTATTTTTATAGAACCGATTTTTCCAAAAGAAAGAGATGATTTTCAATGAAATACTAAAAATAAATTTGATAAAGAAGAAGATAAATATGAACAAAAAGACCAAAATCAATATAAAGAAAACGAAACAAAAGCATTTTGAGTTAAAAAGAAGTGACAGATCAAGAAAACCACCAAAACATTTTGATGAGTTTCTATGCCTAGCAAATGATGAACCAAGATCCTATAAAGAAGCTGTTTCTTGTGTAGATTCAGACAAATGGTTTCTGGCAATCAGAGACGAACTCGAGTCCATGGAAAATAATAAAGTTTGGGAGATTGTAAAAAAACCTTTAAACTGTAGAACTGTCGAATGCAAATGGATTTTTAAGAAAAAAATTTCAGAAAATGGAAAAGTAATAAGATATAAAGCTAGATTAGTGGCTCAAGGTTTTACACAAATTCCAGGTATTGATTTTGAGGAAACCTTTTCTCCAGTTGTAAGATATGAGACAATACGACTTTTGCTGGCACACTGTGTACACAATAATATGATTGCTAAACAACTGGATATCAAAACAGCATTTCTCAATGGTGATTTAGATGTTGAAATTTACATGAAAATCCCAGAAGGTGTTGACGTTGAGTCAGGGAGGGTTTGTTATTTAAAGAAAAGTATATACGGTTTCCTAGATTATGGAATCATAAATTGGTCAGCGTTTTGAAAGAAATAAACCTAAAACAATCCACAGCTGATCCTTGTATGTTTCTGTCACAAGATGGAAGTCGGATAGTGGCAGTTTACGTTGATGATTTATGTAAACTAGGAAGAACTGAGAAAGATGTTTACCAGGTGGAAGATATTTTATCCAATAATTTTGAGGTTACTCACTTAGGGAAACCCAAGTTTTTATTATCGTTGCAAATTTCATGGAACGATTCATCTGTGTCCTTAAATCAAGAAAGATATTTAGAAAAAGTTTTGCAAATATATGATATGATTAATTGTAAGACAGTTTCTATTCCACTGGATCCTGGTGTCAAGGCATTAAAGGCAACAGAGGAAGATAATAGAGCAGACAAAGAGCTATATCAGTCAAAGATTGGAAGTCTTTTATTTCTTGCCATGGGAACAAGACCTGATATAGCCTATGCAGTGAACAAGTTATCACAGTTTCAAATTGATCCAACAGAGACGCATATGAAAATGCTTCAACAGATCTTTAAATACCTTAAAGGTTCCATAAATAAAAGCTTGATCTATATCTCCACGAAAAATCCTGAGATATATGTTTACAGTGATGCATCATATGGAGACTGTGCAGATACAAGAAGATCCAGTAGTGGATATTTTGGGTTTTATGGTAACGCAGCAGTCACATGGACTTCAAAAAGGCAGCAAAGTGTCGCAGTGTCCACTACTGAATCTGAATATATGGCACTGTCATTGGCCTGTAGACAAAGCATGTTGATGAAGCAGTTGATTTTTGATCAAACTCAAAATAATTCTAAACCACTGTTGCTGTGTGATAACCAAGTTACAATTTATATTGGAGAAAACCATATATTGCATCAACAAAGTAAACACATCGACATTCATTATCACTACATTCGAGAAAGGATTATGGAAAATGATGTTGAGGTGCAATATGTAGCAACTAGAGAAAATACTGCGGACATTTTGACAAAATCACTACCAAGAGAAGTTTTTCATTCACTTTGGTCCAAGATGTCACTGAATGAGGGAGAGTGTTGAAATATGAAGCTACATTGACGCAACATCTTGGAATATTTTATTATTGTTAAACCCATAAATTATTTTGATGGTCAATCAGTTTTTGAGTTTGTCAGTTAGATGTTTTTTGATACAATAAAATTGTAAAACTTGTTACAAAGTTTTTCTCTTAAAACTACGAAATTCAAAAATAATAAATCATAAAGATTAGCGTCTTAGACTCAGTATCTTATTGCCCTATCCAGGAATTTCGCTGGGATAATATCCCGTAGGACAGTCACTCCGACAGGATGTCTTTTGTCGGCGCGATTCCTTTTTAATATTCATGAAACTTCTTGACCTATTCTCCGCTAGCTAAAACTAGGATAGCGTAAAGGATTTTAAGTGCCTCAGGTAGATATAGTTTTAAAGTTTTAGCTTGTGGTGATATTATTAGGGACTTATTGGAATAAAACCTGACTTAATTTCAGAGTCGGCTATATCTTAACAGATTTATAAAGAAAACTGACAGCTGACCTCTCAAAATTGACATACAAATTTAAAAATAAAGTCGCTAACTTTCATTTAATAAAAACAGGCACTAATAAATCCGGTAATGTAAATACACAAAGGTCTAGTTTTGAAAGAAAGCAGCTGCTTTTTATATGCAAATCTGTCACAATACTGCCGATTTTAAAATAGGCTCAGGTTTTATTCCAATAAGTCCCTATTATCGGGTACGATTTTGTTTTAAATCGAACCCTTTAGTGAAGGAACCGTAGTAGATCTAATGGGTGTGTATAAAATAAATATAAAAAAGATTTAAAAATGTTACAAACTTTAATGAGTACAAAATAAAACTCTGTTGCAATTTATAAATTGTTACAAGACCTTTCTTATGACCTATAAATCAAACAAGACCCAAAATATTAAAATAAAAACATTAACTTACTAAAATAGCAAACTGCAAAATATTCTTCAAAAAGAAAAATTTTATGTTTCTTTACTGACAATAAAAATAATTAAATTAGAAGTTTTAGTTTAAGTTTAACTAAGCTTAGAATGTGACTACGACCTCAAAGTTTGGGTTTCTATTAGCGGTAGGTTGAACCTAAGCAATCCATTATCCCCTCCTTGAAGAGCTTGGAGGAACCAAGTCAGTGGCGTTGCTGATAACCCTAAAGTTTACTTTACATTCTAGCTAATGAGCTTTACAAGAAAACCTAAACAAAAACAGAGATGTAATGACATTTTATAGATAACACTTTCTTATTGCACAGTTTTTCCATAGCCAATCATGTTGACGAGAAAAACCATTTATCTCTACTTGAGGTTACCTATCGCTTAAGGGGATGGGACAATTCGCCGCGGGACAATTCGCCGCCGGCCGATTCGCCGCGGGGACAATTCGCCGTGAGATTTTTTGTTTTATGATATTATACCATTGGCAATTATTTAAACAGTTTTATTTTGCTTGACTTCATATAATATATTTGTTTATTTGTTTGATCATGACTTTTTCAAACTTTTATTTGGTGGTTAGTATAATACAATTCAACATTTTTTTTATTAGAAAAATAAATAAAATGGCGGATTTTCCTATTTATGAACCGATTTGCATCAAACTCGGAACTGAGATCTTTCAGGTCGCTGATTATTATTTTTAACCTAATTTAAAAAATCAAAATGGCGGTTGTACAATGGCGCACTTTCTTATTTATAAACCGATTTGCCTCAAACTTGAAACATTGCGGCGCTTAAGGTAACTTAATACAATTTTTGACTTAAATTTAAAAAATGAAAATGGCAGTTCCACAATGGTGCACTTTCTTGTTTTTAAACTGATTTGCCTCAAAATTGGAGGGGGGGCTGATGCCTCTGGGGGGCCGAAGCCTCATGATGGCGAATTTTATACTCTTTAATTTTTTTATTCAAGAAATATGTGAAAAATATCTAAAAACATCTAGGCTTGGGGGGCCTAGGCCGAGGAATCCGCTATTTTCAGGTTTTAAAATTTAGGTCAAAAATTGTATTAAGTTACCTTATAGGCGCCCGGATGTTTCAAGTTAAGGGCAAATCGGTTTATTAATAAGAAAGTGCGCCATTGTGCATCCGCCATTTTGATTTTTTAAAGTTTATGTTAGATATCATAATTAGCGACCTGAAACACCCCAAAGTTCAGAATTTGATGCATATCGGTTCATAAATGGGAAAACCCGCCATTTCGGATCCGCCATTTTGATTTTTTAAATTCAAGTCAAAAATTGTACTAAGTTACTAAAGCGCCGCGATGTTTCAAGTTTGAGACAAATCGGTTTAAAATGAGAAAGTGCGCCATTGTGGAACCGCCATTTTGATTTTTTAAAAGTTTAAGTTAGAAATCATAATCAGGGACCTAAAACACCCCAAAATTCCAAATTTAATGCATATTGGTACATAAATGGGAAAATCCGCCATTTCGGATCCCCCATTTTGCTTTTTTTTTCTAATAAAAAAAATTGTTGAATTGTATACTAACCCCAAATACCTAGTTGGAAAACTTTTAAAAAAGTTATATATATAAACAAATATATTATATAAAGTCAAGCTAAATAAAACTGCTTAAACATTTGCCAATGATAAAAGCATAAAATAAAAAATCTCGCAACGAATTGTCCCCGCGGCGAATCGGCCGGCGGCGAATTGTCCCGCGGCGAATTGGCCGCGGCGAATCGAATCGGCCGCGGCGAATTGTCCCCTACCCATCGCTTAACCATTACAACTCCCACTCTTAACTTTTCAGTAGTTTTTCTTAAGGTAACTGATAATGAGCACCCCTCATTATCAGTTAACTTAGTTTTTCTCGCATTAACTACCTGCTGTGTGGTAGGCGGCACCTAGACGTTTATCATTGTGGAGGTAGGCGGAACCACTTTCTTATCTCTGCAAAACCATGTTTTGCGCTTTTCGTTTTTTTTAAGCTGGTTTTGTAAAGTGACACAGTCAAGGGTAATTTACATTCCTGACAATATTAACCACAAAATTTTAGAGACCAAATTAGATATGGTGTAAGGACAAATTAATG
Source organism: Aspidapion aeneum (assembly GCA_963576565.1). NCBI lineage: Eukaryota > Metazoa > Arthropoda > Insecta > Coleoptera > Brentidae > Aspidapion > Aspidapion aeneum. The sequence continues at coordinate 59,791,607 of OY755040.1, read as the reverse complement.
CACTTCCAAAATTTGTATTGTTTTAATGTCTTGTACATCCTCTGCACCTCTGTCCTTTTCTAGAATGATTTGGAATCTCTTTCTGGATTGTCAAAATCTTTATTTCAAAGCTCGTCCTTCAAAACTTCAGTGCGTAGTTCTTTTGATAAAAGATGTGTCTTTTGAGTTAAAGGTTGTGCCTGTGTGAAAGTGGGACAACTGCATTATCTGTTGTCAAAATATTATTTTTTTGGTTTATGGTATTCACACATTATTCAGAGGACTGCAGTCACTATTAATTTGCACAATGATTTGCTGGGGTGGCTTTGCTTACCATTCGTTTTGGGTGTGTCTGGAGATGGTCTGGAGCAGTCTGGAGTCAGTTGCAGTTTGTTGAGACAATGGGTGGTATGTTCCTGTGAAAGTGATATGTAAAATTATGAAAAATGATATGTTGGTCATAAGTTTGACATTCGAATAATTACTTAAATGTCACTTGTGCTGTGGCTTAAGCTTTAGCGTGTCATTCAAAATGATTTTCTGGGTTAACTGGTGTGGAAACAAAGCTTTGATCTTGGTTTGTAACCGCAAACTTGGCGTATAAAAAATCGTAGCCAATTAAACGGAATGAGAGGTGGATCAGTTAGGTAAAGTTAAAATACATTTTTATGGAGTTTTCTACAAAAAAATTAATACGCAAATACATAAAAATAAACAAAAAATAATTTTCGAAGTTATGCTGTCCAACATCAACGATCAAAAATAGACGTTTGGTGTGAGTTTTTTTTCCTGATGGGGATCACTACGTGGGGTGCTCACCGAGATTTGTAACGTCATGTCATGTCAAAAAAGCATTAATGACAAAAACGTATTAAGCTAAAAGTAGGAAATATAAATAGCTGGAATTAAAATAGTAAAATGTCTTGAGGCATAGCCCCCTTAAATTATCAAGCCTGATCCTACTTTGGATGGCAACAGTTTCGAAGGCTGACAGATCTAAAATTTTGACTATTTTGAAAACAAAAAAATATATATTTATTTATCGGTTTCACAACGTTCTACGTCTTCCGATACCCAATCTCCACTCGTTTCTGTTTGCCCATAATTCATCATCTAGGCCTCTTATTCTTATTTCACTGTCTATCCCTTATCTCCAGCTTCTCCTTGGCCGTCCTCGTTTTCTTCGGCCAGTTGGTTTCCATTGTAGTATTTGTTTAGGTAGTCTTTCATTATTCATTCTTTGTACATGTCCGTACCACACCAGTTGTTTTGTTCTTATATTATCCACTAAAGTACGTTCACCCACTGTCATAATTTCTCTTATTCTTTGATTTGTAACTCATTCTCTTTTTGATTTCTCTGCTGCTCTCCTTCAATAGTCCATCTCCGTAGCGGAAAGCATTTTTTCTGTTCTATTCTTGATTGGCTTCTGAGCCGCATGTAATAATACTTTTTACAATGGTGTTATATATAAGCTTCTTGTTATGTTTTGATATACTTTGGCCCCAAATTATTCCATTTAATTAAGTTATTGCTTTTCTTCCTTGTACGTTTCGACCTTTTATAGCTTTGTCTAGTGTTCCGTCAGCTGTAATTTTTAGACCAAGTATTTATACTCATCACAGGACTGAATTCGCTGCCCGGTATTTAAGATTAGATCCTGTTTCATTCCACCGATACACATATACTCTGTCTTATTGAGATTAACCTCTAGTCCACACTTATTGTACTCTTCTATTAGTTTTCGTGTCATATATTCGAGGTCGTCATAATCCTGAGCCACTACTATCTGATCATCGGCGAAACATAATGTATACAAGGTGGTTTCGTCCAACGGAATTCCCATGTTTTGGCATTTTCTCTTCCATACTTTAAGAACTTGTTCCAAGCATATCTTGAAGAGCGTAGGCGAGATACAGCAACCTTGTTTAAGACATTTATTTACTTGAAAGCCTTTGGTTCGTTTTGCTTTTATTTTAACTTTTTTGTTTAGACCTAAGTATTTATACTCATCGCAAAAAAATATAGGCTGACAGGAAAATAATGGGAATGTCAGCCTTCGATAGTGTTGTATATCAAAGAAGGATTGGGTTTGTTAATTTGAGGGGGCTGTGATTGAGGCTGTCCTAAACGATTTTAAATGACGTTTGTATATGTCTACTTAATTATCGCATTGAAATAATCTGTAAGTATTGAAGAAATCTGTAAGTATCATAAGCATTAAAATAATCTGTAATAAGGTAAGTTTCAGGGTCTCCAAACTTTACTGTAGGAATGAATGAATCAATAATTGATAGATGAATCGCACTGGCACTGGCTTGGGGAGGGTGGGTGAGTTGAGACAGGGGGAGACTGTGGACAGTCGGTTTTTTCGGAGATGCGAAGGGATTTCGGTAACTCTCGCAATAGTTCACATTCTCCAATGGCAAGTTTCGGATTGTATATATGACGGACAGAGTAAAGACGATAGAATTTGATATATTTTAGTTTTTTTTTAAATTTCACGTGTCTGATGAAATGTTTTAACCAGGGGCGTGCCAATTTTGACAGTGAAAAGTAAGCTGGTGCAGCTTCATAATTTATCGAAATATTTTAATCTTCACAAAAACTTCTATTAAAAATCTTTACTGTTGAGGTAATTGAAATATTTAGTTGCAGTGGCGGCTCGTGCCCATTCAACTTCGCGGTGCTAATTTTGATAACCACTCAAAAAAAAATTCGGGGTGCTGCGTCAAATTTTTGCCCAAAATTCTGTAAAAAACATGCTTCGATCAATTTTTTTTAGTGGCGTAAAACCAAGAGCACATTCTTGTGTATTATAGGTTTCTAACCCTAGTTTTTTAAAGAAAGTAACCCAAATCTACCCAAATTATGTCCGTGAAATGAAAATTCTGCTGAATTAATTTAAATAATAACTTAATCTACCCTTAATTGGCCATAACTATACCGGGTGGGCCAAAAAACCGGACAATTGTTTTTTCATTATAACTTTTGAACTATAAAATCGATTTTAATGGGACAAACAATATTTTTTTGTCCGCCGTCTCAAAATCCAACATGGCGCACGAAATTAAAATATACACTTCGAAGATGCTTGTTTATTCTTGTGTTGCGAACATGTCTTAATACTTTTTTTAAAATAGGAAAAAAAGCCGCATTCTTGCCATGCACAACAAGTTATGAATCAGCAAATTCGGTTTAGTGGTTTTAAAAAATATTTTTGTTTCAAGCATTGTTTTGCATATTATACGATTGCCTTGTCAATCATATCTGCATTTATTTACTTATAAATTCATTATTACTGAACCGATTTTAATGATATAAAAATTATTCTAATGAGAATTGATTGCTTTTTAAAGATCATGATCAAAGTTTACCGTCGGCCTCGTCTTAAGATCGCATACTTGATTTTTCAAAATGACGTGTTTATTCTGATTTTCCGAAAATGCTTTAGTATTTTTTTAATTTATAGAAAAGTACTACCTTTTCCCCACACAACAAGGTACAAATTAGTAAAATCGGTGTGGTGGTTCTCAATAAATCTACTATTGTTTAAACCATTGTTTTACAGATTATACGATTGCATTGCTAATCCTTTCTACATTCATTTCCTTATAAATTCGTTATTACTAAACCGATTTTAGTGAAATTTAAAAAATTTTGGTAAGAATTGATTGTTCTTTAACGATAAAATCGGATCAGTAATAATGAATATATAAAGAAATAATTGCAGTCAGAATTGGTAATGCAACCTTATAATGTGTGGAACAATCGTTAAAATAAAATCAGATTTTGTGAGAACTGTTACACCGATTTTATTGATTTGTCCCTCGATCTACCGAAGAAAAGTAGTGTTTTCTATAAATAAAAAAAAACGAAAACATTTCTGGAAAATAAGAATAAACGTACCTATTTGAAGGGTCAAGTATGATTCTGTCCGACATCTTAACTTTTAAGATGGCCGCAAATAATAATGAACAATCAATTCTTACCTTGGTTTCTTTTATTTCACTAAGATCGGTTCAGTAATAACGAGTTTATCAGGAAATGAATGCAGACAGGAATAGCAATGCAATCGTATAATCTGTAAAACAATGGCTGAAACAAAAATAGATTTTTTAAGAACCACCAAACCGATTTGACTAGCTTATACCTCGTTGTGCAGGGCAAAAGTAGTGCTTTTCTATAAATAAATAAGAAACTAAAATATTTTTCGAAAATACGAATAAACACGCCATTTTGAAGAATCAAGTATGATTCTGTTCGCCATCCTAAATTTTAAGATGGCTGTAAATTTTGATCATAATCTTTAAAACTTTAAAAAGTAATTAATTCTCACCAGGATGCTTTTTATTTCATCAAAATCGGTACATTAGTAATGAATTTATAAGGAAATCAATGCAGATATGATCGGTAAGGCAATCGTATAATATTTAAAACAATGGTTGAAACAAACATATATTTTTTTAGAACCACCGAACCGATTTTGCTGATTCGTACCTGGTTATGCGTGGCAAGAATGCGGTTTTTTTTAGTGATTTGTTTAAATCACTAAAATAAAAATAATTAAAAGATGTTCGCAACACAAGAATAAACGAGCATCTTTGAAGGGTACATTTTAATTTCGTCCTCCATCTTGGATTTTAAGATGGTGGGCAAAAAATATATTTATTCAAAACCCTGATTAATTCTCTAGACAAGTGCAGTTTGTCCCATTAAAAAAGTTGTAATGAAAAAAAAATTGTCCGGTTTTTTTGGCCCACCCGATAGTTATAGGTATTTACAAAGAAGTATAAATACTCTGCCAATCTATGGGCATCTAAGCTCACACTAGGTACTATAGTTATAGTGTGAGCTAATATAATAAAAAACTGAAATATATTTTATTCAACTCCAGACACAATGACCTTTCGTTTGATACCACACAAGCCATGTTTTGACTTAAAACTCAATTTTTTTCAATCTACCCCCCACCCTTTTAAAAAAAACTAAAATGTATTTTGTTTAACTCCAGACTCAATTACCTTTCGTTTGATATCACACACGCCATATTTT